>OY747105.1:21416240-22016240 GCA_963556455.1 Epiblema foenella
CTTAAAATAGCTCATGCTTCAGGAAGATTTTACCGCAAAAATGTAATAAAACTAAAATCCGTAAATGTATTATCGTCGCCATCCCCAGCTCGAGCCAAAACGTTAAAAAACTATTGGCAACACTTCAAAATCGGACAGGAATTTGCCTAAGCCGGGCTTCACGTCCTTCCAATCAAAAGGGATCAGTGGTAACGCTAGTACGCTCGAATAGATACACATTAGATGCTCCGTGACATTGGAAAATTAACTATGAGACAATGTAATAAGCGTTCAATTTGAGCAGCTTATGCGCAAGATTATCGGAATAATATGCATGGTATATCTGATGAAGCATAGTGGATTGAAATCTAATTCACATTTGCTGTGCGCTGACAAAAAAACACAGATTATTTTTAATATCCCGTTGAATGCTATGACGTCAGAGATATGCATTGCACATTTATCCTTATGTATGTACATGTTGAATGCATCTAAAAAAATCTTATGGACTGATTAGGCCATAGGACATTCGACGGAATATTGACCATAGGGTATGATGGTGCATGATGGCAGGGGTTAGAATAATAAATGATTTAGTAAATAATGTATTTTTATAATAGATGGTAATCTTCAGGGAATACAAACGACCAAAGTGAATTCCATTCCTCAGCAGTTCGCATAGATACAAGCCAAATCAAGAAAAATAAATTTTAGTTCCATCTCAGTCAGATTTTAATATCGAAAGTTTAAAAAAAAAATATTGACAGTTGCTTATTATCTCACACTCTTGAAGCAAACCATGTAGCAATGAGCAGCCGTCGAAACAGAACCCTATTTCTATTCAAATAGGATCCAAACATGATAAATATTCAGTTTCGTTCTACATAAGGTAGTCGGTATTTTAAGAACGATTTTTTTTTCTTGCTTGTTTATTGTTGGGTGCTACTAAATTATTTTTTATCTTTTTTATACCAGTTCTGACATCAGATATATTGTAACAAACAAGGTACCTACCTAAAGAAATATCTATTGTCAAGGCGTATGAGTGCATATTCAGATTTTTCGAGTACCACGAATAATAAGCATATATTTTATGGCGAACAAATGAAGTATTATTAAATACGATATGTCAACTGAAGTATAAAAATGTGTTTTTTACGTACCTGAACTGTAGAAAATGTTTTTCATTCTGGAGAATATTTTTTTCATTGTAGTTGGTACATTAATTTTCTACACCGTCATTCAAAACAAATCTAAAAATTAATTCAGAATCACAAACCGAAAGATCAACTATTTCTATATTACTTTTTATTTATACTCACTCACAATCACTAATAAAAACACTGATGTTTAAAAGCAGTTTGGCTTATTAAATGTCTGAAAAGGTTCTGGATAAGTAATATATTCTCGAATGGATATAAAATATCAATATGGTTAATTTTATAAATAAGGACTAATAAAGCGAGGGGTAGCCATTTTAGCTCAATAAGAAAATAAAATTTATCACTGACATAACCCAAATGACGTCATCCATCAAACAGTTCAAAATATAAACATGTTTTTGTAATACACCGGATTTTTACTTACACATGCTGCCATCAATATAATCGCGAAGTATAATGATATTAATATTTACGCAAAATAATTTCACTCATTGCGAGCAAGCAATATATGAAACGTACAACGTACTCTGCCTAAAATATAAAACTATTAAAGCAAGCAATTTTTAAAAACCTTCCTTCGAAATTAGAACGAATAAAAGTGGCCAGTATCTACGCGCGATTATATTTAAAAACAAAGAATGAAGGTATATTCTTATTCTAGTATTTATGGTCCTGGCAAGAGGATTAGATAGAAGGAGGATTAGCGAATCACCAAGGAGGACGGACTTATGATAAGCTGATTAAATTGAGATGTATCAGAAGACTGATATGGATGTAGCACAATTCTGACATCTCATAATTAGTCGTGCTGTATATACTTTGGCGCCAAATTTAAATTAAGCCTATAGTATTAAATACATTGATGACGTTTCGGTAACAGAGACCGGTGACAAATAATACGAGATGAGGGACAGGAGATGACACATTGCATCTCATTCCAACGTGTGTTGTTGTTTATGCTTGTATCTCTTTCGCACATATTTGCATGTATGTATTGCCGGCTCCAGTCTTATCCTTACTTCATGTTATTGCCATAGTCTTACCGTTTCACATTGCTATTACTGAAACTTTGTCACTGACAAGTGATGTTAAGCCCGACCAGAAATATATAAGCATTGTCAAGAGGGAGCAACAGGCAACAGTCATGTCAGTATAATTGGAATAATGACATGTTGACTAGTTTACTGTTAGAAAGAAAGAGAGAAACATTTATTCACAGACACAGAAGACACACATATTACAAAAAAAACAACAGAAGAAAACAAATCACAACATGTGTGTCCTCGCGGCAGTGAAACGGACACTGGCTCAGTATTATGCTGAGGTGTCAGACACCTACAGTGCTGATTTTCGGCCAGTACCGTCGGTAACTCACGGACCGCCATACACTAAATAATAGCCAAAAGAAAAATAATTAAATATGACTGCAAAATAAAAAATAATACATAAGAGAAAAATAATACTAATATCCACTTACTACTTACATACAGATATCTAGGGTAGAAACAAAAGAGAACTAAAAAATTTGAAATAGATTTTAACCGGTTGGTATATTTGTTGCTGCTATAGTGCTGGATTAGGATTGGGATTTTTGGAGCGTCAACAAATAGCTTTTAAGCTTACGCTTGAAGGTATACCTGCTATTAGGCGCCCCTTGGATAGGAGGTGGGAGGTCATTCCAGCACTTACTGATAGTTCTTATGTTAATTTTGAAATGTTTTGTAGCGATGAAACTTCATTTTCTGAGCTTTTTTTCGTATTTAATTAAATAGGGATGTAAACCGGGCGGACTTAATGCCTCATCTCATGGCATTAAGTTCGCCCGGTTTATGGCAAATTCCGGATTTCCGGTTGTTCTCTACAAGTTGCATTTCTAAACGGATTCTCGTGAAATTTTGTGAGCAGGTTCGGTAATTATATCGTTTTTTTTGTCGGGGTAGATTTTGGAAATGTTCAAAATCATTTTTTTCCTAGTAAGTTTTAAGGTTTTGGGGGCAAATTTCGGTTTATTCTCTTATACAGGTTGCATTTCTCAACCGATTCCCGTGAAATTTTGTCAGCAGGTTGGATGATAAATATAGATTTCTTTGTAGTTCGTTGGTGGAAAATTTAAAAAAAACTGATGAGGTTACAGCTCACTGAGCCACTAGTTAAATAGTACAGTACTATGAGACGTTACTTAAAAGGACCGGTGCGGTGTGAAGTTAGCAGCCAAAGTTAGCAGCCGCGGATAACCCAACCAAATTAAGAAGGCAAAATTTTATTGTAAAATATCGTCGTAGAAAAGTAGTCAAAAAGCACCTGATACATGTAAAACAAAATAAACAGACCAAACAAGATCACAATTAATGAAAAACTAAAATATGTATATTTTCGTCAAAGAACTCATGCTATCTGTAATATCCCCTAGTAAGACGGCAAGCAAAAGGTTTATAAAACCGGTTCCATGCAGCTAGGTAATCAGGCTAAAGAGCTGATGAGAGATTTAAGTGATACTCGACCATTAACTTGGAGAAAAGGAGAGACCAAGGCAAACTGAACCCAAAATATTTTAAATAGTTGCAGAATTTAAAGATTTATAGCGTGAAGCACGGCAAGCAAGGGAATTTCAACCTAAACGACGTTAACTAGTGTCATTAGCTACAAACGATTGTTCATCGCAAGTTGATCCTCGATCGATAAGACTAGTCAATTTACTGAAAAGTAAAACATTAAGATTTTCTTAGTTTAGTGGCTGTTGAGAGCTACAAGTAATAAAACGACCAGCAAGAAGTTTTTGAAACCTGAATTTAACAGCTAGATCATCAAGCTTAAGAGCTGCTGAAAGCTTTAAGTGATACTCGACCATGAATGTTGTCAAAATTGGAGACCAAGGCAAAATGTACCGAAAATATTCTGAAAAGTTGCAGTTCTCAAAAAGTTTTAGCATCAGGGTGACATCCTAGAAGGTAGTTTCTCTATGGCAAAACCATGTGGAGTAAACTTTATAATGGTGAAAAAAATTGGACGGTTTCAATTACCCATATGTATTGAAGTCATATATAAAGAAACATGTTAACAATACATGCATTGTCAATATAAAATACGTGGAATAGTAATTGGCTGTAAATGTAAACATGAAACATGCAAAAAACTAAAAGTCGTCTTAAAGCCAGATAGAAACGTAGACATTTGGTGTCAATCTCAAAATTATTCTCACATAACACCAATAACGGCTCATGTTCGCGGCGTAGAAAGGGCAAGGGCAATGATTTTTTGTTTAAGTGCAAACGCGTTTACTTGTATTCCGGTGTCATACAAGTACCCTCAAATACCAGACTGTTCTGCGTATTTGACATGATAACAGCATGTCACGATACTAATTCTGTGTATAAATTGCTGAATGATATCAAAAGGAAATGTGCTACACATAAAATTTGGCCGATATTTTGGGGAGTCGTGACTGACATGAGTTTCGTCCTAATGAATTCCTCATCCCAGGCCTTCAACGACTGTACTTTATTAGAATACTTGATCGATGTATTTAATATGGTGACGCAAAATGAAATGTTAGAAAAACAATTTACGGCGTTGTTTCTTTGCTGTGCACATTTTACTAAAAATGTATGCAAAGATGTTGATAAAAGCCAGGTTCAGGACAAAAACATGTTTAAAGACATTATAGCGAATCTGTCAATGGCGACTTCCATGGAGCAGATCGACCATTTTGTACAGAATATCTTTATTCTTCTGTGATTCCGATATGTTCCCCCAGATATGACAAAGGCGCAGGAGGATATAATTCTGCTATGTGGGTCAGAGAAGCAAACAGCAGAATCTCTTCTCAATATGCGACCAACGGTTACATCAATTTTTAAGGAGGATGTAAATAACACGTCTTTGTACAAAAATAGTCCGTTTTATAAACGGGCTATGGATATCATAAGCAAGACAGAGTTTACTGATGGCATTGGCATAAACAAAAATCCCTATTTTGACCCGGAATTATGGCAAAAAATATTAAACAAATACGTGCCATTCATTCCAATGTGGACCAATTTGATGAAAGGGAATATAGTTAGCAACGCTCCCATAGAATCGTATTTCGGTCATCTGAAACACAACATTTTAAATGGACAGACTAATCTCAAATGCACCCAATTATTAAGAAAACTCAGAGCTGAGACAGTATCAAAGTCAAAAGAAATAATTGTGTGAAACACACCTAAATATTTTATATGACTGAATGCGCCGTAAGCGCTATGTTTGATATCATGTGAACGCGCCTGAAGCGCTGGCAACATTTTTGACTTGTCCCTTCCATCTCCAACCATAAAGCTATTAACATCGTATTTACGTGTAAAATTATAATAATTGAAATAAAACAAGTTTATAAAAAGAATTGTTTTCCTCAAGACTACAATCCTTTTCAATAATACATAAAATTCCGTAATCCAGATTAACTAAAATAAGCAGAAGTGAAAACCAAACCGAGATTTGGAAAAAGAGAAAACAAAGCCCTCTTACTCATTTCGTTAGGCGCTTTCTAAATAAACCAACCTTACCCACAACCAATAGAATCTGTGCCCTTGGTTGAAGACACAGATGATATAATAAACTGCTTTTACTGTGGCCACGGAACAGCAATGGGCCTCTATGATACAACTACGTGGGTCGCATGTGACACCTGCAACAAGTGGGTTCACATGAGTTGTGCTTGTGACCAAGACAAAGAACCTGTAGGTGAAACATTTTTTTCCGATATATACAACTTAAAATCACCTATCGGATCCTGCTCGGAACAGTCTGACCGGTTCCATGCAGCTAGGTAATCAGGCTAAAGAGCTGATGAGAGATTTAACTGATAGTCGACCATTAACTTCAAGAAAAGGAGAGACCAATGCAAACTGAACCCAAAATATTTTGAATAGTTGCAGTATTTAAAAATTTTTAGCGTGAAGCATGGCAAGCAAGGGAATTTCAACCTAAACGACAGTTAACTAGTGTCATTAGCTACAAACGATTGTTCATCGCAAGTTGATACTCGATCGATAAGACTAGTCAATTTACTGAAAAGTGAAACATTAAGATTTTCTTAGTTTAGTGGCTGCTGAGAGTTACAAGTACTAAAACGACCAGCAAGAAGTTTTTGAAACCTGAATTTTACAGCTAGATCATCACGCTAAAGAGCTGCTGAAAGCTTTAAGTGATACTCGACCATGAATGTTGTCAAAATTGGAGATCAAGGCAAAATGTACCGAAAATATTCTGAAAAGTTGCAGTTCTCAAAAAGTTTTAGCATCAAGGTGACATCCTAGAGGGTAGTTTCTTTATGGCAGAAACCATGTGGAGTAAACTTTTTAATGGTGAAAAAAATTGGACGGGTTCAATTACCCATATGTATTGAAGTCATATATAAAGAAACATGTTAACAATACATGCATTGTCAATATGAAAAACGTGAAATGTAGGTCAAATGGTGAAATAGTAATTAGCAATAAATGTAAACATCGAACATGCAAAAAACTAAAAGTCGTCTTAAAGCCAGATAGAAACGTAGACGTTGGAGTCAATCTCAAAATTATTCTCACATAACACCAGTAACGGCTCATGTTCGCGGCGTAGAAAGGGCAATGAGAAGAAATAAACTGCGCAATATCAACCCTTCTACTGCCAAAAAAGAAGATCTAATAAATTTAAATGTCGAGAAATTAACTTCGACCAAATGCTTCCAAAATGTTAAATTTGATAACACTTTACGCAAAATAAGATCTGAGGCGCTGTATTTAAACGACCGGTCGTATTATTCCAATGTGGACCAATTTGATGAAAGGGAATAGAGTTAGCAACGCTCCCATAGAATCGTATTTTGGTCACCTGAAACACAACATTCTAAATGGACAGACTAATCTCAAATGCACCCAATTATTAAGAAAACTCAGAGCTGAGACAGTATCAAAGTCAAAAGAAATAATACAGAAAATTCCGAAATCCAGATTAACTCAAAATAAACAGAAGTGAAAACCAAACCGAGATTTGGAAAAAGAGAAAACAAAGTCCTCTTACTCATTTCGTTGGGTGCTTTCTAAAAAACCTAAGCCTTTGTCGGTAAGCAACCAACCTCACCCACAACCAATAGAATCTGTGCGCTTGGTTGAAGACACAGATGATATAATGAACTGCTTTTACTGTGGCCACGGAACAGCAATGGGCCCCCATGATACAACTACGTGGGTGGCATGTGACACCTGCAACACGGGGGTTCACATGTGTTGTGCTTGTGACCAAAACAAATAAGCTGTAGGTGAAACATTTTTTTGCGATATATGCAACTTAAAATCACCTATCGGATCCTGCTCGGAACAGTCTGACTCTTCTCTTCTGCAAGTTGTGTAATATGAAAATATTGCACGCCATGAAAACGGTCTGTTCAAAGATATAATTTTTTACAAATATTTACCCCACCAAACCCACCAAACCAAAACTTAAAAGAAATTCTTGTGGAAGATTACAAATGTCTGGATCCAGGTGAGGAAGTGACAAATTTCGTTATGGATCACCTTCTGTTTACCTATAACTATGACCAAAGATTTCACCTTATCAGCGTGGCAAAAGCAACAATAATTTCCTAAAACGGCCAGCAAGACGTTTATGAAACCTGAACTTTACAGCTAGATAATCAAGCTAAGCAATATTTACAGCTTTAAGTGATACTAGACCATTATTGTTGTTAAAATTGGAGCCCAAGGCAAAATGTACCCAAAATATTCTGAAAAGATGCAGTTCTCAACAAGTTTTAGCATGAAGGACGGCAAGCAAGGAATATTCGACCTAAGTGTCGGTTAGCTAGTGTCATTACCTACAAATGATTGTTCATCACATTGAAGAACCGATAACCTTTTGTGCCATATATATCTATAATTTTGACGTAACACAATCAATTCTAAACTTCTCAAGAATCGATGAATAGCGCGTGGAGCCCCTTAAAGGAACAGCTTGGAATGAATCACTTCCGAAATAGAGTATTCAGTATTCATGTTTGGCGGCATGAGATAGCTTAGCGTGGATTAAACGGCTCAAGCGAAGACAAGTAGATGGATTAATCAATGTCTTGCTGCTATCTAGGGCCGATGCCGGCATCCGGGCAGTAAGTATGTACAACCCTGTGACTGATATTGTAAGACGTGCGAGACTAACTAATAGCGCTCAGCTAATTGTAATAACGCCAAAATAAAGTTGTTTAAATAATTCTGCTAATCATTTTACGGGCCTTTCTACTTTTTCGTGTACATAATAATCGGACATTAAAAAAAATGCAGATTCTGGAAAATTAGGCCCTCACTTCATATTTTTGTATTGTTATTTAGAAAGAGCTTTAATTAGAGTATCACTCCGATGCTTTTGGTAATTACCGAAACACAGCTAATAACCATAAATCGAGTAACTCAGTGGTTCTTGTATGTCTCACCATTTGTATGAAAAAACGGTTTTTACAACTGTGGTACCCACTTTTTACAGCAATATGTTAATATTTAGGCATTTTTACCTATAAATTCCTTTTATTAGGTTCAGGTAGTATTTCGAAATCCTAGTTTAGTACACTAATTCGATACATATCATAGATTTTTTGTATAATAGAAAACTGGTCATGAAAAATTTAGAATGAAGGAAAAATTGAAAATTTAGGCACCGAACAGGATTCGAACCTGCGACCTCCCGGCACTCGCGGCCAGTCGCTCTAGGTGCAATCACTACCCAGTTCTAAATTCATGATTTGAGACGTTAGTGCCGTTAATGAAGCATGAGTCTTCTGGTAGATGTCGCTGTACGCCTCCCTTTAAGGCGTTTGTATAAAAAGAATGGTCATGAAAAAAAAGAATGACCCACACCTGCAGCCTGTGGGCCAACTACACGCAGCGGCCGTACAACGTACTGTGCGATCAGTACAACAACGTATTTAGGATTCTATTGGGGCTGCAACGATATTGCAGTGCGTTCGGAATGTTTGTGGAGTAGCGTACCGACAATTTTTACGCAATAGGTAATGGGCAACAGGACGGAGTCACTAATGCGGCGTTTGAGTGGCGATGGGAATGGCATCCTTAAGCCGTTGGTTGCTAAGGTGTAGTTGCTGTTGGTTGCATCAAAAAATACTTTACATCCAAGTATATACTCACCAATTTACAAGCCTTTATATTACGAATTCAAGAAGTTCTCATACAAAGTTCAACCCCTCTTTTAACCTCCTTTCATCCCCAATCTGTATAATTGTATAGCCTTATAACCTGGCCGGGGATTTACTCGACAGATTAGTAAAGTTTTCATTAAAATCTGTTAAGCCGTTTTCACGTGATGCGCGTTTAAATAAACAGACAAACAAACAAAAATTCTAAAAACTGTTGGAACGTGTTCTGTTATCGATTCTAAGTAGGGACGCTAGGCCAGTTACGCGGCCTGCGTCAGTTTGCGGCCCTCTGAAGAACGAAGTTTTTTCAATTAAAGATATTTACATTTTTACATGCCCTAACCTCCTGACGACTAGGTATCAAAACTTGGCAGAATAAATGTTACTCTGTCAAATTGACACAGAGTCAAAACTTAATTGGGGCCTATGTACTATGTATAGCATGCCGGTCGTCAGGAGGCTAA
Organism: Epiblema foenella; assembly: GCA_963556455.1. Taxonomy (NCBI): domain Eukaryota; kingdom Metazoa; phylum Arthropoda; class Insecta; order Lepidoptera; family Tortricidae; genus Epiblema; species Epiblema foenella. Next base: position 21,426,011 of record OY747105.1, read on the forward strand.
AGAAATAGTGAGTCGTATGCGTTTTAATTAGTATCTACTGAATGGGAATATTAAAAAAACAAGAAAATATCCTTTTAGTTCATAAACTCATCCAAGTGGCCGCCTACCGACCCTATCCCCAGCCAACTTTTTTTCGGATATCACCCACGTACAGACTTGTATAGATGTGCCTTTAAATATATTGATATTTTTAGAATAGATTTCATAGTTGATCCAGAAGACGGCTACTAGTGTGTTCCAGCTGCGTTTGCGCCACTACGTGCACTTCAGTTTGTTTGTGGTGCGCGTGCCGCGGCCGCTGCAGAAGACCATCGCGTGTGCCGTCCCTTTCAGTCATATAGCGTATAACACGAGATTGAAAGGGACGGTACGACACGATTCTCTTCGATACTTGTAGACTTCTGGCCGTAGGGTGTCGTGTGTCAGTGCTTCCAGAGAAACCTCCTGAACCCTAGATCAGAACTAGCGACGCAGCGGAGCCACACCGTTACGTCGCTTAGTGAACTCTTTTTATTTTTATTGTTATGTATTTTAGCCTGTAAGGTATATGTAAATATGGGCCTTGTTGCCTGATAAAAACAAAATAAATATTTGTATCAATCTTAAACAAATCGATCTTGTCCCAAACGAAGCAAAGCTTGTACTATGGATACTAGGCGACGATATATATACTTATGTAGATAAATATATACTTAAATACATAGAAAACATCCAAGACTCAGACATAAATATTAGTAATCATCACACAAATAAATTCCCTGACCGGGATTCGAACGCGGGACCTCCAGCTTCGTATGTCAACTAGGCTATAGCGGTCGTCAAATAATGAAGTAGTCCGTTGTGTCCTACGATTTTGTTCACATCGTAGGACAAACCAAACTTGAAAATCCAGTTTGTTCAACGCGTAGAACAAAACGGATTTTTCTGTCCGGTTTGTCCTACGATGTGAACGAAACGGTTTATTTTGCCCGGTTCGTCCTACGATGTGATCAAAATCGTAGGACAAAACATACTATTTCAAAATAGAAGTTACGTATATGTAAGTTATCTTACAGTCCTCCTCATATATAATTCAATACCAAACTTCATTCACATTTACACGTCGAACACAATGAAATGTGATGGGCGTAATCCCACATGATCTTTCGATATAGCCGTCTTAATTATATCGATTATTGGTGGGGAAACCAGGGTAACATTAGTCCGAATAACACTTGATACGTAAAACCACAGATGTACATATAATATAGATAGCGCAAACGCAGCCGACAGGCAGCAAGCAAATCCGTATTGTACGAAGGGTCGGCCTGAAAACCAGCGCGTTGTAGTAGGTAAGCCTGCTGCAACACATGCTGAGGTTCGCTCCTTTTTAGCATCATAATTTTAAGTCTTTATTTTTACATGTAAACATATCAATTTGTGCCTATTTAAGTTTTATTGTAAGGCTTGTAATGTTTTATTGCATTGTAAACACTTATCAATTTGATGTTAAATAAAAATTTTCTATGTCTATGTCTATCTACGCGTGTCATCCATGGAGCACAAATTCTTAACTGCGGTATCTGGAAGTAGCTCAATAGCCATTAGCGGACTCGTACGTACTTCCATTAACGTACTTCTCTCTATGGCTGCTACAAAGATGGCGGATCATTGTGTTTTAGTCGTAGTAAAAAAAATAACATAAAGTAATTAATTAATATACTAGTACCTATGTATTCAACTGAATATATTGCAGAATACCATACACCGTGATGATGTACAAATCTATTTTTTTCCAACTTTGGTTCAAGTTTTAGTTAGATTCGTTCAAAATGAACACTTTGGGTGTATTTCCGCATTTACCTGTCTAGATTTGTGTGTTGATGTAAGAATAATAAAAAATAAAGATAGCGACTGTAGGTTTTTCCCTCAGCGCTCTTTAAAATTAAAATTAAAAATGTTTGCATGAAATCATATAGCCAACAAGTATGTGACCTGCCAGTACATACAGCGTCTACTTAAATATATATCTGTGCTTACCTCCACCCGACGAAAACACTTTCGGATAATCATTACTAATGAAAAGGGGCACTGCTCGAGACGTATTATCTGACCAAATAGATTGTTCGATATTCAATACACAACTCGAATGCGATAAACATTAATGGCGCATTTGGATTTAGTAGGTACTCGTTAGGCAAGTCGATAAATTGCTTAATATTAATGGCCTCTCACTTTTGTGGTGTGCAACAGAGTGGGATGGGTAGTTGACTAGTAGACACTTTTTAATATTCTACTTAATGAAACTACTGATAATCAATTTAAATGCAAATAAATGACAGATAACGCAATTTTTAAGTAAGAAAATAAATATAGTATATTTGAGTGGTTGACGATTTAAAAAAAAACCAGTTTTTTTTTATTTCACCCCCCTGTTGGGATTCATAATAGGATGAAAATATATAAACCAATTACAGACTCAAGTTAACGATAGGTGTACATCTATAGTTATCACTTATCATAGTAAAACAGATTTCAAACTACTGTAATATGTACATACATTCCTCACACAATAAGCATTATTATTATTATTTGACATTAGGTCTCCTAAAGGTCTCCTTTTACATTTCCATACTATTGAAATTTTATTTTATTGTTTGGTTAATTCTAGTCTTGTTTCTGATTATTTTTGTCATATTTAACATTTTTAGATAACACGAGACCTTTTACATCTCTAGTAAAATGAAAGCAGTTTTTTAAATATTTGTATATTGTGTATGTACTATTGTATGACATTCAAAAGCGCCCGAGGGGCCCACTTGGAGAATAAATCATTTCATTTCATTTCATTTCATTTCATTTCATTTCAAGCCTTCTTACCATCCAGTAATTAAAGCACACGCCCACACTTGCCTCCATTTGCAACGAATTAACTGCAATTGTCCTACCATTGACTTTGTAGAGGAGCATATGTACATTGGCTTACTGATTGACTGTAGATTTAACTGGAAGCCACACACTGAATATGTATGTAATAAACTTAGATCACTTCTAGGAAGATTAACTATATTGAAATATAAAATACCATATAAGACATTAAGAATGTTATACCTAGCACTAGCTGATTCGGTTTATACGATATGGTCTGAGTAGCTATGGACGGTCGTACGTTTGCAAAAAACTATACTGAAAAACATTGTTCCAAAAAATATAAAAATAAAATACAGTAATGACTATTCACCCTTTTTCAATATTGCAAGGTACTTCCCGTGCAAAACTTAGTAAAACTGTCCATACTCAAACAAGAAAATAATAATGTAACTCAATTAAATGAATACCACCGTAATAGTAGGTTAAGGTTTATCCAATACACACAGATTCTTACTACCACAAATGAAAAATGTTTACGGCATGAGGACCAATCTATATTTGCTTCCGAAAATAATAAATAGCCTCCCAACACACATACAAGATTCATACCTATCCAACCCTAGATTACTTAAAGATGTTAACAAATATTTTATGTCATGTAATAATTATGACTACGTCTTGTGATAAGTACTTTCTTGTTGTTTACCAATGAACTGAGTGTACTCCTAACAATCAGTGTGGCCCGTGGCCGCACCCACTGACTTTAAGTGAATAATTTTAGTATTAAAAAAAAAACAACTTGTCTTCTCTCCTCTTTCCTCTCTATCGTCTTCTCTCTTCTATTTTATTCTTCACTCTTTCTCTTCACTTTTCCTTTTCTATTTTACTTTCTTGACCTCGACTTGGCCCAAAAGGCCGAGTCGAGCGGGTCTTCCCGAAAAAGAAACTGGCCCCACTGGAGGCCAATTAAAAAAAAAAACTGAATGTAATGTAAATCTTAATCTAGCTGTAAATAAGCCATTCATGGCTCTAGCAGTTAAGCAATTTCAAACTGCGCTAAATTATTTGGAACTTTAATAATAAAAAAAAATGTATTTTTGTAATATGTAAAATAAATAGACGAAATAGGGACGTTGACTCAAAATTTTACTAAGTACTCCAAAAGAAACAAGGCAAAAAATATGCCAAAAATGAAAATCCTATTCAAATATCTCAAAAAAATAACGAAGCTACAACCGTTTTAATGTTGCTGGTTAGAGAGAGAAACTGCGACAGATCAGCGACATCATTAACCACGTGTGCCATAATAAATGACGATCGTTCCAATGCAAAGGTGCGTTTTGCGGAAAAGGGACAAAGTATGCCCCCTCTTAAAACTTTGGAGACTTATATTTCCGTGCATAGCGGGAATAAGTTGAAGTGAAAAACTGAAGAAATTTGAACCTTATTGCAATGTGATCTAAGTTCAAACTTCGACAAACATCTCGAGTTGTCAACTTATTCCCGCCATGTACGGATTTATATAACTTTTTCTTTTGAGTTAATTTTTTCACCGTTTGATAAAGATTTTATCCCTTTTCGAGAAAAATCGAACTTACTGATTACTATCAAATCTGTCACTACATTTAGAAACCTCGTATCTCAGTACTGAAACGATGCTGAGATACGAGCTTAATTTTAGGTAGGTATTTGTTACTTAGTGAGTTTTGGTTGTCAACCGGCGATTTGGTGTCAACAATGTCAACATGTCTATACTCGAATGAACATCCCCACAAAACATTGCATTGTATATTATAGGAAGAAAGAAGAAAGAAAGAAAAACATTTATTCGTGACGATACAAACATAAAATATAGATAAATAAACGTAATTAACCTAGTGACGACCGGTTTAGCCTAGTGGGTAGTGCACCTGCCTGTGAAGCTGACGGTCCTGGGCTCGAATCCCGGTCAGGGCAAATATTTGTGTGAATATTTGTTTCTGTCTTGGATGTTTTCTATGTATTTAAGTATTTATATCTATTAAATATATCGTCGTCTAGTACCCATAACACAAGCCTTCTTGAGCTTACTATGGGGCTAGTTCGATTTGTGTAATATTGTCCTCTAATATTTATTTATTTATTGATTAATTAAAAAAAAAACAAGGAATCGCCACAAAAAGGTTTCGCCTCAGCGTAATGCCGACTCAGCAGGGAGCTGTGCGCTGATCTTCCGGCGAAACCTAGGTTTTAATAAATGGCGGTGTGTGTAGCACGCTTCGCCTAAAAATTGAACGCGACCTATTACAACTTGACACCGCCGTCTTGTCACGTCGGGCCGTCACATGAATGTCCAACTGTCAAAAGGTGCGTCCAAAAATGGCGGGGCATGCTACACACATTCACGACTACAATTGAAAATAAGATAGTATAGCAATTATAATTTATAATAAACAAGCATGTACATGAAACACACAAAAGATAATTGCAGAGAATAAAGTCAACAGTAAAACAAATAGTTGATGTAATTAATAAACTAAGACAGTACTCTAATAATAAAATATGCATACCATTACAGAATAGAGACTATTTATTTTTCAACACTAAACACATAACAATAAGATTGAATTTTGAATCTAGTTTCTCCGGGTATGGAACGTGAGAAAGCTTCTCAGCTGTCCGCAGTGTACCTAAACCTTTAGTTAGATTGATATGCGGTCTTGTTACCAGTTAACGTGCGGAATGCACGGACTATTTCAGTGCATTTCGGTTCCGTTGATGGTATCCTAACATTGTGTTATAGCACGACCCAAGTAATAAGGCATGTGGATTAAGCAATAATAGTCTCTCAGTCAACTACTTAAGAGCTTTGACGCGCGCCATATTAATTGTGTTCTCCTGTACGAGTATCTCGGCTAGACTGTACAAAACATACAAACTGTTCCTAAAACCGACCCCAAATTGAAGAACGGTTTTAGAACGGCTTATATTACTTACTAAAAAATAATTAGTTTTTTTCTTACACTAAATTTGCTGTTAAACAAAAAAAGATTTTTTTTTATTGATCAAAATATGAACATTTTTTATAGTTAATTTAATACCCATCGTAGGCAAAACCTTGGGGAGATTTGTATGCCGATGGGGAGTTCTCGTTTTACAGTAGTAGCAGAATTTTTCCATACAAAAAATATCGAACGATGTGGGCGCAAGACCCCGACGGATGAAACAGAGACAATATTCCGAAATACCTATTGTAAGGTGAAAGTTGAAACAACTTGTCAATTTAAGTTTAAATCTTGTTACCATTTTATTGTAGTTTAAAATAGAATCGTGAAGAATGAACTTTCTTGCCCCAGTGACTTTGTTATGCAATCGTTGATTATAAGGGTAGAGGTAGTTCTTGAAGATTATAATAACGAGACTTTTTTATAGGGTTATGTACTTTCAAACCACGCGCGTGGTCGTGTCGGAAGTTTTCCCCTGGATTTTCCTCAGGCTACTCTCCAGCCGCGCACTCCTATTGCCTTATTGGGCCCGGCCTATAAAGCCACAGTCGGGTTAAAAAAAGGGTTATGTATATATTAATGTTTAATATCAGGCCGCGTTTACATACAGGCGTTATTTCGCTATTATAAATATCAAACGTTCTGACTTTCCGTACATATGAGCAGTCGCGAACTGGGATTTTTGAGCCACTTTTTTTTAAATTTATTTCTTACAAAAAAAGTTTACATTCGTTTACACTATAACTTCGCCAAACTGCATCACAGTTTGTGGGCGAAAGAAACACTCTTTATGTTTTTTTACTCAGCCATCTAAATATGTTAGTAACATTATTTTACCTACTTAATTTCACCTTACTTAAAAATACATACATATTTTTTATTTTTTTATCATGCGGGTATTCTTAGTAATGAATCACAACATAACAGTTGAGGGTTGATCTACGCTAATTAATAATCTCGGCCTGCGCGAGCGCTGACACCATGCTGACACATAACCATGAAAGATACATATAGCTACAATAACTATTGCCATTGTCCGCAATTTAGCGGTGTAATTAATAGCAGATGTTACCCCATATTGTGTCAGTCTCGATTTGCATTACATGACCAAGTTGCGAAAGTTGCAATTGGCTCAACAATCCCTGTTCTCAATGGTACATACTTATAAGACCGCGCGACGACCCGCACAATACGCATGCAGTCTAACGGTCGGTTGCAGCGGCATACGATAACAGGCCGCTCATCGTCAAATATGGCACCGGCAGCTGTCATCCCATAGAAACTTGTCAAAATTTCCATACAATCAGATTTTAACGAACACCACTTACGATTAATTTACAGACGGTTTGGTGCAACCTACCCTTAGTCTTAGCTATTTGATGTATTTTTGAATATACAATAAATTAGGGATGTCACTTCCGTCTTAAAAAATCGATTATTTAATAATCGATTATTTTGCTCCAAATTAAAATCGTTTAAAAAGCAATAAATTTTTGAAGAAATAAGATCTATTTTTTTTAATAATCGATTTTTTATTTATTTTTCCTATGGGATCGATTCCACGGTGATTATTGTCATGAGATACGCTCATATCACAATCAGTATCACAAGAATGTTGATGTGTATTGTAGTATCGTGATAATATCTGAGCAAATCCGGATATTTTGGCGGCCGGGCGTGGCTTCAATATTAGCTTCATTGCTAGAAATGTCTTCATAATGCCGGGGTCTTTACTAGGACTTTGTTAGACGTCCAATATTCTCATGTCCAAACTGGTAGTTTACAATATTCTATGATAAATTATGTTACGATTAATCGACTGTGAAAATCATAATTGTTTATTAATCGATTTATTGTAAAATCTTATCGATAAAAAACGATTATTTTTTAAATAATAACCGATTTTCTAATAATCGATTTTCAACATCACAAAAGTCTGTGAAAAATAAGAACATGTTTTTTTGTCCTTTTCAAATAGGCAGCTTTTGAAACTTTTTATAGTACTTAACTTTGCCTTAAAGTGTACAAGAAAGTGTATTTTAACGCACATGGCATCAAAACTCGTGTTTGAAACATGTTACTTCCGCAACATTTTACTGCTGTAACTTCACATGAAATGTGACATCATAAATAAACACTTTTGCTTAGCGTTTTCCGTTTTCCCAATACTATTTTACGGAATAAACGCGTATAGACGCTCTTAACGTGACGTCATAAAAAGGCTTCGATTTTTGAATAAGTTGAACGCATTTCTCCCATGAGGTGTATCCGCGCTTACCCACGGGAGCCCGGATCTCGCACAGTCGACTTTATTGGCAAAATTTGAATGCTTTGTCGTCCATAATGTTATAGCAATTTATAAGGGAACGATTGCTGAAATTTTGCTCAGAATTTAAACCGAGTTTTATTCCATATCGTAACCGATTTTATTTTATTAGGCGAGAAGTTTACGATCTATTCGCGCTGATGAAAGAAGTACCAGTAAGGTATTGTAGGAATGGAACGTAAGGGAATGGAGTTAAACGGAACGTAAGTGTGTAAAAAGGATGACAGGAGGGCCAAAGCGTGATGGGGAGAACGATTTGAACGAGGAACGGAAGCGTGCGTGGTTATAAGTGCATTAAATTACTAATAAAAGGTGTTTAATACTGAAATAAAACCAAGTATTGTTTATTATCGATTTTTATTAACAAGCATTCCAAAATACAATCGTTCGCTCTTTAGCGATAAGACCGCCTGTTGTTCTGCCTCTGTCTCCCTGTATCTTTGTTTTTTTTTGTTTTTTATGTGCTATTTTATTATGTGAGGTGTGCAATAAAGAGTATTTGTATTGTATTGTATTGTAATACAATCGATTTTTATTAAGAGGCTCCGTATGTTATTTGTTATTCATAAAATTATTTATTCAAGCATTTCAATTATATGTTCGTGCCAATAGATTGCAATGAAATGCTAGTGCATTAATTTTTATGGTAACACGATTGAGCCATTTTGCAATGAACGAAATGGATTGGTATTTATAATGTTAGCGTGCTGGAAAAAAGTGTCGTTGATTGTTGAACCTATAGTAACAGAAACAAGCTAATTAGATACTAATAGCATACAATATTTAGGGTGGGTTGCACCAAAAAAAAAATCGTTAAAATCTGATTGTATAGAAAGTTTTACAAGTTTGTATGGGATGACAGCTGTCGGCGCCATATTTGACGACTTAGAGTATAAATATTTCTAAAGAGATCCTATACGCGGGCCACCAAGATTGACGGAAAAGGTCTTATGCAGATAAATTGACAATTGATTTAAAATGGCTGCCGGTTTACCATAAATTACTTCCTTAACTTGGGCGGGTAATCGCTTGTGTGACGTATTTGGACACAACTGTCATATAAAATAAGTTGTGCTCGACAAAAAAAAGTAAAACTGTGACAGGGACAACAAATGATATGTAACTCTCTGTCGCTCTTATACAAAAATGTATATGACTGTCTCACTCGGTTATTATTTGCGTTTCGCGTCTGGTAAGTCTGTGTTTGACGATGACCGGCCTGTGATCGTATGTTGGTGCAACCGATCCTTAGAGCCATTGCTATAAACAAGATAAACAGCAAACAAATACTTTCCTAGAACAAGCGACGTGCTGTCGAGGAAAATCCTGACTTATTCCAGAACGTTCGATCTTTGAGCGTCGACGAAGTAAAGTGGGGTCGATCTATAAATGAGTGGAAAACATCACTCACAGTAGAGGTTCAGCGAGCCGCAAAACTTGTGATATATCGCCCCGACTTTACCTTCTTGACGTATTTTTTCAAAACCATCTCTCGTAATGGATAGACCGTAGTGCGCTAACTTTTTAAACGATTTCACTTTTAATGGTTTTCAATTTAAGTTTTCAGATGCGAGAAGTTAGATAACTCAATTCTATTGAAAGACGGCGCTAATGATGTTCAGGATTCATAAATTTTCACTTCGTTTTAATGACTCTTTAGTTTTTCATTTGATTACAGCCGTAAGTGGTTCGATTTCATTCATTGTTTACTCGATATTTTAGTGTCAATATTTAGATTAATTTTATGAATAACCGTTTAATATAATTTGACGCTGTACTGATAAAGTCGTATTCGACATATTGATCGATGCGTTTTTGGGCAAGGCAATGGAGTGTGTCAATGCCACTTCCCGTGTGTTACCAAATATTCATAGATACGATGTCAAATGTATGTACTTTTGCGAATGCACTGAACCTGTAAACGCTCCGTGGCTTAATAGTTATAAATATGTATGTATGTATGTAAATACTTTATTGTACACAAGACAAGTAAAATAAATTATACAGAAAAAAAAACAGATCAATCATGTACAAAGGCGAACTTATGTTGTAAAGATGTATTTATATAAATATTGATTTATAGATGTATTTGTATTTATATGTAATTGAGGCGTTTGTTTCGAGTTGTGTAACTTTAATAACCGGCCAAGTACGTGTCGGGCCACGCTCGATGTAGGTATTCTTATTTATCCACACGTTATTATGCGATATATTTTATATAAATACTTACAATTTACAATTACTCTGTTCGTTCAGTGTATAAGCTATTTACAATACAATACAAATACTCTTTATTGCACACCTCAATTAAATTACATAGTACAGTACAAAACACAATGAGTAGAGGCAAACAACAGGCGATCTTATCGCTAAAGAGCGATTTCTTCCAGACAACCTTAGAGTAACAGAAATGAAATCTAATCATAAGGATTCATAGCAGGTGCAGAGTTAATACATATGAAACCTACTAATAATTACAACAATAACATTTAATTAAGGGCAAAACACAATTAAGGGGCCTTACAAGTTTTAAAATGTTTTGATTTCAAATTATGACAAAAGTATTGATAATACCATTAAAGTGATTAAATGATACGATAATTTTATTAAAATTTTAGATAGTAACATGGCCATTTTTTGATTTTATTGTCTGTATTAGAATTTAAGCGGAAACACACAGTTTTTAGCTTGAAAATGGTCGATTTGGAGTGATGTTTGAAACGATATTCCTTAAAGAAAAATCCAAAAAATACATTTAAAATTTATGATATTAGATCGCAATAGTCCTTTTCTAGATAGTAACACTGATAAAATGTCAAGATATGTGTCAATTTAATCAGAAAATCGTCTAAATAGATGAGCGTTTTTTAACTGATACAGACCCTTAACAGTTAGCTTTGAACAAAATACCTAATGACAAACATGTTCGACAATAACACAATATTCTTCACTGGTACATAGTCTCGTAAGTAACTCGATATATCAAAGTTCGCAATCTTTCTCTAATGGGTCAATCAACTTTTTCTTCTTGTTATTCTGCCGGAGTAGGATTCCAAATTATCGGTGAACTAGATCGGTTTTAGAATATAAACTAACTAGCGACCCGCCCCGGCTTCGCACGGGTGCACTATTTAATGGATGTTATTATACATATTATAAACCTTCCTCTTCAATTACTCTATCTATTAAAAAAAAACGCATCAAAATCCGTTGCGTAGTTTTAAAGATTTAAGCATATATAGGGATATAGGGACAGAGAAAGCGACTTTGTTTTATACTATGTAGTGAAGCTACGGTATCTATTTACGACCGGGGAGGGCATCCATATATTACGTTATAGCGATTGGAAAGGGGGAGTACACGGAAAAAAGCGTGATGTGGGGGAGGGGTTAAAAATTCAAAATTGACGCGTGACGTAATATGTTGACGGCGCGCGGCCAGTTCGTTTGTTTGTTTGCCATCGTCGTTATGTAAAACATGGATTTATTTCGAACCACAACATATACATATTAGGTTAGTAAATAAATTAAAACTGTGTTAGATAAGTAACTAACATACGAAATATAAAATTAACCAATATATTGTACCTACACTACTTTGAAGATAAGACATTTATCCGATAAAATGTGGATAAAATATACTATGTAGTAAAATAGTAATAAGTGGGTAAATAATCCTATTTATTTTTGTTACTGGGTTTTGATTATGAGGAAAATAATGTTCATCTTTATGTTCTGCAGATATGGTATTATAGTACATTATTTACCAAGGGCGGTAAAACAAAGAATGTCTCAGATCGCAGGTATTTGACGCCCGAGCCGAAAGCAAGGACGATAATTATGCGATCTGAGGCTTTCTTATTTACCGCCCGAGGTAAGTACAAAATTTTATGTCACCCCCTGGCCAGGAAGTGGGATTTTCCGCGCGCGGAGCGTGCGGTAATTGCCACTTTATGGCCAGGTGTGACATAAATATAATTAATGCATACAATCGTTGCTACACTATTTTTATGATTATTTGGTAAGGATGCAATACAATACCAAATACCCTTTATCACACCTCAATTAAAAGACAAATTGCAGTACATACTAGCGAGCGGTATTGCAGACAACGTTAGGGTGGTAGCGATCAAATCTAATAAAATTATTACGTTTCATAGTAGGTGGGGGGTAGTAGGATCAGCCTTTAGGCACACGCTATTCATTGATTTATGACAAGTTTTCAGTTGATATAGCGAAGTAGTCCGTTTAATTCCCTAAAAAAAAAAAAAAAACATCGTAGGACAAACCGGACAGAAAAATCCGTTTTGTTCTACGCGTAGAACAAAACGGACGTGACAATCCGTTTTGTTCTACGATGTGAACAAACTGGATTTTCATGTTAGCTACGTCAAAACTATAGATATAATTATGGCACAAACGGTTACCGGTTTATCAATCCTTTAGGTACATTTTCAGGAGCCAGATAAAAAAAAACTGGCCACTTATTTTTTTATGTTTTTTTCAAACATAGGTAGTCCAAAAAAGCTCTATATTCAATATTAGTATGTTAATGCACTATTATATATATGAAATATACATGTAACTATTCCTTATTGACATCTATAACAACGTAAGAGAGATTTTTATTTTTAATTAATCTTCACAAAAGTTACGTCCAAAAAACTGCTTTTTAGGCCTAAAATTGCCAAAGTTTGATGCCATATATCTCAAATACTGAGCTTTGAAGTACATATGGTATAAGATTACGGTAAACCTCGTTGTTCTTTATTAAGGACAACGTTTTCTCGTATTTTTTTACGACTTACCGTATTCGATAAGTCAAAATCACGAGAAAACAAAGAGTTATAGATCGAAGGTCATTGGGAGTTAGGAGCCCCAACCGTCGTGTCCCGGCGAAAAAGAAATAATAGCATTCTTTTGTTATGATCCCTGGGATCCCAGGGACCGGTAGACAATGAGTTAACCAAATAATATCCTTTTATCTTGACGCTTAGAGACCTTAGATTCAGATTCAGATTCAGATTCATTTATTCACAATATAAGATTACAATATAAATTACAATGTCAATTTACAGGAATCTCTATTGTGATCGTCAATAACATTAAATAAAACAAAATAAATTAAAATCAATGAATAAAATAGCAGTTAAATAATACAATGAGTATGATAAAATTCACCTGAGAGGACCTTATACATCTCTAACAAATCTCGATTGTTATTAGTTTTTTAGTCTTATTTTTGACAAGTAACACTACATTTAATTAATGATACTTTGATTATTGTATTATTTTTATTTGATGTACCTAGATAGATTTTGACTTGTAAAAGTGCCCTTGAGGCCTATTTGCAGAATAAATGTTTTGATTTTTTTTCGGATACCGGTATTTTCTCCATAGAAAAATACCGGTATTATTACGGTCACCGATTCATTATTTCGTTTTTAATGGGACAATCTAATAATACGACGTTGTTACCTAAATACGTGATTCAGCCCTACGTAAGGAGCAAAAAATAATCCAAAATATTGGGCTAATTCAGGGTTTTTTAAAAATACCGGTATCGGTCCCTGGCTAGGAGCCCCAACCGTCGTCTCCCGGCGAAAAAAATATACCATAGCATTCTTGTTATGATCCCTGGGATGCCAGGGACCGGTAGACGATGGGCCAAATAATACATTTTAAATCACGTCAAACCAAAACTAAAAGTGGCAGTACAAGTACAGCCATAGCACCTCTTAAGGTAGATTAAAAACATAAATACCACTTCCACCGCGGTAACCGCGGGCAGGCTTTCTTATCGACTAGTTAAAGAGCACAACGTTGTACCGCTGGCACGCGAACTGACGATTAAACGACTTATACTAAAACACCGCTTTTTAAGGGTTCCGTTGACCGTATTTAAAACTGAGCCCACTAATGTAGTTACCTAGTTTAATTTAAGCTGCCCCAACTAGGAAATTGTCTCCAATTTACGGGTTTTAGATAAGTTTTTTTTTTTTTTTTCCTATATGAATCTGCGATCAGTCGACTTGACTTTTAGCAGATGTGTTGTGCATGCTGTGTTTGACGTGCGGGGAAAGCTTCTCAGTAGAAGCCACCTCTTTAGTTCTGGAATCTGTTATCCAGGTTTTGTACGTCATAGCGTTTCAGTCGTTTGCGATAACTGATTTGTGACAGGTAGGTAGGTTTTAGAGAAGTAACGCTAAATAGTTTTATATACTTATCTTCAGACGAGCGATTCTTGTACATCATAATATTAGCGACCTGCCCGGGCTTCGCACGGGTGCACTCATCATCATCATCATCATTTCAGCCGAAAGACGTCCACTGCTGAACATAGGCCTCCCCCAAGGCTCGCCATTCAGACCGGTCCTTTGCCGTTCGTTTCCACGGGTGCACTATTTAATGGATATGATTATACATATAAACCTTCCTCATCAATCATTATATTTTATCTATTAAAAAAACCGCATCAAAATCCGTTGCGAAGTTTTAAAGATTTAAGCATACATAGGGATATAGGGACAGAGAAAGTGACTTTGTTTTATACTATGTGGTGATATCATGTTCATACCAGAGAAACGTAAATTATATAGACTGCCAATATCTATACGTTGTGGAGTGCCCTTAAAATAATGAGCCTGCTGTAGATAGTTTCACTATCGAGAGGTCCCTGTATCATTAATTTCGTTTGAGACTTAGACCTCTGCTTAACATAGTAGCGCCATCTATGAATACAACAAGAAATATCCTAATAGATGGCGCCAATGTATTAAGCAGAGGTCTATGTGTCATAGGAAATAATTGATACAGCGACCTCTTTATAGTGACACCTAGCTACAGCAGGCTCATTATTTTAAAGGTACGCCACAACGTATTATATTGGCATTGGATAAGTTTTAATTTCCAGCTGTCTAGAACACCCCGCCAGAACTTATAAAAAAAAAAATGCTTATCCTACTTCACCAGACGGAGACATATAATTTTGTACATAAAGAAAGCCCTTGATAGCATGTTTATCGCCCTTGTCTTCGGCTCGGACGATAAATACTTGCAGTCTGAGACGTTATTTGTTTTACTGTCCTAGGTAAGTAAAACAAATATAGTCTCCTATAGAACAAATTGTTAATCTAAGTAGCATGCTGAAAGTATCACTTTGAAATGAAAAATACTATTTATGAAATACTGAAGCAGTAACGTTTTTAACGCACTCGCACGGGAAGACGAAGCGTTGGACGGCCTCCCACTAGGTGGACTGATGACTTGGTCAAGGCAGCGGGGAGTCGCTGGATGCGGGTGGCTCGCGACCGTGTGCTGTGGCGCTCCTTGGGGGAGGCCTATATCCAGCAGTGGATGTCTTCCGGCTGAATGATGATGATGATGAACGTTTTTAAAACCAGCAATCTATAACTGCAATATCACATTTTCTCCATCTTTAAACCTAAATGGGGCACTGTAATTGAATTTCATGTGTTCTGTCTACCCTTTTTGGGAATACAGGCGTTTGTATGTATGTATGTATGTAAATAAATATAGGTTAGATACTATACTGTTGCACCAGCGTGCCTAGTTCGACGGGAATTTATTAGAAAAGTTGCAGACCTATGAACTCTGAGCTAATAAATCAGAACTAGTTCTGTTGATACGAACAAAAATGATAGTGTAAAAATATCTCGCCAAAGGGATATAAACATAAAACAACTGAAGATTCACACAGATGGTTCAGATTTTTATTACAATACTAGCCACCCGCCCCGGCTTCGCACGGGTGCACTATTTAATGGATGTTATTGTACATATAAACCTTCCTCTTCAATCACTATTAAAAAAAACCGTATCAAAATCCGTTGCGTAGTTTTAAAGATTTAAGCATACATAGGGATATAGGGATATAGGGACAGAGAAAGCGACTTTGTTTTATACTGTGTAGTGATTACCTTTATCTCATGATAAATAAACATTTATTGATTTACAGGCGGTAATAATAGTGAAATAACAATAACCTGAATAATATTACAAATAAATTCTAAAACAGGCCCTTGGGGTATTGTACCGAGGATGCTGGCGGCATTTCCTCGCTGTATCGCAATGCTGATACGTTGTGCGAGGAAGTCGTCAGCTCTTCGGTCACCAGTTACGTCGACCAAACGCTTCGCGATTTCAGTAAATAACTTGTGCGCGCTGGGACCCCATGGGCCAAGAGTTTCGACACCACATCACCTTTATCTCTTATTTTACTTTTACAAAGTGATACTTAGATAGAAATTGCAGGTGCCTACCTACTACAAGCTTTTAGCTGTGTGTCCAAACATACTTACATATTTTTAGAATGAGCCCTGCCTGTTTTAAGATACTCAACTGACACAGACGGTTATAAACATGTTGCATTCAAGTTTAATTATAATGATTCGCAAGATGGCTCCGTTAACTTAAAATTTATATCAAAACACAACACTACGAAATTTATCTGAATGATCCCTTAGACTATAAAACTAGTGGCTCTGTAAGCTGTAGCGTGAGTGAGTTTTTTTATCATTTCCAAAATCTGACATTATAAAAGAGAAAATTTCACGAGAAGCGATTGAGAAATGCGACCTGTAGAGGAGAACAAACCGAAATTCGCCCGCAGAAACTTACAAAATCATTGATAAAAAAAATGTTTTTTGGAATTTTCAAAACCCGTCTCGACAAGAAAAAATATAACTATCGAACCTGCTCACGAAATTTCTCGAGAATCGGTTGAGAATTGCGACATGTAGACGAGAACAAACGGAAATCCGGACATACGAAACCAATTTTGTAGAAGCTGAAGCAGAGACCTTCGTTTCACTCGGTCAAAAAGCAAATTAATTACGTCACGTCATTTTCACCGTCCCTAACGCGCGCTCGAATAGTTAGGCAACCCTGCTGAACCCGCTGGATACAAATCGGCAAATGCTTCGCCTTTCATTTTAAATTTCCCAGTTGCGTTTCTATGTCTATAGCTAGCGTGTACTCATAATAAATGTGTACCAACATTAGGGTGAATTAAGTCCCCCAAATGGATTAATCAAAAGTTCGCGTTACTTCGGACATTAACGGTTAATATCGAGTTGAAGTTGTTTTCTGCCCGCATATTGTTTTCTGAATCCAAATACTGCTTGCGTATTCATAAGGTTGGTTTTTGTTATTCAGTCAAGGAAACACGTACCTTTTTCGCCAATGTCACAATAACAATAGGACATGAAAACTTTACTGTAGATATTAAGGGGGGGGGGGGGGGGTTATTTAAGGGATTTTGACGAGTTTTGAGTTGATATTTCTCCGTCAAAACTATTGATATATTTATGGCACAAACGGTTACCGGTTCTTCAATCCTTTATCTACATTTGTAAGAGCCAAATTTTGAAAAAACTGACTACTTATTTTGTTTATAATGTATTCAAGCATGGTCAAAACAGCTCCATTTTCGATATAAGTACGTTGTTTCAGCACAACAACGCTAGAGATTTTTTTTATTTTTAACTCATCTTCATAAAAGTTACGTCTATAAAACTGGTTGGATTTTTAATTAATTGGTAAACCTCGATATTTTTAATACGATAAGCCGTATATTACACGAGGAAACGGCGAGTTACAGATCCAAGGTCATTTGAAGCTAGGAGGCTCTTCATTAAAATAACAAAGTAGCTTCCAATATCTTCTAATAGACTCCTTTTTTTGAATTCATTTGTTTCTATTATAATAATTCTCATTGATACATTATTGATTGGTCTTATAATAGTCCATTATGCAACTGGTGTATAAGAAGGGTATAAAAAGGCGAGTGGTGTGGGTTGCGATGTGAGCCTTGGCGAACATTGCAAGTAAAGACACCACGAGCCTTTTTATTTGTCTGGAATAAAATTATTTCATTTTCATTTCATTTTTTATACCAGTTATACACCGTTGCATACAATACTTTTTCTACGACTCATTTCAAATAAAAAGTAAGTATTTTTCTGAATTTTCACGCGACATATTTTCCCTTAGTAATTGTGCAACATACCTACGCAATTTCTTCGTTAATGTTACATAACTTCTTCGTGGATTTTTAAAAGAATCAACGTACCTACATTTTCTTCATGAACACAAAAAAACATTTTATTTAAGTAATATAATCATTTATCAGCTTGAGTGTTTATGTTTTCAATTAGGAATTTGGTGGGAAATCAAAAATATGGCACTTTCTTTATGGTTTGTTTTATTTTTAATTTGGTAGATTTGGCATCCGACCTAAACCGAATCCAAATCTGGATCGAATCTCAACTGATTCGATTTCATAAATATATCCGAAAATAGATAAAACTTGTTAAATAACACAAAAATAGATGATAAATGTATGTATTTATATTAGTAAATAATATATTATGCATTAATTAATACATAAAAATTATAGCAAAATTGCGTTAAGTTGGCAGCACTGATTTAAATCATAATAATTTCACTTAAACGCACCAAAGATTTACTACCTACTAAATATAGTATTTGTAGTAGTATGTGGCACCCAACTCTGCTTTAAATTTTCATTACGTAAGGAGTGTATTTTTGGGCTATAGACTAGATAGACTTTTTACAGAATAAATAAAGTATGTATTGTATATTAGAGTTCATGATAGCGTAAGTCGCGAAAAAAGTACAGGAGCAGAAAAATGGATGTTAGTAGAAACATGATGCCCTGCTAGGGCGCGCAGTATACACTACAATAGTTTATTAACAATTTACAACCAGTATACCATACACAATTATCTACCAAACGAAATAGTTAACTCGCACAGTGACACAATCTTCACGTCGCAGTAGAATGCCACTGTGATCCTGCGGCGCTCCACTAAAGGCGCCGCCGGTACTCGTTGGGTTTTTAGACGGTAGTACGGTCCATCCGGATAGTCGGTCATACCCACCCAGGTATTTCACTGGGTGGGATACGTAAATGTATTTTCCCAACATAAAAAAAAGTGACACAATCTTCAAAACACAACTAAAGAAATGGCTAATCCAGCAGGACCATAAAAAAATCTACGGCCTTGATTTCATCAATTCAGGCTTCTATTAGTATAGCTATTGATTATGTATGTAATCTACCGTACTTCGTAAAAGTGTTAATTATGTTTTACATTTTCCTATTAGATATAGACAATAACCTTATTTGACTTGTAACTTTTATTATTAATAAATTGATTATGATTATTACGATTATCATTATTTATATTATGCTCGTATATATCCATTGATTCCGCACCGCACCGTCAAACGTGGTAGTACCTAGGCAAATGCGGGCCCCATCTTAATGAATTTTAAGATATATAAATCTTTACATATACTCTGTATTTTTTAACTATTACAGGGCCCTTATCAGCTAAAAAACGCTCATCTATTTACGCCATTTTCGGTTTAAATTGACACGTATCTTGATATTTTCTCAATGTTACTATCTAGAACAGGACTATTGCAACCTTATGTCATAAATTTTAAATGTATTTTTTTGATTTTTCATTAAGAAATATCGTTTCAAACATCACTCCAAATCGATCATTTTCAAGCTAAAAACTTGTTTTTTCCGCTCAAATTATACTAAACACAATATAGTCAAAAAAAGTTACTATCTAAAACTTTAATCAAATCATCATATCATTTAATCACTATATTGATATTATCAATATTTTTGTCATAATTTGAAATCAAAACATTTTGAAACTTATAAGACCTCTTAAGTACCTACTGCTCATAGCAAAATGTATGGCGAATTAATTTGTTTCTTGCATAGAATTAGTACTTTATAGATAACTAGCTTTCGCCCGCGTACTAAACGTAATTTTTAACCGTCTACAAAAAGGGGGGTCTCAGTTCGTCCCATATGTTTGTATGTTCGTATGTACGTATATGCATGGATGTCATTTTCGTAATCGGCACCCCGAGGAACCACATACATGACACCCATATTGATTTTTAAGTAAAATAAATACCCGAGGTTGAATTCTCAAAAAAACTTGAATCACTTGTTTACTCTTTAATGGTTGGGTGTACTCCTGTGAAATTATGAATAAAATAGTCTAACTAATCTTGTTTCCCCATACAAACATTGGACCCCCGTTTCAGCCCATTAGAGGATGAATTTTGAAAAATTATTTCTTAGTACACCCCTAGGTCTTATAAGGAACCTGCATGCCAAATGGAATCTCTATAACCAGCGGTTTGGGCTGTGCGTTGATTTGTCAGTCAGCCAGTTAACTAGTTTCTTATTTTATATATTTAGAAATAGGCTATAGTAATATTAGCTACAATAAATGGAAAAAATGTTGTCATTCGGTGTCCTCTGCTATCCTTGTTGACGAGGGATAACAAACCTTCAAAATATAATGTATCAATATGTCAACTCCGGATCATTGTGGGAGATGGTTATTAGATTTGAAGCCATGCAAATTACCTTTTATGTACCGTAAAATGGGACACTCTAGGGACTTGAGACGCCTGCTTTTACCAGGATCTTTTGTCTGTAGGAATCATCCAGATATTTTATTTTATTTTTTATTAAAAATTAGCGACCCGCCCCGGCTTCGCACGGGTGCAATGCTGATGCATGTATTATACATTTAAACCTTCCCCTTGAGTCACTCTAAACCGCATCAAAATCCGTTGCGTAGTTTTAAAGATTTAAGCATACATATGGATATAGGGACGTAGGGACAGAGAAAGCGACTTTGTTTTATACTATGTAGTGATAGAATTGCTCTTTTCCAGGATCTAGCCCGGGGATAAAGATGAGGCCGACGGAATGCTTGCGTATGGAATGAGAGGTAGAAGTTATACCTATGTGACAGAAACAACATTTAATTGCGTTTCAAATCAATTCAAAATTAAACCCACGAATACTCACACTGAGACCCACCCACACATACTCCTATTAAATAAGACTTAAACAATATCACAATACATAATTTTCATTTACTATATAATTTTATCAATTAAGTAGTAAATCTAGTAATGTAAAACTTAGACATATGTTGTCAAATTATATAATACTAGCAGCGCCCTGCGGTGTTACCCGCGGATAAAAGGTAGCCTATGTCCTATTCTGATGTCTATATTGGAAAGTTTCATAGAGATCCGTTTAGTAGTTTTTGAGATTAAGCGGAACGTACATCCATCCGCACAAATTTTCACTTTTATAATATTATTAGGATATATATAATTATAATATAAATATATTAGTGTTATTATTATTACATATATATTTGTGTATGTAGATTCCTGCTCCAACTCACGAAGGTGATTTACTCAGAGTAGGTAGTCATTAAACGTAATATCGTAACAATAACATTGGTCAGGGTCATTGCCTTCGTGGGATGAAGAGGGTAGTAAATGCATACGTCTTGCTGTACTTAACATAACAAATACATAGTACTCACACTTTAGTCTCGTAACCAAGTTTAGATCAGAGTAGATTAGTAACTTAGTATTTAGTTTATAGGTATAACAGAAAATGTTGTTAAAGTGAGCGCACTATTCGCCAACAAACTGACCTCAGTTTGGCGTAACGTTTTGTATACCTACCACATAAGTTTATTTCGAATAAAAAAAAATTTAGATATACAGGGCGTCCTACGGCTATGTCACATGGAGGGGAAGTACCTTGAACATTGTAGATGGAACATTTTACTGAAAGAAGACATTATTTGAATTTAAAAAACAATTGAAACTGCATTCACACATCTTCTTTCAGTAAAATGTTCCATCTACAATATTCAAGGTACTTTCCCTACATGTGGCATAGCCGTGGGACGCCCTGTATAGGTATGTTGCATTCTCAAGCCAGTGTGTATTAACTATGTGCCTAGTTATCAACTTATTTTCTTTGCATTGTACTGTAGACGCCGTGACATATATTAAAACCGGATCAGAAATATATGACCCTTCGTCATGTTGCGGAATTTCATTGGTAGGTACTAATTTCTTACACTGCTGTCAGTGTCAATGTGGTGGTTTAGGTTGAGTGTTGAATATCTCAAAAGAATGCTATGGAATGAACTGTCGCCTGCGGTATTTCCGGATGACCTTCAAACCTTCAAGAAAGGAGCGTATTCCCTTCCGAAAGGCTGGTAAGGCACTTGCGACTCCTCTGGTGTTGCAGGTGTTTATGGGCGACGGTAATTGCTTACTATCAGGCGATCCGTCTGCTCGTTTGCCCCCTACAACATAAAAAAAAGGTACAGACTGACACATACAAGTTTCTGGTGAAAATGGGTGTTTCAAGTTCAAGTAACATGCAGGTAATTGTGTGCCCCATTTCACCCCATTTGACGGTAGGTACTATGAAAGCTGTACAAACCATATTGTACTAGCAATTGAGAATTGGTTTAAAATGGCGACCAGTTTACCATAAATTACCTCCTTAACTTGGGCGTGTAATCGCTTGTCTGACGTAATTGGGCACAACTGTCATTGTTGGCGACAGAACTTCTTACTGTGTGCATGTCCATTTTTATTTAAAATTGAATTTGAAGGTTCCTATTGATTTTTCTTAAAGTAATGTCAATTATACAAAAAGTCGAGTAAGAGTGTGGTTTTCTTTTCAGGAAGCTTAGATAAACATATTAAAATACTCTGAAATTATAATTCATCAATAACAAGAATAGTAACGGCACCATACCGGTGTTCAACACTAGCTGTATTTACAAAAACAAATATTCCCTTATTCTCGGAAGTTATTCGTAGGCGTTATGGGGGAGGAAATTACTGAATAAATTCGATTGACTGTGCCGGTCGTACTTGTATTGGCGCCTGATCGCCGATTCGCGTGCAGCCGACGCTCCCTATTTACCTACTAAAACTCATAATTCAATTTTATAATACATCCAAATACCGTCTTTATTATATATGTAACAAGTTTTATTACTAAATAAAGCTATTGAGACGTGTACGAGTTTATGAAACAAAGTGTCCTATTTGTAACGCCATTTTTGATATTTGGAGCTCAGAACCAATTTGTAGTATATTCAGTGAAGAGAATATACCTTTTCACATTTTAATACTCAGGTAATTTTGTAATTTATACTGAGGTATTTATAAAAACTAAAGTCGTTTTCTCGAGTACTTAAAACTACAGGATATTGTGGTGGTTTATTTTCCGCATTAAACTAAAACTTTTGTTTTATCAAAACAATAAACAAATCAATTTATTATTAATTTAATCGAGTTCTTATGATTTATATAACAAAAAGCGTACAAATATTTGATTTCAATAATCTAAATTAAAATACAAGATTTTTTTTACTGTTACTATTATTATTAACAAATCAATAAGTGATTATTATTCGATGTAGGTATAAAAAATAAACAGACTCATAACACTTACCCACCTTTATAATAATATATTTGAATTAGAATGAATAGGGTCACTCACGTCTTTAAGAGGCCTTATAAGTTTTAAAATGTTTTGATTTTAAATTATAACAAAACTATTGATAAGACCAATAAAGTGATTAATGGCTACGATAATTTTATTAAAGTTTTAGATAGTAACATAGCCATTTTTTGATTTCATTGTGTGTAGTAGAATTTAAGCGGGTAAAACAAGTTTTTAGGTTGAAAATGATGTATTTGGAGTGATGTTTGAAACGATATTTCTTAATGAAAAATCCAAAAAATCATTTTTTTATACAACGCCGGTGGCAAACAAGCTTACGGTCCACCTGATGGTAAGCGGCCACCGCAGCCTATAGACGCCCGCAACTCCAAAGGAGTCACGTTCGCGTTGCCGACCCTTTGTAAATTTTAAGGATATATTGTGTTGACAACAGAAGGAACACATTACACAAGAAACACACATAAGGAAGGGATACATTTAGAGTTTATGACATAAGGTCGCAATAGTCGTTTTCTGGATAGTAACATTGAGAAAATGTCAAGATTCGTGTCAATTCAAACAGAAAATGGAGTAAATAGATGATCGTTTTTTAACTGATAAGGACCCGATCGAGTTCTCGCGATTCAGGGTCACGTATTTGTCCGAAACATGTCGAGCTATAATCGACCTTAAATACGTGAGTGACCCATTCATTATCACTACATAGTATAAAACAAAGTCGCTTTCTCTGTCCCTATGTCCCTATATCCCTATGTATGCTTAAATCTTTAAAACTACGCAACGGATTTTGATGCAGTTTTTTAATAGATAGAGTGACTCAAGGGGAAGGTTTATATGTATAATACATGCATCAGCATTGCACCCGTGCGAAGCCGGGGCGGGTCGCTAGTATTTCAATACGTCTGAATTTCTGAAACTCACGGGAGTGTTATATTTAAAAGACATTTGAAGTAACATTTTAGTACATTATAAGTATTAAGTAATGCAAAAATGTTACCAACTCTCCATTCAGTATTTGTAACTTCATAAAAATTCCGACGGCTCCCGAGACATCCTAACGAGTCAGCCATTAAAGAAATTTAAAACGAAAGGTGCATTTTTAAAAGAGTCCCTGAAAATACTGAAACCAACTCCGCACAAGTAACTTTGTGACATAGAAAACTAGGGGACTTCATTTTAAAACGTACACAATTTATAAAAGAGGGAATTTCAGAAAGAAAACAGCGTTTAAGTTTACTGTCTAGCGGAGAATGGTTGAGGAATAATGTAAGGAGACTGCATTGTAAAATTGAACAAACATGCAGTCAGGTTACCGCGTGTAAAGAATTGTATGTATAGTTAGCGTATCCATTTGGCGTGGCCCTTGCTTTATGGATGTGCGCATTATTTGTATGTGGACCGGAGCAAGGAAGGAACAAACCGCGATTTAGTGTTTTTTGTACAGCTGAATACCACATGCATAAAACTCACGCCTGTAAGCGGCAATTACACTTCGTCGTTCACCTAATGCGGTAGCCGAATTATTTTAAACCAGGGATGTAACAGATGTGGTTTTATCGGAACCAGATGTTTTAAATTAGGTATATCGGAACCAGAACCGGAATCGGAGCCGGAACTGTAAACGGATGCGGAACCGGATGCGGAGCCCGATTGATAGATAGATGAGATGTTCAGAGCAGAGCAGGTCTAAGCTAAGTCTATTCTAAATAAAAAATCCAAATATTAATCAGCCTTTAGTATTGCAGTAACACAGTACTGCAGTAGTATTTAACAAGCTTAGACCTTCTAGGTTTTCAACAAAAAAAACTTACCTAATTAGTAGATATTTTACAATCATTTACTAGTTACAATTAGCATCACCTTTTAGATGTTAAATTAAAAATAAAACAATTAAGTACAATGATATTCATTATTGAATTACTGAAGTACTCGGTCAGAGCTCAAAATTACAACAGGTATAAACCTGTTTGTTTTTGATGTACGCCGCTCATTTCCCCCCGCTGCGCTGCTGTGACATCCGATATAACATCCGTATTAAAAATAACAGAACCGGAACCGAAGGGGATGTTTAAAACCAATCGGAAGTTCCGACTTAACGGAACCGGAACCGGAGCTCTGTTACATCCCTGTTTTAAACTACTTAGGCCAACAAACGTCGTCTTTACATTAGTCTGTCCGCCTATAAGCGTTGACAGATGTCGATCGCCGAACGCGGCCGACTAACGTGTTCTTTACACTTTTGCGGTCGCCGCATGCAGCATGCGGCGAACGACGAAGTGTAATTGCCGCTTATTCCCTAAAGACGTAGGCAGAGCACGTGAAATTTAATTCCAGTGCCACATTTAGCAATTGTAGGTTTAAAGATGGAGAAAATGTGATATTGCATTGATAGGTTGCTAGCACATCGCCCACAACATATTATAACCCGGTTCCCATAGTTGACTCTTACGACACCCACGGGAAGAAAGGGGGAAGTGCTATTTTAACGCGGCACCACACGGGGATGCCAAAAAAATAAAGCGATTTAAATATCAAATTTCTTTGTTTTAATTTTGTACTTGACTAATAATCATGCTAGTCCTTAAGTTGTATGTTTTTGTTCATTTATGCCATGTATATTGTGGATATTGAATAAAATGTTTATCTATCTAAATTAAATGCCAATTATGAATACCTAGCGGTCAGCACTCGAAATACCGTTATTTTTCGGAACCGGTATCGTGACCTTGAAACAGAAATCGGTATTAGGCATGACAAACCGGTATTAGACCTCGGTACCGGTATCTCAAGCAAACGTACCAGTATTGTAAAAACCGGTAAATTAATTAAATTAAAATACCGGTACCCGAAATTCGCGTTGCACGCGCGACGCGTCTTAACTTAGTAGTAGTTAGTAGGTGCCGCCGCCGCGCCAAGCACTCGCACGAAACAGCAACGTATTATACACGTGTAGGAACCTTTATAAAGAACCGGTATTTTTCGGTGCTAATACCGGTTTTTTCTTTACCGTTTCTCTGGAACCGAAACTAAGAAACTATAAATACCGGTACCCACGACCCGTACCCCATACCCATATATATGTTACAGGTATTTTCGGTACCGGTTACAAGCCCTGCCAATGGTAGCCGGAATTAAAATCCACGTTAACGACTTCAAACTAAATGAAATGAAAGTATGAAATGAAATGAAATTATTTATTCTTCCATTTAGGTACCTATATTACATGCACATTAATGCAGTTTGAAAGTCGCGTGTATTACTGCTCGTCTACAGTGGCTTAGACGAAACGTTTAGTTGCAATATGGAGTAGTCTATCCATCTCTTATTATTTAGTCTATTAGACCAAACAAGAATAGAGTTTATCTCCAGATTACTTCCTACAATGTTAGCATTTAACCGCAGGGTAAGTCATTACTCTCTTCACATAATGGGAGCCGCTTTACGATCTTACTCCACTAGATCATTTCACAAGTATCATGGTGACTTCTTACATATTGTTGTGTCTGTCTTCGTGGAAAATAAATCTACCCTAGATACATGAATGTACAGTAGTACCCAACTGATAAGGCGCGTCGTGAATCTTCGTTCGCGCAGAAAAGAAAGTATCGCTCCGAAGATTAACGAAAGAATGCTTAAAACTTATTAACCTTAGATCACTACTATAAGGTTCATAATACACTGTTCATAATGCGCGTGCACTCGATCAGAAGTATGGCGGCTGACTAACATGCCACGCGGCGCGCGCTAACATGGCGGCAGCTGCGGACCAATAGCGGTACAGGAAAAAGAAGCGCGGTGCGTGGAGCGTGCCGATTGGTCAATAGCATTTCCCGCGCTTTAAAAATTCATCTTCTGCGCAGGTACATCGGTAAGCCATATCAGTTGGGTACTACTGTAACATAATTTCTCGACATTACATTAACTTAGGTACCACGGAGACGGCGCGGGAGGGTAGCAGGAGGCAGCGATCCGCCGGCCGCTACCTGTCCGCTATCGTTTGACGTCCCCCTCTTGTCCCCCTCGCCCGCTTCCTGACCTAGTGACGTCACCACTTTTGCCCCTGTCCCATCACATGCAAAATAGTCAATTGGTTGCGTATAGAATCAATATGTAGATTTTGATTCTATAATTCCTGCCGATGCCATCATCCTTCTAAGTTTTTTTTCGGTTGTGCTCTAAGGAGTCAGAGGTCCGCTTTGACACTTTCGAATTCTAGCAATGCAAAGTCAAAAGCCAAAAACATTTATTTGCAAACATAGGTACATAGGTCTTATAATTATTAATATTACTGTCTCTCTATGCCATAAGGCATACAAATATTTTGAGTCAAGATGGGGCATGCTTAAACAGTTACAATTCTTCATCTGTCAAGTATTCCCTTAGTGAATAGTAAGCTTTTTTTAACTAGAAATGCAAATAGACTTTTATAAATTCTATCAATCCCTCTACTATGGTTATATTTCTCGATAATTTATTGTAAATTTTTACTGCTATTCCGAAAACACTTTTAGTAAGAAAAGCTGCAAACAAAGTTAAACTTTAAAAACAAACCAGTTTCGAATTCATAGACGTAGTGTCACGACCAAGCTACCAACCCCTGTTAAAGGGAC
This sequence comes from Epiblema foenella, assembly GCA_963556455.1. NCBI lineage: Eukaryota > Metazoa > Arthropoda > Insecta > Lepidoptera > Tortricidae > Epiblema > Epiblema foenella. The sequence goes on from OY747105.1 coordinate 21,454,168, forward strand.
TCGTCTGAAAATCAGCGCAAGGCCCTGCATATGCTGAGACGAGCACCCATTGCCCAACTTAATACAAATAAATATGTATGTTAAGTTACTTTTTTTTTAATCTTACTGTGGCTTTATAGGCCGGGCCCAATAAAGCGATAGGAGTGCGCGGTTGGAGAGTAGCCTGGAGAGAATCCAGGGGAAAACTTCCGACACGACCACGCATGTGGTTTAGAACACTGGAGTTTGCGCTCTAGTGAGATTAGTTGAGCGGTTTCAACCGAATCTGAGGTGTGAGTGGAATCGTGCTACTACTAAATCTAGCCTAGCTGAGAAGAGAAGAGGAGAAGATAAGAGAGAGAATGTTAATTAACTTAACATTCTCTTTTTATAAGGAATCTCTATGTACTGTACACATTTCGTTTTTGGCAATAAATAATATGAATTTGAATTAAAATGTGAAATTTAATAAAACCAACAATATTCTCTGCTTCACCTGCGCCACACTTGCGGGGCAAATCCATGAAATATTCAGAGGCAATGCGCCCGTAGCCTCGCTATCACATTACGCGATTGCTTCAAACTAGTCTCGTTTTTTTTTCTCTACCAATATTCCGCCATATTGTTTTCAATATTATAACAGCTAACAATATTATATTTGTGAACGTGTATGAATATTGAAATGAAATGTAATGAAATGAAATTTATTTGCTTGAGACATGGTTAACAATAAGGTGGAACAACTTTGTTAAGGATCAGCACATCTCGCCAACATTTGGACATGCAAAATTTACGAACTTATGACTAATAGCATTACCACGTATTACTTTTTTCATTCATCATCATCATCATCATCATTTCAGCCGAAAGACGTCCACTGCTGAACATAGGCCTCCCCCAAGGCTCGCCATTTAGACCTTTTTTCATTACAATTTATTATTATATTAATTTGTTCTATTATATTTGTTTGTTTGTTCTTCAGGGTGTAAGTTTCCACCTAGGTATTACAAATGGTGGTGAGGTATTGTAAATTTCACTTATTTTAGCTCAAAAATCATCATCCTCCTACCGTTATCTCAGTACAGTTGCATCCTGAAGGATGCCCGGGGTCCGGCTACGTAATCCCGAAGATTTATAATTTTGATTTTTGCTTTGAGCTTTTGTACGTGAAAATGGGAGTACCCTAAGTTTATACATTCAATTTTAAAACCGATTTCTAAAGCTATTAGATACAAAATGGCGTAAATATTTGAACTTGGGTCGCTCTGATTCAATTGCAGATTAGAATTTTGATAAAGTATTCATCGAAATCCACAAAGCGACTAATTCAGGTTTTATTTGCAGACTTAAATAAATTCCAATTATCTTTACCTTTTAAGCGCCTTTGGTAAAATAGTAGATGGTGTCTCAAGGGAATAAAATAATATGTTTACAGCGAGGGCGGTATATTAAATGAAATAAATGAACTTTATTCTGCAAGTAGGCCGCAAAGGCACTTTTACAAGTCAAAAACTACTAGCGTTTCTCATGAGACCACTGTCGAGAAGAAATGCCGAATGAAATCCGACAGTCAGTCATTTTCTCCAAAATATGCTTATTACAATGATACTACTTAACCTACTTACTACAACAAAAGAGAATTGAAAGAAAAACGAGGAAAAAATAACAATAGGTATTTACAATAAATAAATAAATAAAAATAAATAAAATTCTTTATTTCACAAGAAACACATAGTTTATGATCCAGGGGATGGAACCGCCCGGTAAGCAAAAATTGCCTGTATTGGGAGGCACCGCTCTTCCCTAGTTTAAGAGTGAATAATAATAATATAGAATTTTTAACTTAATTCTAAATTCTAAAACATGCTTTACACTTACAATGTGTAGTTACACAAGAAAACAAAACATGTCGAATCGTTTGGTATGCTTTCCAGCAAGAACTGTGTCAACTAGATACAATGAAAATATTATACATGACTCTTTACGCTATTTAGGTATTTGGTTTGGGCTATGCATTTCTGTCTGTTAGATAGTCCTCAACCCTATAATAAGCCTTTGACATCAATGTTTTTTTAAGTAATTTTTAAGAGCTGGAAAGGGTAAATTCAAAATTTCATCGGGTAACTTATTATAAAAACGGACACATTGACCTACAAAAGACTTGTAAACTTTACGGACACGAAACTTGTTATTGGCAATTTTATTTTTATTCCTGGTATTAAAATTATGGATATCAGATTTTTTACAGAATGATTCTCGATTCTTTATGACATAAATAATATTCTCATAGATGTATTGGAACGCTACCGTTAAAATGTTAATTTCTTTAAAGAGTTCTCTTAGAGTTTCACGTGAGCCCAGGTTATATATGGAGCGAATGGCTCTTTTTTGTAACATAAAAATTGTAATTTGTATTAAATCCTGAGTGAAGCGAAAGATTCTACAATAGAATTCTGAGCGTAGCGAGTGATTCTAAAGCAACAATGACTCTTTTCTGAATAGCAGGGGTGAAAATTATTGTGAATACCTACCACCAAAAACCGGCCCAGTGTGTGTCGGACTTTTAGGCTTCTGAACCAACCGCAAAACTAACTTGGTTTTAATAGGAAAAATAAGGAAAGTGCAAAGAAAACTCCGATTTATCTATATATTAGTAGTGCAGTAGAATTATAGCGATAAGACTGCCTGTTCTTATCATTTAATATAATAAATGTTATACTTTATTGTAAAAATTCCCTCATTAAGTGGTGAATTTTCCTTTTTTATTTAACCTTTTGTAATATTACATTGTTCTTATTCTGTCTGCTTATCTTTAGTAACACTATATAACTAATTCATAGTATTATGTACCTATTTTTTATATCTATTAATTACATTTCTTTATACATGTTTTAATTTACTTTTTTGACGACCGGTTTAGCCTAGTGGGTAGTGCACCTGCCTGTGAAGCTGACGGTCCTGGGTTCGAATCCCGGTCAGGGCAAATATTTGTGTGATGAGCATGAATATTTGTTCCTGAGTCTTGGATGTTTTCTACGTATTTAAGTATTTATATCTATTAAATATATCGTCGTCTAGTACCAATAACACAAGCCTTCTTGAGCTTACTGTGGGGCTAGTTCGATTTGTGTAAGATTGTCCTCTAATATTTATTATTTATTTTATTATTATTATTACTTATTTTGCATGCATTTTTGAGATTTTAAATTTTATTAATATTAAGTGTTGTTTATTACAGATCATCCCATTGATGGGCAAAGGTCTCCCCCGTAATTGACCACAGGTCCCCCGTCGCGTCCGTAGCCTCCTGATCTTTTGAGGTGACATGGACCCCATACTGTGGTTGCTTGAGTCCATCCATCGTCTCTTTGTCTCGTGATGTGTCCGGCCCAGTTCCATTTCAGTTTTTTTGCCTTTTGTATGGCGTTCGTAGCGCAATAAAGAATATTTGTTATTATTAATATTGGTTGGTAAAAAATACATAATAATAAATACGAATTATAGCCAAATTGACGACCGGTTTAGTCTAGCGGGTAGTGCACCTGCCTGTGAAGCTGACGGTCCTGGGTTCGAATCCCGGTCAGGGCAAATATTTGTGTGATGAGCATGAATATTTGTTTCTGAGTCTTGGATATTTTCTATGTATTTAAGTATTTATATCTATTAAATATATCGTCGTCTAGTACCCATAACACAAGCCTTCTTGAGCTTACTGTGGGACTAGTTCGATTTGTGTAAGATTGTCCTCTAATATTTATTAATTAATTTATTTATTTATTCCTCAAATTAATATAGGTTGTTTAACGCCTTAACAATATTACATAATCTGACAGGTTTATATTTTAACGCTAAAACCAAAAATAAAAAAATTGTACATATGGTTATGTAATCCGTTTCCAATTGTTGTAACCCTTATTAACAATACACGAACGTCGACTATTGTAGATCTTGTGAAGTGCTCTTCCATAACTATACCTAGCTTCATATTGGATATTGTTTTAATTTAATATCCTTTTAACAATACAGATGGCGCAGGCTATACAAAAGCCGTCTAAAACTTGGATATTGTATCCTCTATTGTTTATGCCTCATCTGCTTGATTGGCTTCTTTTAATATTCATGCACGGTGAATGCGAGATGGGTCGATGGCAATGTTTGTATGAAAATTCTTAACCCTTTCACCGCGACAATAGATTCCGTAAGTGGGCCTCACATACACAAAAAAAACGCTTTGTAGCAAAAGACTGAAAATGAACTTTACTTGCTAGCACGTAGGTTTGCTTTACATCGACTTGATATGAAATCATAGCATGCAGGACACAAAATGTTCTGGCTTTACATCAAGTCAATAATGTAGAAATAAAGACACAAAATAAAGCGTACCCAACTTATCCATAAAAATAATAAAACTTATCTAACATCTGCTTACTGAAGTGTGTTAGTCGCTTTACACAAACATAAAATATTAAAACGAGAGATAAGGACAAGCGATTTTAGCGTCCATTTAACGAAAATAGGTTCGATGAACGTTTATAAATAAAATAAAATAAATAACTAGAACTAGCCCCACAGTAAGCTCAAGAAGGCTTGTGTTATGGGTACTAGACGACGATATATTTAATAGATATAAATACTTAAATACATAGAAAACATCCAAAACTCAGAAACAAATATTCATGCTCATCACACAAATATTTGCCCTGACCGGGATTCGAACCCAGGACCGTCAGCTTCACAGGCAGGTGCACTACCCACTAGGCAAAACCGGTCGGTTTATGAACTAAATCTTTTTAAATATCAACCATAATTAGCCATGGACAGCCTGCCACTGGGGAAATATCTGCCAAAGGCTAGACATAGTTTTCCAGAGGAGGAATGTAGCCAGCGTCATGGGCAGCTTGCCACAGGGGAGAGATTCGGGAGGTTTGGGGAGTTACCAGTGCCTTTACCATGAGTTTACATGACCGTACTCGCTAGCGACTGCGTAAAAAACTGTATGGGCAAAAGTACAGTGCCTCTGGCGGTTACGCAATAGAACTAAGAATCGGCATATTAAATCGTGTACGTTCATGCAAACTCATGGTAAAGGCACTGGTATGTTGAATTTATGACAGAATAGCTTGTTATTATTATTATTTTTTAATGTTGAAATGTACTCTGCCGACGTTACCTTAATTCTACTACATTATTATTGTTATTTGCTAAAATGAACTTTAATTTTATTCTATTATTATAAATTGACATGTAATACTGACATTTGAATTCCTCTACATTATTATTATTTGATAGAAATTTAGTGTAATTTAATTTTTATTCTATTACTTTAAATTGACATGTAATCTCTTGTATAATGACAGTGTATGATTAATACCAATAAATGAATATAAATATGAATATATATAATGATAGGTTAGTTTTATTTGCTTTAATGTTCACTGGTGTTTATTACTTTTGTATGTTGTGTCATATTAAATTTAAAATAAACAAATCCAATAAGTTGCATTCGTAAAAAATGACAGTTAAGTATGTTGTCGTAAACACGCGCATGTGACAACCCAGGAGTTGCAAGCGTCCATAGGCTACGGTGACAGCTTACCATCAGGCGGGCCGTACGCTTGTTTGCCACCGACGTGGTATAAAAAAACCTTCAAATGAATTTTGATCAAATAAACATGCAAAGAAAACTTTTAATCGCGACACAACAGAACCACTACGAACCCCTATACAATTGAAAAACTTATCGACTATTGTTATCCACGTCGCTGAATAAGTTTGTTATATTCGCAAATCCCTTATAAATCCTCTATATGTTCCCTAACTTCGGCAAACCCAAAGTAATCTAAAACAGATAAAGACGAGTGGGACTTCAGACGTTGTGTGCATGTCAAAGTACCTACCCGTATTCGTTTTATATGGATAAGCATTTTCCTTGGCCCATTTTAGAGGCATGAAACGATATTATCGAAAGGAATGAATGTAATCCTAGATTTATTGCAGTGCCTATTATCTGCGAGGTGGCCATTTTGTAATATTGAGACCTCATCTCTTGATATTCAGGCTAAAAAATTTTTAGAATAGTTCTTTGGATTGCTAGAACAACATTCAATGTGCAATAGTCTTAAAAAAGACAATAGCTCAGAATAATAGTTAGTACTTTTTTCACAAGGTTTTCTATTGAACAAGATTGCTGTTAGATAACTAGAAAATACTGAATAATGCATAATAGCATGCTATCACGCTTTACCGTATAGTTCGTGCTCTGTTGTCTAGTTATTCTCGTTTACCAGCCAACGTCGTCACTTTGACGTGTAATAAAGACTATAAATGGTTGAATTACATTTATCTAAGATCTGACACTTTGTAAGATTTTCTAAAAATCAAAATCAAACATTTATTCTGCAAATAGGCCACAAGGGCACTTTTACATGTCAAAATATTAATTTACAATTTAAGAAAATCTGACTATAATACGTAAGTATAGGATGTGGGTCCATATTGGCTCATATAAATTTTTTCCATCGATTTTTTCTAATAATACCGCTTTGTGATCATAAACATCACTCTTCATAAAATTCGTACTCATACTTTTTTTGTTCATAAATTTCTATTACTAACAACCGATGTCAACGATCAGTAGTCATACATTTCTTGTTCATCATTTCACTACCAAGAACACATAATCTGAAGTCATAATTTTTTTTTACATAATTGTTTTCTTCATAAAGGACATATTTCATAATTTTGCTATTAATAATGTCATTACTAAGAAAGTATCTTAATTCCTAATTTGTAAGGGATTTGTTTGGAGGGGATTTGTTTGGGAGGGGGTGATTTCATAACATGTGTACTAGAAACAGAACTCGAGTTACAAGGAATTTCGTCAATTAATTTTGTTACCGATTTCCTGTTTGATATAATGATTAAAGTCCTATCAAGTAAGAAGCAATTAGCTGCACAGAAAAAAACTGTTTTCCGAGACATTATTCCTGGGACGGCCACTGCAGAAGGCGCGTGTTTTCATTCCATTTCCTCTCATCTCTTGAGCACAATTACGCGGAATAACTGGATGTATCTCTTCATTACTGTAACACCGTCAGCGTTGAAAAATGAAAACTAAGACTGGATAGTAAAATGAATAAAAATAGAATAAATTTGAGAATGAGCTGCTAAACACTGGACTGAGCCGGAGAAAGGCCGAAGGCATAACTGAAGACAGGAAGACGTGATGCGAGCTAACAATTAGTAGATTGTGTCTCAAGGGAGCAAAATGATATATTTACGGCGAGGGGGGTATATTGAATCCCTCGCTACGCTCAAGATTCTACAATAGAATCCTGAGCGTAACGAGGGATTCTAAAGTAGAATCTTGAGTGTAGTGAGGGATTCAAGTGTTTACGCCCAAGACGGAAATAATTTTGCTACCGTGTGACACACTGCTTTTCACACCGTCTATGAGGCCCGCTGCTAAAAACATGAAATATCTTACAAATGATTTTACTACAGTGTCACATACTGTTTTTCACACCTTCTATGTGGAAAAGAGTCATTGTTGCCCTCAAATGAGGGAAGAAAAGTACAACTTTGATCCCTCATTCGAAGGCAACAATAACTCTTTTTTGAATAGCAGGTGTGAAAAGGACTTTTGCATCTCCGGGGTACAGTCAAGGGCATAAATATTTATACATTTTTGGACCTTATTTCAATGAAATAAGGTGAAAAAATGTATACATATTGGTGACCTTGACTGTACCTTGGAACAACAATACGAGAATGGCAAAGTTAGGCTTCTCTTATTGTGAACCTCAATTCGAAAGAAGAAGTTCCCAGAATTTAATAACGGAATTAGTGCTTGTTGTCAATAATTGTTGACAATTCGTTGTGAAACACGACAATTGTCTTTTATTTGTGTTCTCTTTGTATTGTTGAAAATAAAATTACAACATACAAACAAATTTGGTATTATTGCGAGTTCGATCCCTTACTCGTACCCAGTGGCACGTTTTTATAAAAGGAGTGTAGTAGTTTTTGTTGAAGGGAAACATCGTCAGGAAACCGGTCTAATCCCAACAAGGTTTAATTTACCTTCTAGAAGGTTAGATGGCAGCCGCTTTCGTAAAAACTAGTCTTGGCTCCACGCGGATTCGAGCTCAACAGGGCACAACCGGGGATTATTATTCTTACATCGAAGGGATTTATTCTTGTATCACGATATAATATGTGGAAGATCTAATCACAATTTATACATAAACCAGCGACCCGCCCCGGCTTCGCACGGGTGCACTATTTAATGGATGTTATTATACATATAAACCTTCCTCAGCAATCACTCTATCTATTAAAAAAACCGCATCAAAATCCGTTGCGTAGTTTTAAAGATTTAAGCATACATAGGGATATAGGGACAGAGAAAGTGACTTTGTTACTATGTAGTGATACTGTTTACTGTTTCTTAATTAAATATATTACAACTTACGTCAGTTATTTCGATTACGGTTAAAACCGGTTAACATTCCCTAGTCGGGATTTTCAATTAGGAGGCCGCGAGTTCGACCCTCGGCCACTAGGGTTTTCATTTACAAACAACTGTGCAAATATCATTTGATAAGTGTTATGTATTTTTTGTGAAGTTTATTTTATGTTTTAAGGTGTTTACGTATGTATTAATGTATTAATCAAATCATAATAATGAATTACAATTTTATTACAAATTATAATTTTAAATCAAGTTGAGTAGGTTTTTTTTATACAACGCCGGTGGCAAACAAGCTTACGGTCCACCTGATGGTAAGCGGCCACCGCAGCCTATAGACGCCCGCAACTCCAAAGGAGTCACGTACGCGTTGCCAACCCTTTATAAAATTTGAGGATGCACTGTGTTGACAACAGAAGGGACAAATGTAGGTCCCTCGCTCTCACCACAGTGCATCCTTGGGAGCTCTGGCAACCTTGCTCACCTCCAGGAACACAACACTACATACTTATATAGTAGATAATGTTATTATGGCTGTGGTTTTCTGCAAGGCGGAGGTACTTCCCCAGTTGGGCTGCTCCAAATTCGAACAAGATGACATTTTGCTGTGCCCTAGATCTCTAAAAGCAGGTGCTTGCTGCACTTTTAGCGCCAATAGGTCTCGTATACCTCCCACAAATTTTCTTCTTGGACTTTCCTCAACAATGTTGAGGCTGGTTTGTGATGGCGCACCACAGTCACAGTTTGCTGCTGTTGACACACCTCACTTGTGTAGATTGTGGTTGCAGCGCCCGACGCCTGTCCGGATGTGGTCAAGAGTGACCCAGATCTTGCGATTTTCCTTGAAGCCTGTTGGAACTCAACTGGGGTCCACGTGCGAGGCTTCGGCCTGGTCTTGCCACTGATTTTTCCAATCCGAAAGGGGATTGGAAGGCTGCGAGTCCCGTAGTTGGCAGTTGGATTAAATTGGTATGCGGGACTTTAGTTATGGAGCATCTCACTAATGGGCAGGGCTTGAGTTGTTGCTTTACTTCACTCTCGCGCAGCAGCTTGTGTTCTCCTAATATCTGGTGATGATGAGTTTTTATACCACGAGAGTTGAGTTAACAACAAAACTCCCCAAAAATTATAGGCCCTTATATAGCGAATCAGCTAGTATCTGTAGGAACCTTCATGGCAAGGCAACGATAAAATTGCGATAAAATCATTCAAAATCGAAATCTGATTGAAATGTTAAAGCAACATATTACTGCTTGTTGGTTAAATATTTACGTAGTAATAAACGTTCCCACTAAATTTCAAAATTTATGGGTTAATGTGAAGTAACAAAATCTTCGGAACGAAATTTTGTAAAAAGCTGACTTGGGTTGCCTTCTCATCCTCTTTGTTTTAAAATATTTGTTAAAAAAAATAGTTTTTAACTACTCAATAAGCTCAAAACAATGATACCCCACTCGACGGGGAAGGCCAAACATTTTTTTGGAACCGCTTTAGTCCCCCTAATATCAAATAAAAGTAAATGTTGACTATTTGTATGACTTTGGGTAAGCAAGATACTGTCGCACCAACCGTATGGTTATAAAACCTGTCTGACAGACGACAGACAGACGGACGGACGGACAGACACGTGAATGACAACAAAAACGTTCTGTTTGGACCCTTCGGGTACGGAAAAGTACAAAAACTCAAACTAGTGAATGCTCCGTCAATATTCGTGTGTCCGGTCTGTTAGTATAGGAAAATGGAAAATTTCCAAATAGCCTTTGAATTCCATCAATGGATCGAGTGAAAAATACAACTGTCAAACGAAACCTTGCACTAAGTACTCGTACGAGGTACATATGTAAACCTCACGATACGCGACCAAGGGTTTTTACAACAGGGTCCGTAACTTAAATAATAAATAAATATTTGTGGACAATCTAGACAAATCAACCTAGTCCCAAATTAAGCAAAGCTTGTACTATGGGTACCAAGTGACGATATAAATACTTATATAGCTAAATAGATACTTAAATACAGCTAGCTAATAATTAATCATTACACGCGACAGTCTCGTTCAGTAAAGTCTTGCCATAAAAATATCTATTTAATGCTGGCGGAATTTGTTAGTTTTAATTTTACTATTAAGTCCACCGCATATCGGGTAGAATCAGTCCGACCCAGTTCGAGCCTGGCTGAGTTTCTTGCTGGATTCTTCTCAGCTAGGCTAGGTTTAGTGGACCAGCGACAAAACTTCCAGTAGCTCGATTCCACTCACAAGTCAAATTTGGTTGATGCCGCTCAACCAATCTCACTGGAGCGCAAACTTTTAGAGTATTCCAGTGTTTGAACCGCCCGCGTGCTCGTGTGGGAGGCTTTCCCTGGATTTTCCCCAGGCCACTCTCCATCCGCGCATTCCTATCGCTTTACGCTTTATTGGTCCCGGCCTATAAAGCCACAGTCAGGTTAAAAAAAAATAAGTTTTATTAAATATAGGGTTTAAACCCTCGACCTTCAGATAATAATTATCTGGTATCGTAATTATTACGTCACGTCGAGCGAACGTAAAGTTGATCTAAATCTCATTATCCATACTAAAAATATCAGTAAGATCAACCCAACGTATTTGACACATTACGTAGTCAACCTATCTATCTGGACGATCTTTTGTAATAAATATTTTAATGTTTATTTGGGTTACGGTACCAATAACACTCAATTTTTTTTTATGTTGTCAAGAGGGCGCCATTATTCTCATTTATATGGCAACAGTTGATTAAATGTCAGTATAATAATAATGACATTTTGACTTGTTTAGTTTAGTTCTGATGTTAATTTTGATATGTTTTGTAGCAAAATTGTTCAGTTTTTGCCAAAACATTATTATATACATTGTTTCGATCTTAACAATGAATAGTTTTGGGCATTTTTTTTTTGTTATAGGGGGCAAACGAGCAGACCGATCGCCTGATGGTAAGCAATTACCGTCGCCCATAAACACCTGCAACGCCAGAGGAGTCGCAAGTGCGTTGCCGGCCTTTCAGAAGGGAATGCGCTCTTTTCTTGAAGGTCATATCGATCCGGAAATACCGCAGGTTAAATTATTATATATTCTCGGAGTGGCTTGGCGAAATTTTAAATAGAAGTCGGTTTTTTTTTCTAGTGAAAGAGAATTGACATAATCGTGATGGTAACCAAAAACATGTATTATACATCTCTATTTTTTTTGAAATTGTATAGCAATAATACGTTTATAGGTATCGAAATTCTAGTACATGATGCTTCGCTAAATTTGTTATTATATAACTCTACATAGAAAGAGTTTTCATTATATGTTTTATGTGTTAGGGGGACATGAACATAAATGTACTTTATTTTGCAAGTATGCCGCAGTGGCACATTTACAACTCAAAATCTTCTAGCGTTTAATAAACCTGAATTATTAAACGTTTTATCCAGAAAATAAAAGAATTACGTGTTAGTACCAAACAGAGGTCCGAATGCAGTAAATATGTAAATAGCCCCAACCGCATTTCGGTCGAGTCGGGTTCCACTCCTACTTAATCTTGCAAATTTATGCAAGTCGTCGACGACACGTCAAACTGTCTTCGCTTCCAGAACGTGATCCAAATCCGATTCGTCGCCGTTTCAGTTGTAAAACGCTTACCAGTTGGCACATTTGACGCATAATTCCGACCTCCTCGGAGGCCTATTCTGTTTAACGTAGGCACTTATTATTCATACCTGACAACGCCAAATATGTTACGCTGCGTAGTGTTTCGGCAGATGACTGAGCGTGGCTTTAATCTGATGTAACATTGAGTACAATTTAGATGAGGTACCCTCATACTTTACGACCGCTTTAGCCTAGTTGGTAGTGACACTGCCTTCGAAGCTGGAGGTCCCGGGTTCGAATCCCGGTCAGGGCATTTATTTGTGTGATGAACACGAATGTTTGTTCCTGAGTCTCTACTAGCTGCACCAGTTTTGACGGAAGCGACTGCCATCTGACCTTCCAACCCGAGGGAAAACCAGACCTTATTGGAATTGGGTTTGTCAAGTGAGTGGGCAACTTGACTGTTTGAAGTTCTCAAGCCGCCCGAAGGCCTCTTATTTGGCTTAACGACTGCTATCATAGACAACAGCCGGGATCAACGGTTTAACATGCCTTCTAAATCACGGGAGCGCTCAGTTAATAACCACTCCAAGCGGTCACCCATCCAATAACTGACCTAGGCCGACGTTGCTTAAACTCGCAAATGACACAATAATGTACCTAAGTATGAAATAACGGTTTTAATATTAATTTCGATTATTTGACACTTTTATTGCAGAACGTGCCTGATAAAAAAACCTCGTGCATTCTCTGTTATTCGTTCTAAAGCAAAAAAAAAACAAGGTATATATTTTCCTACTTTGTAATGTTACATTTATAATAAATCGAGGGTAGTTTAAGAATGACAATTCCGAGTTACATTTTATGAGGAGACCCTAAAAAGGGTTGTTATGTATATTTAAAACGTGGTCCGAAAAATCCTGTTGAGCCAGATTTGCGCGCCGTAATGTAAATAATCCTTTAGATACAACTTTATACAAGGCTCACTTTGGCTAGGATTACAAGTTATTTTTTTTAGTATAATATATGTATTATTTATGTATACACAGCTTTACAGTCTTATAACTAATACACTGTGTTTTTAACATGTTAAAACACTGGACTGCATTTTGTCCATCGCCTCGCAAAAACCTCGAGCATTCCTGAGACACAGCCGCTCATCGACACGCCGGTGCTGAGGGCTTACTCCGAATATCGAAATTCGAACTTCGTATCGTGCCGGCCCGGTCACTAATATAGTGTATAACACGAGAGTGGAAGGGATGGCACGATACGGAGTTCGGAGTGGGCCCTCTGATGCCAGGAGCGCGATTCGTAGAACCAGAGCTCGAAGAATCGACGAATTTCTATGTGCCACCGTCGTTGGTACTGGCAATAGGAGCCGCAGTCGCGGCCTGAGGGTTATCTTTTTTGGTTACGTATGTGACAGGGACAGAGAGATGCGAGTGAAACCAGTAGTGTTAAGAACTAGCTTATGTAGGGGCCGCGGCACCGTATACCGCTACAACCATGCATACCCATATACAACAATTTTACTTAAACACACCAAGAATAAGTCTTTTTATAGTCAAGGGTACTAGAAAATCTTTCTTAAACTGAACGCATGTTTCTGCGTGTTTCCGCTAACATCTGACGTAAGCATATATAATCACAATACATAGAAACTCACACATAAAACCAGTTTGTATAGACGAGGAGAGTTAATTTAAAAAAATGGCTGTATATTACATGTATGTCTCCCATAACCTTTACCTTTTACCTTTTATCTTGACGCTTAGAGACCTTATACATCTCTAACAAAACTCGATTGTTATTAGTTTCTTAGTCTTTTTTTGACATGTAACACTACATTTAATTAATGATACTTTGATTATTGTATTATTTTTATTTGATGTACCTAGATAGATTTTGACTTGTAAAAGTGCCCATGCAGGTCTATTTGCAGAATAAATGTTTTGATTTTGATTTTGACTGATTTTGAACCCAAACCATCACACAAATACCGGGATACACATTTATATAAGAGTCGTTATATAAGTATGTATATCGTCACCAAGTATCTATCCGAAGTACCAGTTTGCTAGTTTCAGATACTTATATTTATGTCAAATAATTACAATACAATACAATACAACAAATTACATGCGATAATTAAATTACTGTGCCTATGCATGAAATTTAGCAGAGAACCATGCAAGTGACAGCGTGCGAATCAACACTTCATTTGCATGTACGCAGCCAAAGGGTTAGATTTACATATAGTTTGATAAACACGCTTAATTTTAATAATACACTCGGGTACCATTATGTGCCTACTGCTTAGTTCGACACGGTGACAGTAAACAACCTTTTATGCAAAATAAGGGTTCACTCTAATTATGTTACGACTTAAATTAGAGGAATTATTGACGGTGTCCCCTTATTTAATCGACAAACGTTTCATTCAATGTATTGTTTCGCAAAATTTTCGTTCCATGGATATATTTTTTAAGAAATAAGTAATATTTATTCGAGACAAAGACAACAATTAATACAGCAAAATAGAATATAAAAATAAACAAAAAAGTTGTGTTATCTCGAAACGGTACCATCTCAGCATAATGCGGGCAATCGCCAGCGCTGGTCTTCCGATGGGACCGTCGAGTGAGTGAGTCGGTGAGTGAGTTTTTATCAGAAACCTTTCACTTTTTAGGTATATAAGTAGATAGAATGTCACTGTGGAGAACCAATTTAAACATTTATTGATTTATAGGTGGTAATAATAGTTAAATAACAATAACTTAAATAATATGGGGCATTGTACCGAGGATGCTGGCGGCATTCCTCGCTGTATCGCAATGCTGATACGTTGAGCGAGGAAGTCGCCAGCTCTTCGGTCACCAGTTATGTCAACCAAACGCTTCGCGATTTCAGTAAATAGCTTGTGCGTGCTGGGACCCCATGGACCAAGAGTAAAAAAAAAGAATCAATTAGGTCTACCATAAAAGTAGATTAGGTTAGGTAAGAATTTTATTGGTAAATAAATATATACGAAACTTCTGAGAAAAACATCTACAAAGTACGTAAACCATCATTGAATCCATTATCGAATCCCATTTTTATGGTTTTTCATGGGTTATAGTCCACTTGCTTCAACAAAGAGCAAAGTGTATACGTTTGGAATGAGCACACATATTAATCTTATAATATTTCAAACTGTATTATAATTGAATATTTTTAAAAAATAAGCATCTGTCGAACGTTTTCTATTATCTGAAGTATATATTAATAATATGGTACCTAAGTATAAAACTCCTAGCTATTAAGTACTTATTTATTTAGTTAATTTTGTATTAAGCGGTACCGCTGCTAACGTAAACTACAGAAATAAAGGAAAAATTTAAAAATTCAGGATCCTGCTCGGTGCCTAAATTTTTCAATTTTTTAGTTATTTGATAAGGAAAACAAATATAAAGAACAAATACCTGTGGAAATTGAATCCGCCCTTCCGTTTTGCTGGACCCTTGATTATTGCGCCCTTACCACTAGCCAGACCACTAAGTCTACGTAACCACAGTGAATCTTTGCCTCGCATTCTCATTCGCTACTACTAGCGACCCCTCTGTATTTTTTTACTACATCAGAGCGATGGTACTACACTACTCTTCAATAAATAAATAAATAAATATCTTTGGACCATCTTACACAAATCAACCTAGCCCCAAACTAAGCAAAGCTTGTACTATGGGTACCAAGTGACGGTATACATACTTATATAGGTAAATAGATAAATACATAGAAAACATCCAAGACTCAAGAACAAATACTCGTGTTCATCACACAAATACATGCCCTGACCGGATTCGAACCCGGGACCTCCAGCTTCGAAGGCAGGGTCACTACCAACTAGGCTAAAGCGGTCGTCATCAAACTATTCAATTCAATCAAACTATTTCGTGTACCACCCGCGTGGTCTTGTCGTAGGTTTCCCCTGGATTTTCCCCAGGCTACCCTCCAACCGCCCACTCCTATCGCTTTATTGGGCCTGGCCTATAAAGCCACAGTCAGGTTAAAAAAAAACTATTTCGTAACATTTATATTATTTTGAATTTACTTTAAAATGACAGTTACCACTATCATATTATTTTATCATGTTCATCATTATCATCATCAGCGTAATACGTCAGGTTCCTCCTCCCATAGTCATAATTTAACATATCGTATTTTTCTCCCTCAATGGTCAGCTTTAACATAAAAGCAATCGGAAAGCTTGGAACACCGCCGTCGAGTTGCTTGCCTATCAGTATTTTATCGGATACATTAAGGAGTGTGCACAGGAATTACACTATTTAATTCCGCCTTCTTCATTCCATCAGCGGACATACAGACGGGGGAGCGGTGCCATCCTTATGTTGTTAGTCTTCCGTTTATTCGCACTAAGCGGTTTGCATCCTCTTTTCTAATGCGAACAGCAAAATAATGGAACTCGCTCCGTCTTCTGTATTTCCGGTTAACTATAATCCAAAACCCCACCTAGTTACAGGGCGTCCTACACTACGTTTTCCGAGACGCGGTCTCCACTCAAGAACCAGTCTGCCCCAACGGCCATCGGTTCTGCGACATATGTGACCTGCCCACTGCCACTTCAGCAGGCAGTGGGCAGGGATTGGAGAAGAAGAGCTGAAGACCGAGCTCAGTGGCGTGCCATGGAAGAGGCCTATGTCCAGCAGTGGACTGACACAGGCTGATGATGATGATGATGATAATCCAAAAGCTTCTTCAAGGCAAGAGTGAATAGACTAACACTGAACACGCGAGCTACATCTTAGGCCTTGTCATCGCTTTCCATGGCGAGACTAAGGCCAATCGCCGTTCAGTCATTCATAAAAAAAGTAAAAAACAATCAGCATTTAAAATCGAACGAACAAAATCAGAAGTTAACAAAGGCCCCGCTAGACACGAACATTTTTTTGACGTAAACAAATTCAGCTATTTAATTTTTTGGGCTGGTAAATTCTTTGCAGAATTTGAATTAACTCACGAAATTCGCTTTATCGGACTTCGCCTGGGAGCGACAAGGCTTTTTGATACGTGATAGGAATGCCTACCAATTATGGGTGCCCCGAAGCCCGCTATTCTATGCCCTAAGTCAATGGTTGACAGCGGTTATTGGTAAATTTAAAAAAACAGTCTGCCGCATGCCGAGTGAGTTTTGAGTCAAGATCGCCACTGACTGGCAGCCTGACAGTTCAAGACAGAGTCGCTGTAGACCTCGTCGGCGATGACGCGACGAGCTAGCATCCTTTTTATTAAAATAATGGAGAGAGACTGCTCAGAATCGAGAGGAATGGAAAAAGTGGTGGAATGCATTGGCCAGTGGGGCTAGCACAACTGCCGCTGCGACGCGACGCGAGTTGAGAAAAATCTACCCTCCTCTTTCTAATTCGCACAGTTCGAGTAAGACAGGAATCGCCGAGTCGCGCGAGATACGACTTGGCAGCAAGTTGTGCTAGCCCACCAGGTTGTTAAACCTCGGCAGAGTGGATCTGGAAGAAGCTGCGCAAGACCGCGACAATTGAAGAACTCTTCTGCGAGCCCTATATCCCTAATGAGGGATAATAGAAACCCATAATTATCTTCATGTGTCAATTCACACATTAAATAGCCTAAATAGAAAACGTCGGGGATAGTGCAATTCCGAGTAACTAGCACTGGTAAATAGTGAGTATCTACACAACACCCATAGTGCAAAACCACATAACTAGCACTGGTACTGCACCCCACACAACACCCAACTTTACAGGAGAAGCTTAAAACCTTTTTTAAAGGATTTTACGTTCGTTGGCGGGAAATCTTAATTTGGCTACATTTATTAGACAGCGAATTGTTAAGCTGAAGTGGCAGTGGGCAGGTCACATATGCCGCAGAACCGATGGCTGTTGGGGCAGACTGGTTCTTGAGTGGAGACCGCGTGTCGGCAAACGTAGTGTGGGGCGCCCTGTAACTGGATGTGGCGATGATATTCGTAAGGCAGTGGGCAGGGATTGGAGGAGACGAGCTGAAGACCGAGGTCAGTGGCATGCCATGAGAGAGGCATATGTCCAGCAGTGGACTGACACAGGCTGATAATGAACCAATGCCAGTTACACGGATATGCCCTACGGGTGTTGTGTAAATACGCCGTATTTACCAGTGCTAGTTACGCGGTATTGCACTATCCGCGACGATAAGCGCTTTTACGCTGAAAGGCCCGTTAAGATCGTATAAAATGAAAGCTTGAAAATGATCCCGCTGTATAAGATTTCAAGCTCTCATGGTCATTTACATTAGAATTACGATTTCAACTTTCAAGTGTCTGTCGTCCAGTGATCCGAAAGTTCGCAAATCGAAAAGAGACTGTTTCCGGAAAGAACTCGCTTTTTGATACTGTGATTGTGGTGTGTCGTGACCGTAATCGAGTTTCAAGTGATAAGACGGACTGGGGTGGACGGTGACACTATGGGAAAAAAGCGAACCAGGAAGAGGGTAGATCGCTAGGGTGTGTGGGTAAACCACAACTAAAACTCGCAGCACGTCAGTTAGTCCTTGATAATGGCGCTTGCAACAGTGCCGAAATATCGGGAACTCACAAATACAAATATATATGGTAAATATCCCGTTTCAAATCGTAATTCTGATGATCCCGCTGCCGTCTTCCGCTTGTAACTTTTTACTTGCACCGCGGCTAAGGAGAAGACAAGTATGAAAATGTATTCAACGGCCTGACAATTCTCGACAGCTGCGTTTCAGCGAAGACGCAAATTTGTCGGTTATATTCATTATATTTTGGGTCCATAAACTTCTTGTTGTAACCCAAAATGATATCCCCCCACATTTGCACCACCCACAGCTTAATTTATGTTGTTTTTTTTCCGCTACCCAAAGTTTACCTGGAAAAGATCGCTCTTTAGCGATAATACCGCCTGTTGTCTACCTTTGCCTACATGTCGATATTTTTAGGGTTCCGTACCCGATGGGTCCTAACGTACCCTATTGTTGTTACTCGCGCGTCCGTCCGTCCGTCACCTGCCACACAGGTTTTAAGCCGAACGGTTGGAGGTTAAATCTTCAAATTTTCACAGTATAGCATCTTGTTGACCCAAAGCCATACAAATAGTCAAAATTTATTTTTATTTGTTTTTAAGTGGGGCCATACAGCTTAAGGGGGGCGCGAAAAAAAATTTTTGACCTGCCCCATCGAGTGAAGTATCGTTGTTTAGAGCTTATTGAGTAGATAAATAATAATATATGTGTGTGTGCATGTGTTCCTTCTGCTGTCAACACAGTGCATCCTCGAATCTGATAAAGGGTCGGCAACGCGCACGTGACTCCTTTGGTGTTGCGGGCGTCTATAGGCTGCGGTGGCCGCTCACCATCAGGTGGATCGTACCCTTGTTTGCCACCAGCGTTGTATAATATATGTATATATATATTGTTTTTTAATATATTGTAAAACAAAGGAATAAGAAGCCACAAAATTATGTTCCGACGAATTTTTTACTTCCCAAATACTAATATGGTGATAAATCAGTTTTTTTCATTGAAGTTAACTTATTTTTCGCATTAAAATCAACTTTGCGGTTGGTTCGGAACCCTTAAGGTGCGGAGTCCGATTCGCACTTGGCTGGTTTTTGATTCTATATATAACTTATTCATTTGTGTGAGGTGTACAATAAAGACGTGCATTGTATTGTTGTATTGTATTTTAACCCCCTTTAGGATATTTTTCGCACATCGGTATCGCCTAAAGGAATAATGTGCAAAAATGTAAACATGTATTTGACATCGACTGAACATCAACACAACTCTGCTATGCGATTCATTAAGCACCATCCTCACCAGTCACCCCAAAGCTCACCCGTGTCACGAAACCTGTCAAATGTCATTTGTCACTTTTTGACAGTGAGTTGACAGGTGAGGACGAGTCGGTTTGTAAATAACAGCCTTTGATATTTACCCTAAGCCGTCCTTAAGGGCCACACCGTCTATTTGTAATATAAATCGTTACATAACTAACCCTGCACACGCAACAAAGCACGTCAATGTCAACAGCGATAATCTTGATCACCTGTAAAGTGTGACCTGATAATACGGGCATCGCGTGACGCAGGGTTAACCGCTGACTAATGAAGCTACAGATTTTTAAATGGAAGTCTTTCTGTGTCACGCCACTGCTAAGCGATTCTGTTTCGGTTTTGACGTCACCAGAGGGGTGACACGCAGACATCATGAAACAATGCCTAAAATTCAAAAAAATTTATTTGTAAACATAGGTTGAAAAAGTCTTACAATAATTTAAGGTAATTATCGCTATGTTTTGCCTTTCGGCATACAAAAATTGTAGTCCAGCGGGGTAATCACGTAACTTTATGTACTACCGTTAGATAGATTTTAATGACAATTTTGAAGTATAAATTGCTGAGCTAATGTCATGTTTTTTGTACCCGACGCTAGTACATAATTGAATGGAAATCCCATACTAAAGTGAGAAATTGATCAAATGATTGGAAACACGTAATTTTTTGACGGTTAAATTGTACGGTATAAATATGTCAATTACTGCGTGACAAAGTCATCGTCAATCATCGTGTCTGTCATGTCATAACAATGAATTAAACAAAGATTTTGGTCATGATTTGGGTTTATTAATTAGTGAAAATGCCTCAAATTTCCTTGAAATGTCTTTAAAGATCAGATCTTGGAAGCATGTCTATACTAAAACTAATTTACTAATTTAAACAACAAATCAAATTTAAAATGTATCGCTTAAATATTCACCTACAGAATAATATGCTTTTTCTACCAGGAATTTATACAGACTCTTTATAAATTCTGATAACTCATCTATTCTAATTATATTTATAGGTAACTTGTTATAAATTTTTGGCGCTATTCCAAAAATACTTTTACTAAGCTTCTACAGTTTGGCTAGTGAAAATTGTGACTAGATCATGATCATATCAGCCGTAAGACGTCCACTGCTGGACATAGGCCTCCCCCAAACTAGATAACTATGACTAGATAATATCCCCAAATTAAAAAAATCTACGCGTATGATATTTATTTATTTATTTTCAACCAACTTACATTTACAGCATATTGCCAAACATGAAAGTTATAGGTTATAATAGTATGAATAACACAATTAAGTTTACAAAATTAAAATTATCATTATCACCTTTTATGATCTATAAATATTCAGTACTCTATTGAGGTAGGAGTGTTAATTATTAAATGATATGGCAATAGTAGATTGTATGACAAGTGTAATAAGCCGTATTACCATGAGATGGTTATTAATACAGTGCGAGTGGTATGGCTTTTAGATCAGAGTTATACTTTTTACTTCGATTGCGAGAAAATAAATAAATAAATAATATCCTCAATACCCACAAGCTGTGGTCTCCCGGAGAAAATAATAAACAATAGCATTCTTTTGTAATGAGGCCGGGGATATCCGGGACCGGTACAAGACAGGTTTAATAAAATACGATGAGAATATGGCGGCATCTTTTTAAAACTATTTTGACTCAGATACATAGTAGTTGATATAGGGACGAAAAAAGACCTAATGTTTTTAATAATTGTTAAATTAGTTGAACAGAGTATGTAAGTACGAAAAAAACCTAACGTTCCGATTGGCTGTTGATGTGGTTTCTGATTGGTGGATTTAATGGTGAAGTATTTTGATTAGTTAAATTAGAATGTTTTGTAAATCATAAATATTTATTCATGTTTTTTCTAGGGGCTAAATTATTTTAACTCCACTTGATTTAAATCATTATATTTAAAAGATTATTTTTAGATTATGGACATGAAGAGAGAGATAATGACCATGATACTTGACCAACAAAATAAATTATAAAAATAAGTTCAGTACATGCTATTATCGGAGTTTTTGAACACTTCCTTTTTAGGGTTCCGTAGCCAAAATGGCAAAAACGGAACCCTTATAGATTCGTCATGTCTGTCCGTCCGTCCGTCCGTCCGTCCGTATGTCACAGCCGATTTACTCGGAGACTATAAGCACTACAATTATGAAATTTAGTGGGAAGGTTTATTCTATGAACCGCTACATAAAAGTGATGTGAAATTACAAAAAAATATTAAATTAGGGGAGGCACTCCACTCCATACATGTAACCGATGGATGAAAAAAAAATTCATCACACATAGTCGTGTGGGGTATCGATGGATAGGCCTTTAAAAATGATATGGAGGTTTCTAAAAAACTTGTCCTTTTAAGTCAACCGTTGGTGAGATATTAACTGTCAAAGTCATAGAAAATGTGTCCCCCTCTCTAATTTCCAAACTATAAAGTTTAAAATTCTGAAAAAAATTGAGGCGGTATGCATTAGTAAATACTTTCAATGATTTTTGGTTTGAACAATATAGGTTTTACGGTTTTTGAGTTTACGCTTAAAAAATGTCTTGCCCAAACAAAAGGTCGTAAGTGCCGTGAGTTCCCTATGAAGATATGACTTTTTTAGATTCAATGTATTGGATAGTGATTTTAAATGTGGACTAGTAGGTAGTACGGAACCCTTCATTGTGCGTGGTCCGACACGCACTTGGCCGATTTTTGATAGTTATGAATTGGCGTTTGTAGTGATGAGGGTAAGATGAATCGATTGTCATAATTGGGTGGAATGCAGAATGATTGTACATCGTTCTCATACTAGTTGTCTCAGAGATTTTTACGAACTTACTCTAATGTTTTTTTATAATTTGAACCTTATACCCAAAATAAAAATAGTGTATTTATTCTAAGTTATACACCTTTTATTTATTTTCTTTGATACATGCTATCAATGACCGTAAAAACATTTTGTTGTAAATTACGAAATTTATTTTCATACAAATTTAAAATGTCTCGCGGCGGTTTGGTAACTTAACGTTTAAAAAAATACAACTTTTCTTACCTATAACAGGATAATTTGTTTACAAGAACATTATTTATACTCTACTTTATGGTGTAAAAAAGTTTTTATTCAAAAAGAGCTATTTATTGTGTTATATTCCCGTACCTTTAATATCTGTCCCCGTTTTTCAAAATTTCGTAACTCAGTGTTAGTAATGACGTTTAAGCGTATGAACGAAACGCAAAGAGCAATAACTGCTATCGGGATTAACTGGCAACACTGTAACACGACCTGTCAAAACATAGCTCAGTCAGCAGCCATCTTGTTCTCGGAGTGAAGTCGGTGCAACGTGGCGTCGGGGCTTATGATTAAATAAATTATCAGGTTAATAACGTGCTTTTCTAGAGGCCGATAAGTTTAATTTGCTAATTGTTTTGTTAATTATCATTGGTCATTCGTTATATGTGCAGTGGAATACTAATTATTGTCAAATATTTAGAAATACCTAGACAATAAAAAAAATTAGGTTATGTTTTCTCAGGATTTATTATCAGTTTCGTAACATTTCGTTACATAACGAAACTGAGTTACTCTAAGGCTTAGTTCACGATGAAGAAAATATGATAAGTCGTTTCTAGTTCTTCTTTATTTTTTTATCTTCTTCATTTGTGGGGACATCAACCACGTCTTTTTGTTTTTTGTAATATCTAGCGCTAAAATTTAGACAAAAAACACGTAAGATGCAGGAACAAATTTCGGAGCTAACAGGCACATTACAAAGACAAATAAAAAGTAATAGATGCATGAGAAAACAATTTTTTTGTAAAATAGTAGGTAACCTATCGATGTTTCGAAAATCTATTTACCGAATTTCACTTGTCCGAAAACGGTTCACCGAATCTTTACAATCCAAATACTTTGTTTCGCAACTGTTTGAAACACCACGGATTCATTTTACCACAATGTCATTTGTCCGCAATTCAAAAGCCCGCTTTACAGTTCCCAATTTTTACGTTTGACAAATTATACGTTAGCCACATTTTCATAATTTCAATGATACGGAAAGTCGACGTGACATTTTCCATAATTTCGATATATAAGACTAAGCGGGAGCAACGCTCCCGTCTTAATCCTCGAGATTATTTTTTTAATCAAAAACCCAGAATGACTTGTTGGGACAAAATCGACTCTAATGCGGATAGGTTAGAAGATTAAGACGGGAGCTGAAGCGACGCTTCAGCTCCCGTCTTAATCTTCGAGGTTATTTTTTTATAAAAGCCCAGAAAGACTTGTTGGGACAAAATCGACTAATAATTGTATCGACTGTTTGTAGGCTGATCATAATAATGAACGTAATTTTTAGTCCTAGCCGAAATATAATTATGAGTTTCCTCAACCAGCGCCTGCATTTAAATTCTTAGTAAATAACACAGTATTCATGATTTGTTATAACTCGATGGAAATTAACTTTTGTTATCTTTAGAAATAATTATCTGGATAATGACGTTTCGGTATTTTACCCTACGGACAAATAAAAATTTGGCAAATGAATGTACGGAATTATAATCATTGTGATTTTAAATCAGCTGGATAATAAAATTGTGACCATACAAAAATCTGTCAATAGAAAATATAGAAACTGAAACTTCGGACAAATGAAAAAAATGTAAAACGAAAAAAGGCGTTTAGTTTTCGGACTTTTAATATTCGGCATAAAAAAATTCGAATTTGCGTTAGGTAACCAAAATAGTATAAGTATATTTTTAAACTTTAAAAAAGTAACAAAATATTACTTAAAAATAATATATAATTTAATATTGGTTTATAACCAATATTAAATTATAGAATTTCTTAGTAATAATATATATATTTAAATAAAAAACTATTTTGTCAAAAAACTGTTCATTATTTAGATTAGTAATAAAGTAATTATTTAAGTTGATTTAGAACGATTGAACGAAATAAATTTGAATTCGAATTGACCTTTTTTTATGAACCTAAAGAAAAACATTTATATTCACACTTGTGATCTCACCCTAACATTGTCAGTTTCGTTATAATCTCTCAGTTTTGTTACTATTTCAGTTTAGTAACAATTTCGTTACGGTACATCTATTCTGCATTTCACCCAATTAGCGATTTGCATGATATTTAAATACCCGGTCTATTGTGAGTTTGTTAAGTGACGCTTGACACATAATATGACGAAGATTACAGTTAAAATATTAGAGGACCTTAAAAATATTAGAGGACAATCAACAAATCGAACTAGCCCCACAGTAAGCTCAAGAAGGCTTGTGTTATGGGTACTAGACGACGATATATTTAATAGATACAAATACTTAAATACATAGAAAACATCCAAGACTCAGAAATAAATATTCATGCTCATCACACAAATATTTGCCCTGACCGGGATTCGAACCCAGGACCGCCAGCTTCACAGGCAGGTGCACTACCCACTAGGCTAAACCGTTCGTCGAACAGTTGGCATTTTAGCCAGACTTAAGCGGACGAGTGACCATTTTAAATGGTTTTACTTCACCTTTATATTTGCCAGTTATAAAATGCGCTGATAAAAGCTTGAAGCTAATTTAAATGTCACTTTCCTACGTCACAAACCGTCAGTATTTTTTTTTTGTTTTCCAACGCTGCGCACAAAAATACTTACGGTTAAAGATAATAAAAAAGTAGACAGTTGAAATTCAATTTACCCTCATCACTATATTTTTAGAACGTTAAAAAAAGTAAATGTCATCAGTATTGAACGCGTTGGTCGAAATAATCAATATTAAGGCCGGGTTTTATAAAGATCCGTTAGACCAAATGTCAGATCAAATTTCAGTAACTCAGTACATTTTTTTACATAACAAATTTTATTTTAATACATACACATGCTTATATATATTCGCAGGTCAAATAAAACAATACTTCTTCTTGTATTCCAAGTTAAACACACACACAGAGGGACACACGCGCACACACCCACTCACACATACATACAAATACACACACGTTCCCGCGCGCACATATTTACACTATTCATTCATAAATGAGATGAGACACTTCGTTACCGAACAATAGCGAGCAATGGATATTTTTTATTGTAGTTACCAGGGTCTGCCTGAAAACCAGCGTTGTAGTGAACTTGCTGCAATATTATGCTGAGGCAAGCCCCTTTTTAGCATCACATAATTATGTCCGTATGGTTATTCTATGTTAACATGTTAAGTTTAATTTTAAGATATTTGTACATGTAACTGCTACTGTTATGTCATGCCTTGTGATGTTAAATAAAATATTTCTATGTCTATGTCTATGTCTAAACCGACATAAGGTCTAACGGATCTTTATAAAACCGAGCGTAAGGGTCGGTTGCACCAACATACGATCACAGGCCGGTTATCGTCAAATATCGCACCGGCAGCTGTCATCCCATAGAAACTTGTCGAACTTTCCATACAATCAGATTTTAACGAACACCGCTTACGATTACAGACGGTTTTGGTACAACCCACTCTAATACTATAAAATGCCAAAGTGTGTCTGTCTTTCTGTCTGCTGTTACCTCTTTACGCTTAAACCGCTGGACCTATTTAGATGAAATTTGGTATGGAGATAGTTTGAAGCTCGGGGAAGGACATAGGCTACTTTTTATACCGGAAATCATCCCCTACGGGGGCGGAAGATTGTATGGAAGAGCGATGACTACGGTAAGCGCCTGACATAAAAAATAGCAATTAAATTCTATCGCGATGAACGAGTTGTACAGCCGAAGTCACGGGCAAAAGATAGTTTGCTATAAATACTTCATCATCATCATCATCATTTCAGCCGAAAGACGTCCACTGCTGAATATAGGCCTCCCCCAAGGCTCGCCATTTAGACCGGTCCTGTGCCGCTCGTTTCCACCGGATTCCCGCGACCTTCACCAGGTCATCACTCCACCTTGTCGGAGGCCTACCGACAGCTCGTCTTCCGGTGCGTGGACGCCACTCAAGCAGTTTCTGGCCCCATCGACCGTCAGTCCTGCGAGCAATGTGCCCTGCCCACTGCCACTTAAGTCTCGCAATTTTGAAGGCCATGTCGGTGACCCCAGTTCTGCGACGGATAGCTTCATTCCTAATTCTACCACGCATAAATACTTACATGAGATGTAACAGATTTGATATCTTGGCCAAGATGGGGTATCGGACAGCTCAAAATGTAATATGTGTGGCGTGATGACGGGACAATGGAACACTTATTGTGTGAATGTCATGCCCTTGCCAGACTGAATGAATTATTTTGGCAATAGTTACCCTGAACTAAAGGAAATCAGAGTACTCCCGCTGAGCTCCATCGCCCGGTTTTTAGAAATGTTGAAGAGCAGCTTGGAGTAGGCATAAAGGGGGGCAATTGCACCAAAGATCCCGTTGGGTCGAAGTGCATCCGCAAGGGCCCTCATCTAGATAAGATGAGATAAGATAAAATACATGGGACGTAAACTTCATTGGTAGTTCGTGAAAGCGTGAAGTTTCTAGAATAAAATCTGAATGTCAAGAGGAATTTTAATGACAATAGTTTTTCTTTTTGAAGTTTTTACTTGACCTGACCTTTGGAAGAGATATATACACTATTAACTATTGGTAGGTACATTTTTATATTAATTACTAGCTTTCGCCCACAACTTTGTCCGAGTAAACATCCACTCCCTACGTCACCCGTTCGAGCCATGTTTTTCTTATATCACCCTAAAACATCAAACAGGCTTGTTTGCTACCATTCTGGATTAAAGTTAGTTAAACATTTGGCAAAGCTGTCGTCATGTCGGAATATGTAGCAAATATGTTGTGTGCACCAACATAATATGTCACGTTTTGCCCGGTAACGTCAAGGCTTGCTGGAGGGGAGCCGTTGCAATATTGCACTCTAGATGTAAAAGACTGGAAAAGATTTGGTCATGGATTTGCGAATTATCGCGCATTTATTAGCCCCAACGTACAAAAATATATAAATAAACGTACTCTCAGTGAGGTTTAAACTATTTCAAGACGTAGAATGCTCAAACCAGCTTAATGTATTTATTTGTCACATATCTCAAGTCACATTTTCTTTGTATTTTTTTTATTGTACTTTTTAATATAATGTAAAAGCCTCGAACTCTTTGAGTGCTGTTGCATGCCTGTTATTGGTACATAAATATGTTTTGTGTCCCTAAATATCAATGTGTCATTTTGATTATATAGTTTATGTACTGTTGGTGTGTCAAATAAAGTAAATAAATAAATAAAGATGATTTTAAGCATGTCCCACAGGGGCTAATACGAACTTCGTATCGTGCGTTTCTTTTACTCATATAGTGTATAACACGAGAGTGGAAGGGACGGCATGATACGAAGTTTGGATTTCGATGTTCAGAGTACAGGGGCAGCATTTAAAAAAGGTCAATAATGATGTATTGAATTTTGAGGTCATGGAATAGCGTTTAAATTTAAAAAAAAAGTTTAAAAAGCTGTTGGGGGCCTGTTAAGGCTGACATTCTAAGTCCACAATTAGGCCGATGAACCGTAAAAGGTATAACCATTGACACATAACAATTGACCGAGCGAGCGAAGCGCATACCTTTCAGCTTGAGCAAAAATGCTTTCGTATGTCAGGCTGGTCTTCTCTACAGGTCGCATTTCACAACCGATTCTCGTGAAATTTTGGGAACTGGTTCGATAATTAATGGTACATTAATGCAGAGGCCGCAAAATAGGAGATTGCCGGTAGAGTAGTTATAGATGGCCGAGTGTTGATGAGGCCATCTATAGATACGAGGCTGGCAATCTCTGTTCGCGCCGAGGCTTGTATAATGTTAAATTTGAATTTGAGTGATAAGAAAATTCGAAATGAAATTCGAATGATTAAGTAATAAAAACACGCGCTGCTGTAGCCGGTGGCCGACGTCGCCTTTGACAAATAGTTTGAAAAACCTAGGCCGGCAATGTTGTATGAAATTACATTATAAGCCGCTCGTTGCGCAGCACCCGAAACGTGGTACTTCGCAGTGTGTTATAACGAACAACAATATTTCATTGTCTGTTTTTTTATCTATTTAGTTTTTGGAAATCTTTCAAATAGAAGTCGTTCCCTTGGTAGCAGCTCACAGAGCCGTTAGTGATAAATTAGCCCAAAACCATTCGTCTGCAGACAGATAGCCACTGTACGTGGTGAAGCGTGTACCTGTAATAGGTACAGTAAGCCAAAACAGGTATCTACCACTTTTCGACTCTATCTCTTCCACATTAAGATTCAAAAGAGGTAGACCAATGTCATAGGTATTCCTAGCCTCAATATCTTGCTTTATCTCCTTGATTGCAGCAGACTGAGTCGTCGCCGGCACGTGCGCTCTGAATGTTTATTGCATTGAGATTGCGGCATAACTTGTACCAGTTATAATAAGGGGATTCGAACGTCTTAAGGGATTCCTGTTAATCAGAATATAGAGGTTCTGTCCCGGAGGACTGAGGCGAACTCCGATCTATATCTTGCAAGCAATTTGTGTTATGAACTATAACAATGTTAAACAAAGTTAAACGATTGGCAGGGTCTACTCTGCGTAAAGAGGTTTGCGTTAACCGGGTCAGTTTGAAGTTTCACAAAGGGTTTATTATGCAGCGATACTTGAACGGGAAATTGCTAAAGTTGAAGGGGAAAATAGTAACGAAGAATATTTGTGGGCGGATCTGTAACGCTTCGCAGGCTTTAATTTGAAGAAGTCCGTTTTATTCTACGATTTTGTTCACATAAAAGAAAGAAAGAAAGAAAGAAACATTTATTCACAGACACAGAAGACACACATATTACAAAAAAAACAACAACAGAAGAAAACAAACCACAACACGTGCGTCCTCGCGGCAGTGAAACGGACACTGGCTCAGCATTATGCTGAGGTGTCAGACACCTACAACGCTGATTTTCAGCCAGTACCGTCGGTGACTCACGGACCGCCATACATCGGAGGACAAACCGGACTAAAAAATCCGTTTTGTTCTACGATGGCATGTCAAACGTAAGACAAAACGGACATGAACATGCGTGTGTAATTTCATGGATTTGTTCTGCTTTTTTTATGTTATAGGGGGCAAACGAGCAGACGGATCGCCTGATAGTAAGCAATTACCGTCGCCCATAAACACCTGCAACACCAGAGGAGTCGCAAGTGCGTTGCCGGCTTTTCAGAAGGGAATATGTTCTTTTCAGAAGGGAATATGCTCTTTTCTTTTTTTTTTGTTTAGATTGCGATATTGTATAAGTATTTTATGGGTAGCTCTATGTACTTGTCGTACACAAAGTTTGTAGCTCAACCAAAGCTACTTTATTATAGAGTACTTTCATTATAATAATGTCTTAGGTGATCCGGAACCGTGTTTAAGCCATTCGAGGCCAAGAATCGCTACGTGTGCTACGCAGTGGCGCGTAGTAGCGTTTTCCCGCCTTGTAGCGGAAATAGCACGTAGCTGCATGAAGCATTATGTGTCTTCATGGGCCTTGAATGGGTTAAGGGCCAAGTATATCCTCGAAGATAAACCACATTTTTATCAAGTGGTATATCTTTATCACACGCTTTTCACAAGGTTCAAAAATATTGATGAAGTTGTGACAATATTAAGTTTGAAATCAATATGGAATAACGTAAAAAACAAACCTACTAAGTTAATCATGCATGATTTACTTAGAATCACCATCCTAATAAAGTTCTCTTTACGGTCTAAATCACATAACAACTTCATCATTGTCAAAATAACATCCTTTTACATGTCAAGGGCACCGATATGTATACATTTATTCCATTGTAATAAGGTCCAAAAATGTATACATATTTATGCCCTCCACTGTACATGATAATGACGTAAACGGCACGAACTGCGAGCTCCGGAATAAAAAGCAGTGGGTGTCGCGGCCTGCAAAAACCTTTGTCGCATTCCTACAAAAAACGACCTAAACGACACGTAGACTCCGTATTAGTAAGACTTTTTTTGCAAGCAACCCAGCTTTGTTGTGCAAAGGAAACAGGCAACAGTAACGCCGACTCGTAAAGGAAAATCAAGCAAATTGCTACCTTAATTTTCACGGGAATTAACGGAGACAGTTACAAATATCTGTTATTGGGATTCAATAATGTTTTCATATTTAAGAGAGGTAGGGTACAGCAAAATGTCGT
Source organism: Epiblema foenella (assembly GCA_963556455.1). Lineage (NCBI taxonomy): Eukaryota > Metazoa > Arthropoda > Insecta > Lepidoptera > Tortricidae > Epiblema > Epiblema foenella. Next base: position 21,485,282 of record OY747105.1, read on the forward strand.
CTTGCTCGAATTTGGAGCAGTCCAACTGGGGAAGTACCTCCGCCTTACAAAAGACCACGGCCATAATAACATTATCTACTATACAAGTATGTAGTGTTGTGTTCCTGGAGGTGAGCAAGGTTGCCAGAGCTCCCGAGGGTGCACTGTGTTGAGAGCGTGGGACCTAAATTTGTCCCTTCTGCTGTCAACACAGTGAATTCTCAAATTTCATAAAGGGTCGGCAACGCGTACGTGACTCCTTTGGAGTTGCGGGCGTCTATAGGCTGCGGTAGCCGCTTACCATCAGGTGGTCCGTAAGCTTGTTTGCCACCGGCGTTGTATAAAAAAAAATACTGCGTCCGCGTAGAGCTTTCCGTTATGTCGGTAAGTTCAGTCATTCATAAAACAAAAGTCATGTCAAAAATGTGCCTACTGAGTGACCAAAATTTGATATGATGTTTGGTCTATCTTTTTAAAACCGGCCTTAGATAATTAATCTGCCATTAAATTATTTTACGAGCAGACTTAATTATCTCTCTCATAAACTTTCACCCCTCTTTTCACACCCTTATGGGATAGTTGTCAGGATATCATTGTCAGGACACTATCTCCATTTTTCACCAAATTTCATCTACCTAAACCCGTCTATCAATCTAAGCATCAAAAGGATGACAGATAAGTTAACATAAATTAGGATAAGTTTTAAATTGTAATATTTGTGGTGTTATTTTAATTTGCAATAAATTTGATTTTATTCTATTCTATTCTACAGGCAAACTGACAGAGTTACTTTCGCGTTTTTATGATATGGATTACGGAGTTTTGTTCTTCATTTGTCGACTTTGGATTACAATGAAATTTGGTTATTTAATCTTGCACGATTTTGAATCGGCCACACGTCTTTTCCTCCCACAATCTCTGGCCAATCATTTGCGAACGCGTCCAAATCATCGCGCCATCTCCGCCAATAATGACACTTTTAAAGGCTGCCCCCTTACTTCTATGTACACTATTTACACAGGAACAGGGAAAAAAATATGAAATACTCATACCTTCTTACGTAGGTCAAATACGAAGAAAATTTTCCCAGAAAAACAAAACTCGGCGGTGAAAATATGTAATTTTCACACCTGCTATTCAGAAAAGAGTTATTGTTGCCTTCGAATGAGGGATCAAAATTGTACTTTTCTTCCCTCATTTGAGGGCAACAATGACTCTTTACCTCATAGAAGGTGTGAAAAGCACTATGTGACACTGTAGTAAAATCATTTGTAAGATATTTCATGTTTTTAACAGCGGGCCTCATAGACGGTGTGAAAAGCAGTATGTGTCACACGGCAGCAAAATTATTTCCGTCTTGGGTGTAAACACTTGAATCCCTCGCTACGCTCAAGATTCTACTTTAGAATCCCTCGCTACGCTCAGGATTCTATTGTAGAATCTTTCGCTTCACTCAGAATTCAATATACCACCCTCGCCGTAAATATATCATTTTGCTCCCTTGAGACACAATCTACTATTTTATCTCTGGCCAGTGCGTCAGCGGTTTCGCCGTGTTACAATATTTCTCCGGGGCTACACGGAATAACAATTTACGATGTATGTTTTGATTGTCCATAAAATATAGGTGCAGTTATAAAGTACAGTTATTTTTGAGTCCCAGACTAGTGACTATTTTACAGTTTCGAATTGATGATAATTCATTTTTTTACTATACGGGTCGATTGCGTAGCGTGTAATACGGTACGTAAATCTGAATGTCATTTTATTTGAAAGACTTCTGAAAAAGTTTGATGAACGTTTATGAACGGATATTAGACCCCAGACAGTGTTTACGGATAAAAAAATAACATCTTAAAAAATTTCGTTTCATTTAAATTCAGCTATATTCTGTGTCATTCGTTAACTCGTTTAATAAATAAAATTAAAAAGGAAACGCCTTTATTTATGATCAATTTAGTAATGCATTATCACTTACATGTTTGCGCTAACTTAATATCTACTGTAAACATAACCTATACATAACATTTAACTTTCATTTATATATTTTCAATTGTCTTCACTTACCCCACCTTCGCTGACCCCAAATGAAATGGGATTAAAGCCAGGACAAAGAAGAAGAAGATTTTCAATTATCTTCACTCTGGATCCCCTCCCAGGTAAAGGCCTATTCCAGCTTTTGCTATGTCTCTCTATCTTGTGCTATGGAAGTCCATCCTATGCTAGCAATGACTCTAATATCGTCTGCACAACGCTTGGGCGGTAGTCCCGGTTTTCATTTTACACTTCCTGAGCCTTTCCACTCTGTTACCTTTTTTGCCCATCATCTTGAGCTGTCATAGCGTGCAATATATCCCGCCCATCCCCACTTCATCCTTTTGACATGTTGTAGCGCATCAATTAATTTTGTTGTATTCAACCAACGCAAAAAATTAAGTATTATATTTTTTGCGTTAGCATGATCTTGTTTTTCAGGCCTGAAATATGTTTTTGATTTGACAACTTGTATTTTAATATTGACAAGTAGTTGTTAATCAACCCATCGGATTGTATTGACTCGGCCGGGAGGGCTACTCCGTTACGTATTTAATATTTATATCTTCAGCCATAAATCCTCTTTAATGTGTTCAAAAATCTTAGGTACCTAAGTATTAAAATATACCGTCGCAGACCCGGGGCGGATACGGCCATAACCTCATCATAAATTGAACGGTTATGAGATCACGAATTATTAACTTAACAACACACCTATGATCTTATTATAAAACTCGCCTTCGGCTCGTATCATAAAACCAAACTCGTGTTTAATGCCTCTCATTATGCAAAAGTTGCAATTGTTGAGCAATAAACGCCGCACTTTAATTAACTACAATAGCCAACCTCTAATTAGCGAAACTGAATTCAACGTCCAAACTGTTGAATAAACTGACAAATTGTAAAGCATTGTGTACTTTGCCGGTTGTAAGACGTTAACTAAAGAAGACCGGTTGAGGGACAATTTACGAGAGAATCCCGAGCGTCGGCGCGTTAATTCCCGCCCAGATAACCGGGAACACTCGATTTATTGCTTTAATCAAACCTGCAACGTATGCCGACAAAAACTACACATTTTTCCAACTATTTTATGTATTAAACGCAATTGCTACTGGCACGTGGCTCGGATTCAACGACCTAGTTTATTGGATCATTTTAACGGATATGCGGAACTAAAGTTGTTGAAAAATAAACTATACTCCTATATGCAGCAGGGCAATTTAGACTGCGGAAAATTAAAACTAATAGAAAATATCTTCCGTGTTTTACATCATTTATAGCGAAAAAGCGTTTCACAATTTCACCAAGATGGCAATCTAGTAAATGATGTAAACACGGAAAATATTTTAATTTTAATTTCCTGCAGTCTAGATTGCGCTGCTGCACCTTAATATTCCAGTCTTATTTTGAGGTTAACCTGGCCACCATAATAAAACAAAATATTGGCTTACTAGATAAAACTCAAGCCCGGAGCGGATTGCAGTTTTTATCGCAATTCCATGCAGATGTCTCCATCGTTGGGAGGAAGGTATTCTGCTTCGCTGAGAGAATTTGACACGTCGTGTTTGGAAGTGCTGCTGTGTGACATATGTCCTGTAGTTTAGTAGGTTGAGTGATTAGATGTGATTTTCGTTTCTTAGGTTATCACAAAGGGATTTTTTTATTACTGGCTTCATTTCAAAATGCCCTGCAGCTTGAATATTTCATGCTCGCCTAAAGGTCTTTGTTTACGGTGGCGTGGTCGATCGGGTCACAACCTTCCCTAACAGATGGTCGAGGGAGGCGATGGCTGAGATACGCGTCGTACTCTTCTGGGTTTTATTTGTCGGGTCCGGTCTGTTCACGCTTGCAAAGATTAGTAACTTCGTACTAGTGTTCAGTTGAATCGACATGAGAGACTTCAGTCTTTTCTCATTTGATTTTATTATTTAGACTTTGCTCCTCAGAGACCGTATACATGTACCGTGTATCTTTTAATTTAACACTTAAAGACCTTATACTTCTAACAAATCTATTATTTTTGCTGAGTTTCTTATTTTCTGACATGCATCGCTTCATTATATTAATTTTGAGGATGTGTTGTAATATTTTAATTCAGATATTGACTTGTAATTGTGCCCTTGTAAAATGTTTTATTTTTATTTTGAAAAATGTGTATGTTAATCTTCACTACATAGTATAAAACAAAGTCGCTTTCTCTGTCCCTATGTCCCTATATCCATGTCCCTATGTATGCTTAAATCTTTAAAACTACGCAACGGATTTTGATGCGGTTTTTTTAATAGATAGAGTGACTCAAGGGGAAGGTTTATATGTATAATACATGCACCAGCATTGCACCCGTGCGAAGCCGGGGCGGGTCGCTAGTTCATAATAAAAGCAATAAAATTATGCATTTTACTTAGCCTACTCACCGTAAAGGTTCTTCGTTACTTTTTAAGTACTGAAGCTTAGAAACAGGTCTTAATCGTAATAAACAAGAAATTACTAGAAGCACATTTTGTCACAAATAATCCACCTACGACTAAAACACACAAAAAACTCACACCAAAAAAACAAAAACCATTCGCTATTTCAGCTACATTGAATCAAACGTAACCATTAAAGCTTAGGTTGAAAAACTTCCCATAGAATGTGAAACATCGGTTCATTACCGAGCATTCACGCCGCGTCAGCCGCGGAACGCCAACTTGGCAATTCATTTTACATCTGACCTGAATTTAACCGCCATTTTGCACACTAAAATATATTCCGTATCTAATTGTTTGTTTAAACAAATCGTTGGGATTTTAACGTACAAGCTCTTTAACCCAATTTGTTGCGTTTTAATAATACGGCATATACATTATAATAAAAACGGGTAAAATTGAAGGATTTTGAGGGTTTGATTGAAAATTCGCGTTGCAGTGTATTTTCGCCGATTCTACCTCGTTATTACTTATGTATTACTGTATACCTAATCTTAGTTTTTAATGCCCTCATTCGTAAGTTTTAACATGTACTACACTATGTATAAATCATCATCATCAGTACAGTTGCATCCTAAAGGATGCCCGGGGTCTGCTACCTAAACCCAAGAGTTCGCGTAGGCAGTAGTTTTTAAGGAAGCCACTGCCATCTGACCTTCCAACCTGAGGGAAAACCAGACCTTATTGGAATTAGGCTTGTCAAGTGAGTGGGCAACTTGACTGTTGGAAGTTCTCGAGCCGCCCGAAGGCTTCTAACTTAGCTTAACGACTGCTATCATAGACAGAAGCCGGGATCAACGGTTTAACGTGCCTTCCAAAGCACGGGAGCGCTCAGTTAATAAACACTCAAAGCGGTCACCCATCCAAAATCAATATATCAATAAATGTGGTATTAAATAAAATTCTTCTATTTCTATATCCGTGTCGAATTAACTCCACATTTTAAATTTTTAAAGCATATATCAAAATATGAAGAAAAAATTAACCATTTTTAAACAAGTCCAACATAGGCCTCCAACTTATGCCTGTACCATTCCGGGGCAAATATTTAAGCACATCTCACCAACGCTTTTTCGTCGAGGAAACAATAAGCACCTGAAAGGAATCTCTTCCAACGTTCATTCCTCGCTACCTTGTATTCAGTCTTTGTGTTTGATAACGACACGTTTCTTTCATAAGCTGCTCATTTTCTAATCGGAAGTGAGGCTGGATTGCTTTTGAGATTTACATACGTAGGTACTCGTACATCATACACAAAACGGGATAGACAGAACACATGGATTTTTATTCCAGTGCTAGTTTTAAAAAATTGAAGGTTAAAAAGATGGAGAGAATATATCGTAGCGATAGGTTGCTAACCTCGCTTAGAACACACTTCGAACCAGCGGGGGTAATCACGTAACTTTTGTACTACCGTCAGGTAGATTTTAGTGTCAAATTACAATTGTCAGCTCATATATTTATACTGCAGTAGGCGAATCACGTAACTTTATGTACTACGGTAGATAGATTTTACTGTCAATTTTGAAGTGTAAATGTATGAGCTAACAATTATAATTTGACATTAAAATATACCTAACGGTAGTAAACAAGTTAAGTGATTACCCCGCTGACAATTATAAATAAATAAAAAATATATATATTAGAGGACAATCTTATGAATCGAACTAGCCCCACAGTAAGCTCAAGAAGGCTTGTGTTATGGGTACTAGACGACGATATATTCAAAAGATATAAATAAATACATAGAAAACATCCAAGACTCAGAAACAAATATTCATGCTCATCACACAAATATTTGCCCTGACCGGGATTCGAACCCAGGACCGTCAGCTTCACAGGCAGGTGCACTACCCACTTGGCTAAACCGGTCGTCAAAAACGTACAATTAAAATTTGACATTTATATCTATCTAATGGTAGTACAAAAGTTACGTGATTACCCCGTAGTTCCCATTATAGACTCTTACGACATCCGTGGGAAGAAAGGGAGCTATTCTATCCCGGCGCCACACGGGGCGGAAAATAAACAGAATGAAACTCCAGGGAGAGAACATGAGTTATTAGTCATATATTATTCATAGCAACTTCGACCTTCATTTAGCAGTTGTTTTATTGTAATCAAAACAAGAATAAAAGAAAGTTTCTATTTACCCTCAGATCCGTTTTGATCCCTTCGATACGTGATCTAATCAAGAAAGGCCCTTCAATGTAGTTAATTAGGCAAATATAGAAAGTTTCTGAACGCTCCCGGCTCGACAACCCGTTTCTGAAAATTTGTTTGTTCTCAATCCGAATCAATTGTCAAATTAACCGACTAATATTATTCGCGTTTGACAATAACAGCCTTATTGAGTACTGAATTATGATGAAAACAATTGTATCAATTGCTTGATTACAACCAATGTAATAAAACACTTTGCCTAATAATAAATCTCAAATAATATTATGCATCAGAGTCGTCAATTCGTTATAATTTTAAGACCAATTTAGGAATTAAACCATGACCATATGTTACCAAAGAGTCTTGCACTAGGTACTGTCGGTCAGCTGGGTAAAATACCATGTGTATGATCTATATTGACCTTATGACCATTGTCCTGAAAAAAATAGAGGCTAGTAGAATAACATAGAAACTGCTCGTCACTCGGATGTGAAGATTTAAAGTTTGAACTGTAGATGTAGGCCTATTTACAAACAATATACGACTTTGCAAACAAAAAATCCTTGCAATTAAATATTTGGGGACTAAAATAAACTGTTACACTTGGTGAATCCGGGATTAATCGTGCTGAAAAACATAAGAAAAAGACGACACTAAATGTGAGCACACAAGCCGTGGTCCGCAGAGCCGCTTATGTGGATTACACTAAATCTGTAGTCCTGTGGTTAGCAAAGGGGGAATGGAGGAAAAACCTTTAAAACATTTATGCCATTTACAAATGAATCAACTAGACAATTAATTGATTTCATTCGATGCTTTTCTTTAGTTAGAACTACTAGTTCATTTTTTGATTTGCGTTACCAACTAAAATAAAGAATACTGATTACCGACAAGAATAACGATATGTCATCTGCTAAGACGTTACCTTTTCCTTAAGACCATTATAGAAGGAAAATTTGAGGGAAAGAGGAAGAGGAAGACCAAGAAGAAATAACTTCGAGCAAATAAAAGAGAAGGTTAAGGTCATGTCATATCAGAGAGTAAAGGAGATGGCAGAGGACAGAAACGGCTGGCCATTGCTCCACCGACAAGAGTAGTAAACTCTTAAATAGAAGAAGGAGGAGTTACCGACTACTGATACGTTGATAACTAGAGACAAATTCACGTCCACCACTCTCGATATAGCATATCCTTGGCCTGGTGACCTTTCTCACCACTAGGAACACGACACCAAACATACAGAGCAAGTAGTGGTTATTATGATTGCGGTCTGACGAATACTGAAAATGTAGACAAAGTTATGATTCAGTCCGTATTTCTAAGTCGATTGTTTCGTCCGAACGAGCTCAGAGTGTTGTCACTCGATATCGGAGCGCAGTATATACCTTGGCTTGGTGACTTTTCTCACCACTAGGAACACAACACGAAACATACAGAGCAAGTAGTGGTTATTATGACTGCGGTCTTCTTTAACGAATACTGAAAATGTAGACAAAGTTATAATTCAGTCCGTATTTCTAATTCGATTGTTTCGTCCGAACGAGCTCAGAGTGTTGTCACTCGATATCGGAGCGCAGTATATACCTTGGCTTGGTGACCTTTCTCACCACTAGGAACACAACACCAAACATACAGAGCAAGTAGTGGTTATTATGACTGCGGTCTGATGAATACTGAAAATGTAGACAAAGTTATGATTCAGTCCGTATTTCTAAGTCGATTGTTTCGTCCGAACGAGCTCAGAGTGTTGTCACTCGATATCGGAGCGCAGTATATACCTTGGCTTGGAGACCTTTCTCACCACTAGGAACACAACACCAAACATACAGAGCAAGTAGTGGTTATTATGACTGCGGTCTTCTCTGACGAATACTGAAAATGTAGACATAGTTATGATTCAGTCCGTATTTCTAATTCGATTGTTTCGTCCGAACGAGCTCAGAGTGTTGTCACTCGATATCGGAGCGCAGTATATACCTTGGCTTGGTGACCTTTCTCACCACTAGGAACACAACACCAAACATACAGAGCAAGTAGTGGTTATTATGACTGCGGTCTGATGAATACTGAAAATGTAGACAAAGTTATGATTCAGTCCGTATTTCTAAGTCGATTGTTTCGTCCGAACGAGCTCAGAGTGTTGTCACTCGATATCGGAGCGCAGTATATACCTTGGCTTGGTGACCTTTCTCACCACTAGGAACACAACACCAAACATACAGAGCAAGTAGTGGTTATTATTACTGCGGTCTTCTCTGACGAATGCTGAAAATGTAGACAAAGTTATGATTCAGTCCGTATTTCTACATCGATTGTTTCGTCCGAACGAGCTCAGAGTGTTGTCACTCGATATCGGAGCGCAGTATATACCTTGGCTTGGTGACTTTTCTCACCACTAGGAACACAACACGAAACATACAGAGCAAGTAGTGGTTATTATGACTGCGGTCTTCTTTAACGAATACTGAAAATGTAGACAAAGTTATAATTCAGTCCGTATTTCTAAGTCGATTGTTTCGTCCGAACGAGCTCAGAGTGTTGTCACTCGATATCGGAGCGCAGTATATACCTTGGCTTGGTGACCTTTCTCATCACTAGGAACACAACACCAAACATACAGAGCAAGTAGTGGTTATTATGACTGCGGTCTTCTCTGACGAATACTGAAAATGTAGACATAGTTATGATTCAGTCCGTATTTCTAAGTCGATTGTTTCGTCCGAACGAGCTCAGAGTGTTGTCACTCGATATCGGAGCGCAGTATATACCTTGGCTTGGTGACCTTTCTCACCACTAGGAACACAACACCAAACATACAGAGCAAGTAGTGGTTATTATGACTGCGGTCTTCTCTGACGAATACTGAAAATGTAGACATAGTTATGATTCAGTCCGTATTTCTAAGTCGATTGTTTCGTCCGAACGAGCTCAGAGTGTTGTCACTCGATATCGGAGCGCAGTACAGTTTGAATTTTCGTCACGTACCAAACTGCACAAAGCCAGACATCTACTCTATGAATTTGTCTCGAACAGTCGAGGACTAATCCATACTAATATAATAAATTCTAAAGTAACTCTAGCTGTCGTCAGTTTGTTATAAATGAAAATTGGAGTGGAGGGTCTGAGGGCGATGCACTGATCGTCAGATGATATTAATTAGGTGATCCTATGCTAGATATGGTTTAGAAAGCCAACCGATAGAGAGACCTGGAAAGATACGGAGGAGGCCTTTACTCGTAGAGAGGTTCTTAATAATTTGACAAATCATTGACTATTATTATTATTTTTAGGGTTCCGTACACAAGGAACCCTTATAGTTTCGTCATGTCTGTCCGTCCGTCCCCCGCTTTTCTAAGTAACCGTTAGTACTAGAAAGCTGTAATTTGGCATGAGTATACATATCAATGACGCCGCGGTAGAATAAAATCATATTTTTTTTTTTGGATTTTTCATTATAAAACATTGTTATATCGAAATATAATAAACGGGTCACTCACGTCGTTAAGGTCGAGTATAGCTCGACATGTTTTGGACTAATACGTGACCCGTAATCATGAAAACTAGCCGCGACGGACTAGACGTGAGTGTCCCGTTTATTATTTTTCGATATGTCTGAAACTCACTGGAGTTATATGTATATAAAATCTCGTATCTCACTCCAAATCCACAAAATTTAAGGCGGAAAACTGTTATTTTCTGTATTTTAATATTAAATATTATTATTTAAATATTAATACCGTAAACTGGGGTGACTTTAGGAAAAAAGGCGCCACTTAGATAGATTAAGGACACTAATATAATTGTCACTAAGTATTTCTAATTTGATTCAGTTCATTAAATAGTTAGGAAATATACCAAGGTATAACATCGACCTAGGTTAACCAAAAAAAAACTAGAAATACGGATTAAAAATTTGATTTTAAAAGTCACCCCTGAATTTGAAAGTAACCCCGGTTTACGGTATATATGTTTTATATTGTAGCATTTTAATTCTGTAGTATTATGATACTGTTTCTTTTATATACATTGTATATCATTTTGAAAAAATGACACCTCGCCGAGTTTCTTACGCCGGTTCTTCTTGAGGCAGAGGTTTATTTTATGAACCGGTGGTAGTTTGACATTAATAAGTGCATGTAATATGCCTAAATTGAAGAATAAATGATTTCATTTCATTCAATTTAAAACAGTACTTTATTTAGAAAGATCCCTTATAAAGGGTCGGCAATGCGCACGTGACTCCTTTGCGGTTGCGGGCGTCTATAGGCTGCGGTGGCCGCTTACCATCATGTGGACCGTACCATTGTTTGCCACCGGCGTTGTATAAAAAAAGTATGCTGCTCATCTTCACGAGGACCTAGATCCCAAAAACCACCCTACGAAATTGCTCCTTCTCAAGACCTTTCAGGAAAACTTTGTTTCAAGCCTCTAGCTTTATCCGTTCTCAAAAAAAAGGTGTCGTTTCACTTTTCACTATTTACACCCTCTACCTGCAGCCTGTACGATACAAGAAACATTTCCAATGTTAAAAGATATTGTGTACAAAAGCTGTGGCATGAAATTGTAGTAAGTAAATATCAAGTCCGTAAAACATTGGCAATGACATAGATGGATGGCCCAACGCGTGCTCAGCTGGGTTGCGATGAAGTGGTTATTGGCGTGCGGTATGACAGATTCCTTTCTACGAGAGTTCAACGTAATCAAAATCTAACTAAAATAGAAATAGCCTATGAATGAATTAAACGTATGCAGTATCTGACCTCATCAGAAAAGGCTTTATTAATGAATTTGACGCAGCCACTATTTGTTTTGGTTCTAATTGAACTTATTTAAAATCTGACTTTCTCAGAATTTGACATAACCAGTATTCAACTTATTATTATCACGACCTCATAAGAGTTGGACACTTTCGGAACCTGACTAAATAAGAATCTGGATGAGTCAGAATTAAACCTATTCCGAATTTGGTAACCTTCGCCCAAACCACTATAGTAGTTTATGCAACTGATACATAATGAGAGGTCTTAAAACACGACGTTTCGTAGGATCACAAGAGTGTTTTAAGGCCTAATTATGTACAGTTGTATACACCATTTTATCTACATCCATACATTAAACCCTCTTTCATGTATTGATGCACCATTGCGTTGAAAGTGCAGGAGTGCAGCCTGTATCATAATGGGCGGAGATGGCCATAACGATACCGTTTTTGATGCTGTTATGGCTATCTTCGCCCCGGACCGGCGCGATATTGTAAAGTTGGTCCTTACCTACACTTTTTGAGCACATAAAAGAGGATTTACTGTATGGGTGTAGATAAAGTATTTTTGTTGCATTATCAAACATCAACAAAAATATTTAACATTTCTTTTTGATAGTGATGCTATCCAATAAAATCGCTTAGTTAGACTGGAATTTGTTATTTTCGGAATTAGCCGACATTCCACAGAGCATCAATTTAACTTGATTAAATTGATGGTCTGTGCGACATTCGAAGTTACCCGAAGACACCTTATTATTACTTGCTTCTCACTGTTCCATCTTCCTCATCAAAATTTTATAATTCTTTTTTCACTTTCCGAGCTATTCGGCTTTGGAATTCTTTATCTCCTGATTTGAGACGTGCTGAATCTCTTGTTGTATTCAAAAAACAGCTTAAAGATCACTATTTGTCTCTCTCATGACACACTTAAGACTTAGCTCCTTTAGACTATGTGGCTGACTATATATTTGTATATGTTTATGTACGTATATTTTTTTATACTATATTTATGTATGTTTATTATCCTTAATTGAATGTTATTGTTGTAATTATTAGTAGGCTTCATATGTATTAACTCTGCACCACCTGCTGTGAATCGTTCTGATTAGATTTCCGCTACCCTAAGGTTGTCTGGAAGAAATCGCTCTTTAGCGATAAGACCGCCTGTTGTTTGCCTCTTCTCATTGTGTTTTTGTACTATACTGTATCCTTTGATTGAGGTGTGCAATAAAGAGTATTTGTATTGTATTAAGGGGCTCCATGCGGTATTCATCGATTTTTGACCAGTTTTGAGTTGATATTGCTCCGTTGAAACTATAAATATATTTATGGCACAAACGATTATCGATTCTTCAATCCTTTATCTATATTTGCGAAATTTGAAGAAAGTTTAATACTTATTTTTTTATGATTTTTACAAACGTCCAAAAAAGCTCCATTTTCGAAACAAGTGTGTTTTTTATGCACTTATATATATGAAATGTATATGTAACTGTTCCTTATTGACGTCTCTAACAACGCAATGAGAGATTTTTATTTTTAACTCATCCTCACAAAAGTTACGTTCAAAAAACTTTTTGGTCTATAATTGCCAAAGTTTGCTGCCATATATCTCGAAAACAGCGAGTTTCAAAGTAAATATGGTATAATTTTTTAGTAAAACTCGTTCTTAATACGATAACACATTAAAAACGCCAGAAAACGGATATTTACAGATCGAAGGTCATTGGGAGCTGGGAGCCCTTATCTTATCTTCTTATCTTATTTAGATGAGGGCCCTTGCGGATGCACTTCGACCCAGTGGGATCTTTTGTGCAATTGCCCCCTCCTTTATGCCTACTCCAAGCTGCTCTCCAGCATTTCCACAAACTGAATGATGGAGTTCAGCGGGAGTCCTCTAAATTCCTTTGGTTCAGGGTAACCATTGCAGAAGTCATTCATTCTTTGTCTGGCAAGGGCGTGACATTCATACAGTAAGTGTTCCATTGTCTCGTCATCCTCGCCACACATCCTACATTCTGTGTCTCGAAGACAGCGAGTTTCAAAGTGAATATGGTATAATTTTTTGGTAAAACTCGTTCTTAATACGATAACACATTAAAAACGCCAGAAAACGGATAGTTACAGAGCGAAGGTCATTGGGAGCTAGGACAACAACTAAAGCCTCCATTTTGCTGAAAAATATTTCAATGCGTATTCAATCTGTTCATCATTGCGTCACTATCCCGCTTATTTAATAAACTGGTGGCTCTGCGAGTTGTAGTGAGCGCGAGGGGAAGTTTTTTTTTATATTTTAGACCCATTATAAAAAAAATACCTAAAACCGAATCGACAAAAAAATCCAGCTGTAAAGTAACTTGAAAACATACTTAATCATTAACAAAGAGCAGACGCATAAAAAATCATCCATAATTAAAATAAATAGGTAAGTTTTAATTATGGCACAAGTCACTCAAGTGTATATTTGTGATAATCCATATTGAAAGGGACCTTATAGCGGCCGGCACTTACGCCTTTATTGCCGCTGTTCCAATACAATAGTGAATAGGTGCAACGTAAGCGCCTGCCGCCGTAAGGTCCCTTTCGATGTGGATTATCACATTTATGTCTAGGCTATTTATGTATATTTGTGTTTTTGTGTTTACCCTTACATAAACACACTTTTCTCAAAGATAAAGTATGTGGCGCCTATAAAGTAGCAAACACTTTATTATTAGTTACTGAAATGGAGAGGTTGTTACAGTTCGTATTGACAAGCCGTTGTTAGATAAATGATATAGTTTTACAATCCAGTAAATTCGTAAAAAAATTACTTTGAACTTTATACCCCAAAAACAGCCACCCGAAGAAATGATAGAAATGTTATCAAACTTAAATTACCCTTCTCTACAATGTAAATAGTAACTTCTAGCCCTAATGATGATCAAAATATAGCCAGCTACCTTCCTCAATTAAAAATGTACAGAAAACAACGCTATTTACCAAACATCTAAAAGTATTCCTCATTAGTAAATGTTTTTATAACTTTAGCGAATATTTCGAAGATAATACCAATGCCTATAATATAATAAATAAATAAATAATTTAAATAAGTTGATATATATATAACGCTTTGAAAATCTATTTATCGCCATCTTCCTTGTGTTGTATTCATGTGCAATAATATTTATGTGTGTAAGTAAACATTATGTTCAAAATGTTCAAATAGCAGCCCCCTCAAATTACTGTGCCCTTGCAGGGCGTCACATGTGTCTACACTTATGACGACCGCTTTAGCCTAGTTGGTAGTGACCCTGCCTTCGAAACTGGAGGTCCCGGGTTCGAATCCCGGTCAGGGCATTTATTTGTGTGACGAACACAAATATTTGTTCCTGAGTCGTGGATGTTTTCTATGTATTTAAGTATCTATTTATTTATATAAGTATGTATATTTCATTATACTCCTTGTTTAATCTTGAGACCTTATACATCTCTAACTTTACTGATGTTGTAATATTTGTAATAGATAACTTTGCAAGTTTATCTTCACTGTATGACATTAATTTTGTTATAATTGTAAACTCGAAATTATTATTCCTTCTTGAACTGTAAATTAATATTTTGACATGAAAAATGTATTACTTATTATAGTTAGACTTTCTTAAATAGTAAATTAATATTTTGACATGTAAAAGTGCCCTTGTGGCCTATTTGCAGAATAAATGTTTGTATTTGTGTTTGTATATCGTCACTTAGTACCCATAGTACAAGCTTTGCTTAGTTTGGGAGTAGATTGATTTGTGTAAGATTGTCCACAAATAAATGTGATGTGCAATAAAAGTTTCATATTTGATATTAGTTACCTACCCAAAAACATTTAACAAAAGAGCAGTTTTGCCAACACACTATAGTGCGGATATATCCCTAATTAAAACAAACAGGCTAGTGTTATTTGTTGCACAAGAGCACTAAAGCTGACTCACACGTAACCCGCAGCCTCGCGCAGAATGCACGGCCGAGTCGAGGGCTCTCCGGTCTCGAATACCAGCCACAATCCACCTGAACTTGGTTAGATACAAAGCTCCTTAATTTGCTTTTTGTTATGACATCAAAATGAGTTTCTGTTTAAAATCCTTGTCTCGTATGTTTCAAAGTTACTTCAAATTTAGGAAGTCATGGTTAAGTTTATTTATTCTCGTTATACAAGTTTCATATAACGCTTTTTTTAACCTGACTGTGGCTTTATAGGCCGGGCCCAATAAAGCGATAGGAGTGCGCGGTTGGAGAGCAGCCTGGGGAAAATCCAGGGGAAAACCTCCGGCACAACCACGCGTGTGGTTTGGAACACTGGAATACTCTAAGAGTTTGCGCTCCAGTGAGATTGGTTGAGCGGTTTCAACCGAATTTGAGGTGTGAGTGGAATCGAGCTACTGGGAGTTTTGTCGCTCATATAACGCATTTTGTTCATACTAGTGATAGTGTTTTATGGAAAAAAATATTAATAATCGGGTAATACTCGTACAGAGTTTAGAAGCAAAGACGACTTTCCTGTGGTACATAAACAGCTATATATACGATGATGTATATGATGATAAAGACTAAACAAAGATAAAGCTCATGCGTATCCTTATCTTCTCAATCTTCCTGTACGCTGCAGAGTCCTGGACGCTGAAAGCCCGAATCCTTAGAAGGATAGACGCTTTCGAGATGTGGTGCTGGCGAAGAATGCTCCGGATATCCTGGACGCAACGTCGCACTAACGAGTCTATCTTACAGGAGCTCAATATAACAGCAAGACTGTCTACCAGTTGTACTCAAGAGAGTCCTCAAATTCTTCGGGCACATGGTCAGGCGTGACGCGGATGCGCTAGAAAGGCGCATAATTACTGGGCGTGTCGATGGTAGGACGTGCAGAGGACGTGCACTCAGGAGATGGACAAATATGATCCAAGAAGTTGCCTGGTCCACCTTACAGGCAACTGTACAAATAGCACGAGACCGAACAGCCTGGAGAGCAGTAATCGAGAGAGATTCCCATAGTCGTCACGTCCCTCAGACATGAGGTTACGACCAAGAAGAACATATGATGATGAATTAAAAAATTAACGAAATTATCTAGTTACTTTTATTAAGTGACCTTGCCTCCTTGTGCGTGTTCTACCGCCTGTATAATGGGACGTGCTCTGAAGAACTGTTTGAGATGATGCCCACGACCACCTTTCATCATCGCACCGCTCGCCATCGGCAGCGAGCTCATTGCCACACCTTGTAGCCATTGCGTTCTCGTACAGTACGATTCAACAGCCACTTTATACCAAGAATACTTTAAGGTCGCGGAATGAGCTTCCTGAGGTATTCCCAATGGGCTACAGAATGGGACTCTTCAAAAAAGGCGTGTAAATGTTTCTTACGGGTCGGCAACGCGCGAGTAACGCCTCTGGTGTTGCAAGCATCTATAGGCGACGGCAACCACTTACCCATCAGGTGGGTTCTCAGATTGTTTGCCAACATTGCTACCGACAAATAGTAACTTGTATGGACATTAAGTTAAAAAGATAGTTGAAAATATTATTTGTAACAAATAATTTGTAAATAAAACAACACACTGTCAAACATTACATTTAGTTGCATTCCATATTGATTCATTCAAAATTTTAACTTTTCGTTGTCTGTACATTTTCTGTTTTTTTTTTTAATGTAATCCCAACCTGTACACTACAGTTGCCAACACACGAAGGCTCCCCACAAGATCACAGTACGTGATTATGTTCATCATCATCATTATCATTTCAGCCGAAAGACGTCCACTGCTGAACATAGGCCTCCCCCAAGGCTTGCCATTTAGACCGGTCCTGTGCCGTTCGTTCGTCGTGATTATGTTATAACACAAAAAATGTAACACCGCTGTTGTAAGGAAGAGCATACTGGGAATGGCAACACAAATATAAATACTTACATGTAGCTTGCAGCGGCGGAGGAGGAGTCCGAAAGACACTAACACTAAACACGCACTCACAATATATATATAAGATTTGTCCACAACAAAACTTTAGTACATTCAATTTTATTTGACACTAAAAACGACAGTCATATAAACAAACTCACAGTCTTCGTTGCTAGGCACTAACACTGTACAGGTTTTATACTTAATATAAATAATACAATTCCAACCAAATAAAGGATTTGCTAGTTGCATTATTTAAGAAAAAGTTGACTCTATTCTTAATTGACAAATGTTATTACAATATTCCACAGTTATTAAACGGTATAGATTGAAATTGTTATACTCACATTTAGTTATTTTAAAATCATTTTTATTCCATATGAAAACAATGGGAGAGAGTGGGCTGATATCCTGTGTTGAAATGAAAGTATTATTTACCTGTTATACGTAGTTTTATTGTAAACAGATAGAAATTCCGGAGCAATATTTGACACAGCCTTATTTTACCAGAAACCTAATTGACAATGACATAGAACAATTTTTTATTTAAATTAAAATTATTTAGAATAATATACTCGCAAAGAGTTCGTAACACCATAGTTATGCATGAAAAAGGAAATACAGTTGACTAAGAAAATAAATAAATAAACAACGAAATATTTGTACGCCAGCCATCAAAGCATAGTGTTCGCAACATGCTTTAGTCTTAAGAACTTCAAATTGTACCTATGTTAAACAAATAAATGAATTCTGATTTTGATTCTGATTCTGAAACATTTGTTGATAAATAAGCACAGTCAAACAATTGTAAATGAAAACATTACTTGAGTAAATTGTCGCTAACTGAGGGATACTTCCTGGCCAGGGGGAGATGTTTTGTACTTACCATCGGCGGTTATAACTAAAAGCTCACAAATATCGCATGTTTATCGCCCTTCGGCTCGGGCGCTTGGTTGCGATCTCAGACATTATTTGTTTTCCGCCCTGGGTAAGTAAATGTACTATTAGGCAAAGGTTTGTTAAACATTCCGGATAATGGGGTTAATCAATAACATTAAAAATATATATATATATTTTGGACAATCTTACACAAATCAACCTAGTCCCAAACTAAGCAAAGCTTGTACTATGGGTGCCAAGTGACGATATACATACTTATATAGATAAATAGATACTTAAATACATAGAAAACATCCAAGACTCAGGAACAAATATTCGTGTTCATCACACAAATAAATGCCCTGATCGGGGTTCGAACCCGGGACCTCCAGCTTCGAAGGCAGGGTCACTACCAACTAGGCTAATAAAGCGGTCGTCAACGGACTTATCATTAACACACGCACGTACATTTTCAGGAGTGCTTTGGCCCTAAAACCGACTGCAACTATACACACACTTGGCAAGCAAACCAAACACCGAAATTGGTCGTTGGCGTTTGTCTAAAGCTTGTCAGTAATCGAAGAGCGTTTATCGCTACCGACTCAATAGTAGTTACGCGATCGAAACAGCCTCTTGTCTGGTAAATGGTTACTGTTGGCTATTTCCTGACTTGACGAGGTGAAATCTGTATTCGGCATTATCTGTTTTACCGATACCTGACTGATGTTGTCGAGAATTCCTTACAAGTCAGTTTACTGATAGCATTATATTTGCGCGGCAGTAATATATTGCGTAGAGGACTATTTATAGTATTTATGTACCTACAAATCGATCGCGGAATCAAAAAATATGAAAAATAATAGTGGTTATTTAATAAAAGTATTTAAAAAAAAACTACTACAGACTATTAAAATCCATAGATTTACTTTAATCCAAAATGTTTAGAAAAAGATACTTTATTATTTATTCGGAAACTTTATTTAGGACATGGTTTTTCATCTGCAACTTTCTGTGCCTTTTCTTTCTCTTTTACTTAGGGGCGATTATTGAGTAATTGTTGAAAAACTGCCTTTTCCAAACAAAAAGACTTAAGTGACGTAAGTTTCCTACGAAGATAAAACCTTATGTGGGCTAGTAATAGGTACGAAATCTTTAATAGTGTTTGACCGGTTTTATGATCAGTTAACTCTAATGTTATGCCTCTAGTTTTCAACACAACGAATTCTGAAGTATAAATGGTTGGCAATGCGTTTTTGATCCATAGGCTATATCTGCTTAACAATAGGCAGGCCGTAAGCTTGTTTCCCACCGTCATTTAATAGTAAAAGTTGTTCATTGAAACCTAGTTAGGGCGAACACAAATTTAATGAAAAAAATACCGTCACGGGTGGGATTTGAACCCACAATTTTTGGAATTCGTCCATTGCTCTTAACCAAACTGAGATACTGTAAGCGTTCGTCACCACAAGGCATACTCACAGTAGCTCAGTTGATTAAGAGAGGTCGTGGTTAAATCCCACATGTGGAGATTGATTTTTCACTTTCATTTAAAATTATATTAAGATTGATCTTGAGACCTTATACATCTCTAACTTTACTGATGTTGTAATATTTGTAATAGATAACTTTGCAAGTTTATCTTCACTGTATGACATTAATTTTGTTGTAATTGTAAACTCGAAATTATTATTCCTTCTTGAACTGTAAATTAATATTTTGACATGAAAAATGTATTACTTATTATAGTCAGAATTTCTGAAATTGTAAATTAATATTTTGACATGTAAAAGTGCCCTTGTGGCCTATTTGCAGAATAAATGTTTGTATTTGTATTTGTATTTGTATTTGTATTTGTGGAGATTGATTTTTCACTTTGATTTAAAACTAGCGGCCGCCCGCGACTTCGTCCGCGTAGATTTTAGACGGTAACAAAGATATAAAAGAGGTTTTTTTGTTTCTGTCAGTTGACTGATGCTATTAATCTTTTGTAAAAAATTACACAAAAGATAAAAATAATGCCCGCCATCTTGGATTTGAAAATGGATGTCATTTTCGTAATCGGCACCCCGAGGAACCACAAAGATGACACCCATATTGATTATTAAGAAAAATAAATGTCCGACATCTTGGATTTGAAATGCATGTCATTTTCGTAATCCGCACCCCGAGGAACCTCGACGATGACACCCATATTGATTTTTAAGAAAAATAAATGCCCCATCTTGGATTTCAAAATGGATGTCATTTTCGTAATTTAAAATTATAATTTCATTACCGGACGCTTCCGCTTGACAAAATAAAAATAAAAACATATCTAATGAACAAAACTTATCAAAGTATATAGACGTACATGTATATACTTATCAAAGGTGTCGAGTGCGTTATCTCGCCGCGTCCCCAGAATTAACGGCCCGAGGCCCTCGCCAGCGATAAATTACTCCGGACTTGATCCCGGTTCTCGGATAAATCATGTGTGAGGAGAATGAGAATTCGATGATGCCCTGTTTATGTGGATTTAGACCGGTCGTTTCTGACGTGTTTTATTTACGAGGGTGCAAAATTGACCATGTTTATAGCAACGATAAAGATTAAGACGCAGGGTAAGGCAAGGCCTTCTCCATACTAACTCTGTGCACTTTTCATTCGTCGGTTTTGGCACTCACGAGTATTATTATTTTTTTGCTTGTAAATATTGGATATACGAAGAACCTGAAAAAAAAATCATAAAAATTAAAAACAAAAAATGCACAAAAAATTGTTATTATTTTTTTGCTTGTAAATAGTGAATATACGGAAAACCTGAAAAAAAAAACAAAAAATATACAATTTTTTTTACTGAAGGTTATATGGCTAACAGGAAAATAAGCATACTGTTCAAAATCCATAACCGCAGTGCAAACACAAACGAAGAAAAACTTGCACAACAACAAAGACAAGAGCGCTTGCCCACCCGGGTAGCCTTAAGTAAAAAAACTAGTCCGTACACCAAATCTTGGGATTAGGTAGCAGTCCCCGGTTATCCTTCAGTATGTAACTGTGTTGGTATAACGTTAGGAGGATGATGATGAAAGATTAAGCAAAAAGTCGATTAAAATGTGATCCTCCTAGCGTTATCTCGTTTGTATTCTACATGGGTCCGCTTTGATCTACCCAAGATGGGGCGTCGGCAGCACTTTTATTATAGCGACTGCCTCTGTTTCATAGTTTTTTATTCGTGAACAATGTAAATTGTGTTTGAATTTTTTAACAATATTATAATAAATCACATAATCACAATAAAACAGTCAAATTAATCAAATAAGCACAGTAAAAATAACATTAAAAAATCACAAAATTTAAATTCCAAATAAACTGACCTTGTAGATTATATTTGTCGCTGTACGCCTCCCTTAAGGCGTTTGTATAAAAATAGTTTACGTTAGCAGCGGTACTGCTTAGTACGAAGGAACGGTTGATGAATTTGGAACTGGGTAGCGATTGCACCTATAGCTCAGTTGGCTAGAGCGACTGGCCGCGAGTGCCGGGAGGTCGCAGGTTCGGATCCTGCTCGGTGCCTAAATTTTTCAATTTTTCCTTCATTCTAAATTTGTAGATTATAGTTTAATCGACAAAATACCAACTATTGCAGTATTCTTATGCGATTGCAATGAAAACGTGGATGTACTTAATTAAAATTCTCGGATTAAACGACTAGTGTCTTTGTGCAGCTTAACTCTCTTTATTCTTTACTTCACCTAACTAAACGTGCTAATTGTCACTACGGTTGAGAATCTAACCGTTCGGGGATTTCCCTTAGTGACAATAAAATTATTAACAAGTGGCATTTTCAAAATCCTTTTTTAAGTTGTATTACACACAATAAAATAAAAACCGGCCAAGTGCGTGTCGGACCACGCACAACGAAGGGTTCTGTACCAACACCTACTAGACCACATTTAAAATCACTATCCAATACATTGAATCTAAAAAAGTCGTATCTTCATAGGGAACTCACGGCACTTACGACCTTTTGTTCGGGCAAGGGAGGTTTTAAGCGAACCTCAAAAACCGTAAAACCTATATTGTTCAAACCAAAAATCGTTGAAAGTATTTACTAATGCGGTGTGCACCTCATTTTTTTCAGAATTTTACACACTTTCTATGACTTTGACAGCTAATATCTCACCAACGGTTGACTTAAATGGACAAGTTTTTTAGAAACCTCCATATCACTTTTAAAGGCCTATCCATCGATACCCCACACGACTATGTGCGTTGAAATTTTTTTTTTTCATCGCCGGTTACATTTATGGAGTGCCCCATTTTTTTGTAATTTCACATCACTTTTATGTAGCGGTTCATAGAATGCACCTCCCTTCTAAAATTCATAATTGTACTGCTTGTAGTCTCCGAGTAAATCGGCTGTGACATACGGACGGACGGACAGACATGACGAATATATATGGGTTTCGAATTTGCCATTTTGGCTACGGAACCCTAAAAATGGCTCCCTGTCTAAAATTTCACTAAAAGCGTCGCTACCTTAAATAAGTTTTTGGAATAATTAATACATTTAACATAATATAACTTCAAAACATTGTATAATTACTAAGGCTGACATATATAGTCCCTATTCGTCTCGGTACCGCCGCACACCGGGCAGACTCAGTCCGACTCAGGTCGGGCCGGGTCTGTTTCTTGCTGGACTTCTCAGCTAAGCTAGGTTTAGTGAACCAGCTACAAAACTCCCAGTAGCTCAATTCCACTCACATCTCAGATTCGGTTGAAAAATCTCACTGGAGAGCAAACTCTTAGAGTATTCGGGTTATTGTCAGTTGTAAAAACAAAAGTTGTCCACCCGGTGGTTAATAGTTAACTGCTTATGTACATATAAGTTACGTTTTTATTACATGTATTTATAGTTATGGAAACACCGTTTATGCAGGTTACTGGATCAATCCAAAATTAAGCTTTGTGGCCCTTAACTTTTGATATGTCCACCGAAAAGAGGCGAACCTAAATCTGACAATGTCCCATTCCAGTGTTCCAAACCACACGCGTAGGAGGGTTGGAGGCTTCTTAATTCAAACAAATGTGTTAGCACGCATAAATCCCTATTATCTAAATTCGAACAGTCGCTTCGAAATCTAACAGTCATTTACATTTCCTACGAACCTATGGGATTTAAGTAACAACTAGTGAGTAGTCGAAAGATAAAAGACAATACACGGACACATTCCTGGGACGGGGTATTCCTAAAACTTTCCACATAAATCAGTGGGCTAACTTTATTCAAACGACTCTCTGGCGACATCCGTTCGGATTCTACGTCAAGCGAAACTTTACGAAGTAGCTGCTTCTTTGTAAAAGTGTGGCTAGTTACTTTGCTGGCATTGAGTTGGTGTAGGGAGCGTGTGACTGCCGTGTGCTGGGCGAATTGTGCGATATTTTTGAGTTGTAAAAAGAATTACTTGTACAGCATAAAAAAACATACAATACGGTATTGAAATGAAATGGTTATTATTACGATAAAATCATAGTATAGATAGTTCTTTTAGGTAGGCACGTGTGACCTAAGAGTCCACGCGACTTCATCGGATTATAAATTAAGCTAAGCCCCGTTTGGGACTCACTAGATACCATTTCATACTTTTATTTTGTTAGGTATCAATGTGGAGTTAATTTTAAGAAATTCTTATTTCAGCATAAAATTAACCTCGTACCGAAAACGTATTCTCAATTTTCATAATACGCACTACATTGCAATATTCCTAAAACATGCTTTATCCTACAAAAACAAAATTTATCTTCTATCATTTTCAATTGCTCAGGAAAATGTTTTAATACTAGGCTAAATTATTTCGGAACGATGCTACTATTTACAATGAAATGAAATGAAATAAAATGAAATCTTTTATTCTTCAATTTAGGCATATTACATTCACTTATGAATGTCAAAAAACTACCACCGGTTCATAAAATAAACCTCTGCCTCGAGAAGAACCGGCGTAAGAAACTCGGCGAGGTGTCATTTTTTCAAAACAATATACAATGTATATAAAATAACAGTATCTTAATACTATAGAATTAAAATGCTACAATGTGAAACAAATATATTTTTTTTATATTTAAGACAATATATTTCTGTGTTAGATTACTTGTGCGGGATGCTATCACCGCCAAACATCCCTATCCATGATGTAATCGTTTATCTTACAATATATCCACATTACGACATTTCAATATGTATGAAATAGTTATTTGTTATACAAGGGTGCAAATTGTATTTTAAACGCGAGTATGGAATTACGAGCCGTAAAATAACTTTTCAGTCGTGTGTAACACAAATCTTTTCACCTCACTAAAGCGAGACAAACACTACATACGAAAAACAACTTTTAATAACTTAAATATGTATAGTCAGCCTTTATTCCAACTAGTACACAAATTTTATGTACAGTCAGCAAAACTATTAGCTGATGATGGGCGAAAATTGTGCTGTCTGGACTTTACAATACAATACAAATACTCTTTATTGTACACCTCAATTAAAGGACACAGTACAGTACAAAATCTAATGAGTAGAGGCAAACAATTTGGAACCCCCTTAAGGTCGACACACGTGTCTAATTGTATAGAAATGCAAACAAAAATTGTGTGAAATGGGTCACAAATTAAAGCTCGTGACTGTATGTTATTATGTTTTAAAATGTAACTATTAACTCGTTCGGATTTCAAATATTCTTTGCACTCTTGTGGTATAAATGCAGTTTTGCTGTCTTCTTTTATAATAAAAAAGGGATTTCCATGATAGTGGGGTAAAATAATAATTCTATGTTACCAATAAGCAAAACATATGAAAGCACTTGGAAAATATCAACGTATTTATGATATTGTAATGATTTTTAAATACGTAACTTAAATAAAGATTATAAGAAGGAGTGTAGAAACTAGCGGCGCTGATGTCATTGGTCATATTTCAGTTTGACTTATTAATAGTTTTTATTAACCCAACCCAAAATACTCCTTTATTTTATAGCTAACAAAATATGTCGTGCGTTTTAAAAATCTCAAAACGAAAATTACACCCAGCTCGCAGTAAAAATACGACTATTTTCATTGCAACATCTCTGTTTTCAACAGTGTTATATTTTTATTGTGTGCATTCTATGATACGACGTTAGTTTCTTTATTGACCGAGTGAAACGAAGGTCTCTGCTACAGCTTCGACAAAAATGCTTTCGTATGTCCGGATTTCCGTTTGTTCTCGTCTACAGGTCGCAATTCTCAACCGATTCTCGTGAAATTTCGTGAGCAGATTAGATAGTTATATAGGATTTTTTTGTCGAGACGGTATTTGGAATTTTCCAAAAATATTTTTTTTATCAAAGATTTTGTAAATTTCTGCGGGCGAATTTCGGTTTGTTCTCCTCTACAGGCCGTATTTCTCAACCGCTTCTCGTGAAATTTTGTTAGCAGGTTCGATATTCATAATTCATCTTTTTTATAATGTCAGATTTTGGAAATGATAAAAAAGCTCACGAGGTCACAGAGCCACTAGTAATCATGTTTTAGACAGTTAAATCTACTGGTGTGATGTTACCAATATTTCTTACCACTGAAATATTACCACTGAAAATATTAACGTTAACATTTGAAGCAAAATAAACTAATATTATATTGTTAAAACCGCTAACTTTAATAGGTCGGTGACGAACGGCGATAGTTCGATGTTTCATTCTAAGTTGTCAGCAACATAGGCAATGTTTCTGGAAGCGTTTCTGGGGATTCAACGTTAATAATAAATAATAATAATAATAAATATTTTTGGACAATCTTACACAAATCAACCTAGTCCCAAACTAAGCAAAGCTTGTACTATGGGTACCAAGTGACGATATACATACTTATATAGATAAATAGATACTTAAAATACATAGAAAACATCCAAGACTCAACAAAATATTCGTGTTCATCACACAAATACATGCCCTGTATACGTTCAAATGTCTTAATGCTTATGGCACCATTACTACACCTCTATTCCAGAAGAATATCATATTTAATGTCGATTAGAGGTTCCGAAATAGTAGATTGTATGACGAGAGTCTAAAATAAGCCATATTACCACGAGATAGTTTTTTTTTTGAGTGATAATATTGCTTTTAGACCAAAGTTATACAGTAATTTTCACTTCGATTGCGAGAAAATGAATAAACAAAGACTGTCCACCCAATATCAATAATAAAATGTATATAATTATGACGGGAACTGTTTTTTGAAACTATTTTGACCCAGATAAATCGTAGTTGAAATAGGGACGAAAACAGACCTAATGTTTTAATAGTTAAATGAGTTGAACATAGTCCACGATCGCTTTAGCCTAGTTGGTAGTGACCCTGCCTACGAAGCTGGAGGTCCCGGGTTCGAATCCCGGTCAGGGCATTTATTTCTGTGATGAACACGAATATTTGTTTCTGAGTCTTGGATGTTTTCTATGTATTTAAGTATATATACTATATATTTATCTATATAAGTATATATATCGTCCTCTATAACCCATAGTACAAGCTTTGCTTAGTTTGGGACTAGGTCGATTTGTGTAAGATTGTCGACAAATATTTATTTATTTATTTATGTATACCAAAATGAACCCAATGTTCGGATTGGCTGTCGATGTGTTTTTTGTTTGATGTGGTGGATTTTGGTGGATTTTTCTGATTGATACGGTGCAGAAGTATTTTGATTGGTCCAAATATAATGTTTTGTAATCATAAATATGTATTCATATTTTCCCTAGAGACTAAATGTACTACTTTAGCCCTGCTTAATAAGCCTAAATGACTCACTTTTCGAGCATGAGAAGTGAAAAAACCTTTCATTTTTGCCAGTCAAAACTCAGCTAAAAATTCTGAAAGTGCCGGAAAAAATGTAGACATTCAACACCCTACAATATTTTGCCGAACGATTTTTCGACGTACCTACCTCCGAATAGTACAGTCGCCATCAAATATATCTGTACTCTTCAGGGTGCTCAAAAATATCTGAACATGCACTTTAACGCCTTGACAATAGAGTCGTGTTCAGATATTTGTGAGCACTTTGTTCGCTCCGATATATCTGATGGCGACTGTACATGAAATTCTGCTAGATGGGAATTGTGACGTATCTAACCTGGGGTACCGTCTAATCAGAGCCGATGGAAACCTAAACACATGTTTGATTGGAACTTGTGGGTCAACTTAACTCATACATTTTATATTCTAATTTGATACTGTTATGCCGGTGGATTTGAAAAAGCCTGAAGTACATAAATATCATCCATTAATCATCTATTAATCTTAATCTCAACTCAATTGCTCAAAGGTTAGCTGGAAGAAATCCCTTACAGGGATAAGCTCGCCTTTGTACATATATGTCAACTGTTCTTGCAATTTATGTTATGTTTTACTCATGTGCAATAAAGAATTTTACATACATACATACATATCAGTATATAGCGAAATTTCCACCAGCGAGCACAACTGCCGCTGCGACGCGATGCGAGTAGAGAAAAATCTACCCTACTCTTTCTAATTCGCACAGTTCGAGTGAGACAGGAATCGCTGAGTCGCGCGAGATACGACTTGGCAGCAAGTTGTGCTAGCCCACCAGGAGTGACAGAGATTACAGTCTGAGAAAGCGATAGCTCATACATAACATATACTCAGAACATTTGAGATGTAAGTAACAGAGATAGCAGTTATAGTAGGAGTTAGCTATACTCGGAAAAAAAACTGCAAAAAAACCATGTCTGTTGTATCGGAGCCATCTTTAAAAAAAAATTTATTCTGTTTTATAGCATTTGTTGTTGTAGTGGCAATAGAAACACATCATCAAAATGTTAACTATCTAACTATCACGGTTTATGAGGTACCGCCTGGTGACAGACGGACGGACAGCGAAGTTTTAGGTATGGAACAATAAAAAGGAAATAAAATATATAACAGCACCCCAGGATTAATAACGCATAAAAACAACTCTTTAGTAAAAAGATCGCTCGCAGTTCACACAAGTTCCTCAAATATATACCTCCCGTTTTGTGACCACCCGAATATGTTTCTCTCTTACTGTGAGAGACTTTTAAGAGATAACTTTTCAAATAAATCAGTGGGCATTGCTGGTCTCCAGACACAGCGCTTACCTTCAAGCTTTGTTATCAGCAGAGTGCTCGCCTAGCAATTCAACTTTCGGCGATTATTCAAAAATTTATATCATTGTTTTTGGAGCTTAGTCGAAGTTATTACGGGAGAATTTAATGAATTTGCCTTTTCGATTTAAATGTGCTCACCTTACCACAATATCGCTTTTCACAACTCATTTATTGATTTGCAAGCAAGAATCAAAATCAAAATCAAACATTTATTCTGCAAATAGGCCACAAGGGCACTTTTACATGTCAACATATTAATTTACAATTTAAGAATGCCTGACTATAAGAATACATTTTTCATGTCAGATAATAATTTACAGTTCAAGAAAGAACAATAATTTCGAGGTTACAAATATATAACAAAACTAATGTCATACAGTGAAAATAAACTCGCAAAGTTATCTATTACGAATATTACAACATCAGTAAAGTTAGAGATGTTATAAGGTCTCAGTCTGATTCAACAAAGAGTATAACGAATTCATATAATATTTCAGAGGTGTCTGAGCGTCCAAATACAATTAGTAGTTACTATTCTAACGTCCTTAGAGATGTACATGGTCTCAGAGCGTCAAAATTAAAACTATTATAATAATGTTAGCGATGTATATGGCTTCTAAGAGTCACTGATAATAAAAACGAATCCAGAACAGGATGATGTCTCTCGTCAATCCCCTATAAAAGACACTAGTATTAACGTAGTCACTATGTCCTTGCAAGCATGAACAGACCGGACTCCACAAACAGCACCCGATCACGAGTATGACGCGTATCTCAGCCATCGCCTCCCTCGACCATCTGTTAGAGAAGGTGGCAACCCGATCAACGACGCCACCGTAGGCAAAGTCCTTTAAGCGAGCATGACATATTGAAGTGGTAATATTAGTTAAATAATAATAACTTAAATAATATTATAACTAACTTAAATCTAAAACAGGCCGATGGGGCATTGTACCGAGGATGCTGGCAGCATTTCCTCGCTGTATCGCAACGCTGATACGTAGTGCGAGGAAGTCGCCAGCTCTTCGGTCATTAGTTACGTCAACCAAACGCTTCGCGATTTCAGTAATAAACTTGTGCGCACTGGGACCAAGAGTTTCGACACCAAAAGATACAAAATTGTAGTCTCTGCCGGGGCCCCTATATTTATTACGTTTTGATATTTCGGCATTTTCCGCCGCTGCACCCGCTTTTACTGTAGTTCGTTGGAGGTGGGACGGTGCCAGTGTGTCTACACAGGTAGCATGCCACACAAACATCCGTCCCAAACTCCAAGGAACTAAATACGCCCCATCAGGTCTCTTACCATCATCCTTGGCCATGCCAGTCGACTCAAAAAGAGCAGGCACGTTTTATATAAAACTCCCGTGCGTTTCAAACATATTGAAATAATATATAATAAACGAGTCACACTCTTTAAGACTCTCACTGTTACTCAAATCTATGAGATGTGCGACCGTCGTGACTGGTTCTCATGATTAAAGGCCACGTATTGGTCCGAAACATGTCGAGCGATACTCGTCCTTAAAGACGCGAGTGACCAGTTTTTTTATATTTCAGTATGTTTCATTATCGTTGTTGATTTTTGGCGCATTGTTACGTATTATTAAACCTGTGTCATAATAATGCTTTTGATAATGATAATACTAGTGACTGTGTCTGTGTATTTATTTATTTCAAAACAGCTATATACCGATGAGTATAAGTTTGTTTTTACGTATTAAATTTAGAACTTTAATAATGTGGGTTTAGTTTTTATTTTATTTTATTAGAGAATCGCCATTCAAACTTTCTGTGCTCTTACGATTCTGGTTTAAAGCAAATGATGCCAGAATAATTGTATACCAATTACGTACTTCATCATTATAAGTATATACTGAAAATAAGTTGTAAAAAAACGTCACAAAAAATATGTATTTACTTAAATAATAACCATTAGAATATAACTAAGAATATACCTATGGAAATTACTTTTAATGTTATTTGTAAAATAATGATCAATACATATTTAACATAAATCAGAGTTGTAGATTTTGTTTTAGTGGAGCGTTAATTATGTAGATAGCAGGATAAGTTTTTTGTACTTATTTACATAGAACAGTACCTAGTACATAAGTAAAAGTAACCTAAATTAAAATTAGCTAATAAAAATGCCACTCTAGCTATTAAGGTAGAAGTAAAATTTGCATAAAATCTAAACTTTTCTTCCTAGAATGTTGAGTCTTTGTTGAGTAAAAAGCCTGCAAAATTTAATTTTCTTCTCAATTTTCTAGCAGAAATTATCGTATTTATTCTGCTATTGACAGCATACTAAACTCCCTAAATACATGTGGAGTGGGGCCCAAAGTTTCCAAGTCTTATTGAATAAATTAACTCTTATTAAAATTCTGTTTGAGACCAGACGATCGTCCCAATTTCGGTTCGAATGATCTCTTATTATTTGCAGTTACCGGCCAAATAACAACGGCTGAAATAATCGGAATCCGAATTTTTTTTTTAATGTTCCGTATCAACGTTGGTTAACGGAACACTTATGCAATCATTCGGTGTCTGTGCGCCTGCCTCAGTATATATTTTTAGATTGAATGTATATCTTATTGCATAAGTGTTCCGTTAATCAACTTTAGTTGACAGAACACTTATGCAATCATTCGGTGTCTGTGCGTCTGTCTCAGTATATATTTTTAGATTGAATGTATATCTTATTGCATACGTGTTCCGTTAATCAACTTTAGTTGACAGAACACTTGTGCAATCGTTCGGTGTCTGTGCGTCTGTCTCAGTATATTTTTCAGATTGAAAGTATATTCTGAAAAAAAAATGTTGAAAATGAATGTGTTACTTAATAATAATCTAATCGTTTGAAGAAGACGTCTTGTAGAAGATTCAATACAATGTGAAAAACAACTTGAAATTATGCAGTTTTCAACTTAAAATTCGCCACTAGTTTAAAAGTATAAGAGAAATCTCCTTTACATTTACGTACACTTTTGAACAATGTAGTAACAAATTTAAAAAAAAGTTAATTCATGTATGTCAATAATCTGAACTTTAAAAAAGGTAATTCATGTATGTCAATAATCTGAACTTTAAAAAAAGTTAATTCATGTATGTCAATAATTTGAACTATTAGTATTTAAAAATAATCATTAGGTTTGAAGATACGATTTTTTATTGTAATTTCGCAAATTGTTCCGCGCGTTGGCGAAAAGCACAATATCGAGCTATCACTAGCGAGCGAACCCGATTAAAATTGGTAGCACTACGGGCCTTAAGTGTGACACTAATTTTAAAATACCAACCTCTACCAACGAATAAGTTAAAGGCTATTCAAAGAGGAAATGCTGCCAGTATCTTCGGCACAATGCTGCGGGGGACATCTTTAGATTTAATTTAGTTATAATTATATTTAGGTTTTTAATTTAGCGGTAATTAGATTTATTTTTGTTAATTAATATGTTTTTAACTTTATTTAGGTTTATAGTAACAGATATCTTCTTCTTAATAAAATTCACAAAATTTTAAAATTATTAAAGAATAAGCTTCCTGGTTCCCATAGTACTCATAGGTTTTACATAGGATTTGCTTTGTTTGGGACTAGGTCGATTGGTGTATGAAAGTCCACAAATAATTAAAAATATTACTTTCATGATCTTACTGTACTGTATGCGTACAATATGTGTATCGTTGTTTATGACAGTCTTCCAAAGAAATTAGACAATTGGAGGCCAATATTTATGTTAAATATATCACTACATGCCTGTCTAACAAATGTTTCTATGGTGTTAAGAGGCCTTATAAATTTTAAAATATTTTGATTTCAGATTATGACAAAAGTATTGACAATATCAATAAAGTGATTAAAGGATACGATGATTTTATTAAAGTTTTATATAGTAACATAGCTACTTTTTATTTTATTGTGTGTATTAGACTTTAAGCGGAAAAACACAGTTTTTAGCTTGAAACTGGTCTATTTGGAGTGATGTTTGAAACGATATTTCTTAATGAATAATCTAAAAACTACATTTCAAATTTATGACATTAGGTCGCAATAGTCCTGTTCTAGATAGTAATACTGAGAAAATGTCAATATACGTGTCAATTCAATCACAAAATCGCCTAAATATAAAGCGTTAATAACTGATAAGGACTTTTAATTTATTACTTTTCAATCATCTGACTTCTGTACATTCAATAATCATAATTAACATAATGACATAACTACAATTTATGGTAATGTGAATATCTCTCTCTTAATAAATTCTGCATGTCGATCAACGACTGAATACTGTACCGGTGTACACTAACATCCTGTACCACATAATCTTAAGTTTCTAGTAAATAAAACAATTCTATTCTATTCTTACAGACTTTTCCTCCTCGAGGTGCGAAACCTCGACGAGTAATTGAGAAAACTCCTCTTAACCTAAGCTCGAGTACTTGCCGAGTACGAAAACGTTGAAATATGTATTGTTTACAAGTTTTGACGAGTATCATTACCATTATTCCCCCACTCTCCTCTCTAGCGCTGTGAAAATTGCCTTAAACACGAGCAACGCGTAATACATAATTTTAGTGATTATCCTGATATTTATCGATATTTGCTGCTAACGGTGAATAATTATTTTGACCAGGCTCAACGATAAATTCATTAGCAAACTGTAGTGGGCTAATGTGTTTATTGTTCGTTAGGTTAATCAGTTTTATAAATAACTGTATTAATCTTTTATTAGTTAACATTGAACTTGATCCCGCGCTCCCACATCATTAAGTGGGGGATTCGTAAATAGAATACTTAGAATAGAACGAGACTACCAGCTGATCAAAAAAGTGGAATAATACGGTCATACATGGCATAGCTCTCAAACTTTTTGCATTTTATGTGACGGGTCACACTCAAATCGTTGAAATCGCATTTATAATAAACATGACTAGTGACCCGTTCTGAGAAGGGTACGATAAAGTACGGGATACCTCAGGGTTCACTGCTGTTTTTCATCTTTATCAACGATCTGCCTTAATATCTAACCTAAAGCATACCGTACCTCTACCCGGATGACCAGCATCATTCTGTGTGCGGCTACTCTGTCAGTTAATTCAATGTAACGATTAAAGAATATTGGAACGCACTCGATAACAAGTTCCAATGCAATGGTCTAAAAATTGAGTGTGGAAAATCTTTTATACCATTTTTAGCCGTAGTTCTAAGAACACTGATTTTATTTTTGATGTACCTATACAAAAATCAGAATGTATCCGATTCCTTACAGTTTCTAATTGAGTTTGTAAAAAATGGCAAGTGCGTGCTATTAATTAAAAAGTCTCTCAAAACTAGCTGATACCAATATATTAAAAACTGTTTAGTTTTCCTGTTTTGAAAGTATCTTAACATATTACATAGAAGTACGGTTCGAATATTAATTCTGCGTTACTCTTAGAAAAAAGAAGCAGACTAATCACTGGATGTAAACGTATACCTGATACGTATCGAAATACGTTTGTACATCGCAAAATACTACTATTACTTCAATGTATCTATATTGCCTATGTGTTTACGTCTTTTTAATTACGAATCTCTATACTAGCTGGATAAAAAGCACAATTTTAATATTAGAAATAAAAAAAACTGATGGGAACAAAATCCAGCTACGTTCATTTCAATAATAGCTTGAACAATTATTGTCATTCAAATTTTTTACAAATTCGACCAAAATCATTAAAACAATGAACATTAGAAGTTTTAACAGAAGAGTAAAGGAAAATTTCATTAATAGACCATTCTACACAATTATTCTTTTATTTCTAAGAAACTTGACCAATAAACGAATAAATAATGGTAAATGACAAGAATAATTATAACATAATCAATAATATTGATATTAATTATGGTTAGGATAAGTAAACAATTTTAAGAAATGAATAATGTACATATGTATGTATTTCCATGTACTTGTACGAAAAGCCAATAAATTAATAATCTGCATCTCAATCCCACAGGGAAAACTAGCTATAAGCCGGTTTCCTTACAATGTTTTACATCAACGAAAAGCCATTGTAAACATCAAATGATGCAATCTGCATTTATAGCTATAATTTTCATAGTTTTTGTATCGATAAGTTCTCATCACTAGTGAGGAAGTGCGACCTCGTTGCGGTGCCAACGAGCTGCTTATGACAATCGCGAGGTGCGCCCTTAGCTAGTAACACTTCCACAGTTAATTTCGACTTGCATAAGCATGTAATAAGTCCTGGTGTGCTGGAAACAGAACTTTTACACCTAATTAGTGGATCATCCGCTTACGAGCTCATGTTTTGTTTGGGGATTACTGAGCGTTAATTCGACTTGGGCGAATTTCTGACTTGCCGGTTCGGAGGCGGTACGATATGATAAAATTGTTAGCTGTCAGTCGAGTCAGTACCTTTACTGCGCTCATACATTTAATAAATAAATATTAGAGGACAATCTTACACAAATCGAACTAGCCCCACAGTAAGCTCAAGAAGGCTTGTGTTATGGGTACTAGACGACGATATATTTAATAGATATAAATACTTAAATACATAGAAAACATCCAAGACTCAGAAACAAATATTCATGCTCATCACATAAATATTTGCCCTGACCGGGATTCGAACCCAGGACCGTCAGCTTCACAGGCAGGTGCACTACCCACTAGGCTAAACCGGTCGTCGTTTAAACGAGTGACTAGCACGGGAAAACTCCTCAACTGACGCTATATTTAAAAACAAACTTAAACATGTCCTAATCAAAATGGCTGGCTACAGCATAGATGAGTTCATATCCAACATATCATTGATACACTCATAACATAACACAATTGGTGTTTGGTAAAACCGACTGTGCCAGGAGTAAGATATACAGAATATATAAATCCATATTTTAATAGACAATAAACTTAAATAATGTTATTATAACTGGACTTAGACTCACACAAGTCAGAAATATCATAAAATAGCAAGTTCATAACATGTCTATTTCTTGACATGTTATGAACTTGCTATTTCATGATATTTTTGACATGTAATATGTGACATTTTATTAATAAAGTTGTGATTCTGACTCTGATGCGTAGAAGCAATACTGCTTCGCTTCTGTGCAAATGTAATAAAGTGGGGAAATCTCTGTGGACGTTTATAAGCTCACGTCAAAAAACAAAATACCACAGTCATATCGATTCCGCCCAGCCAAGTCAGGAAGTCGTCTAAGGTTACTTTCGAATTTCTCTGTGTGTCATCATTAAGCTGTCAGCTGTCAGTGTCAACTGTTAGTCGAGCCAGTCTAGATCAGAGGGGCTACCGCGAACCGAAAACGAACGAAGTTCCAATATCTCCCTCTCTGTCGCACTTGCTAATTCGTGCGGCAGAGAGGGAAATATTCGAACTTCCTTTTCAGTTCGCGGTAGCCCCTCAGGGCTCGGAGCTGGTTTTTACTATTTTTGAAACATCTCCTATAGTAGTTTATGCAATCGTTATATAATGTATGCTTTTTTAGTCGAGAACCGCGATTAGATCACGAGGCTTGCCGAATGGTGTAAGTAAGGTTCGAGACTTAAAAAGCTAATTATATAACTATTGTATACACTATTTTTTCTACGAGTCAACGGAAATTAATTAAATAAACCGAAAAAATTAAACAGACTAGTCTTGCAAAAATGAAGTTTAGGCACATGGGTCGGACGCTCGTTGATGTCTTCTGTTCTATGCCGCGGCGTCACGTGATTGGTCAATTTCATAAGAGTACTGTAATGGCGACACGTGATTAGCCAAATTCATAAGAGTACAGTAAAAGGCGACACGTGATTGGTCTATTTCATAAGAGTTCACTTGAAGGGAACCAATAGAGAAACGTATGTGATTTGTTTCGTCTACGATATCTTAATTCAAACATTGAAGTCGACGAGTAGAAAAAAGTACTTTTCGTATCTCCATTTATTTTAAGATTCGTTTTGTTAGCCGTCACCTATGTAATAAATGATTTGAATCAAGAAAAAATATCGTAAAACGCAATTAACCGAAATTTTTAACCGCTTAATTGTATGATGACGAAACCGGTTTTCGAGCCCCGGTTCAGATTCTTCATTGCTCTCCTTAACTTTAAAGGATTGCTTCCAGATTAGCACGTGATGTGCGAAAGGTGCGGTACGAACACAGTTCTGTGCCTTTACCATGAGTTTGCATGACCGTACTCGCTAGCGACTGCGTAAAAATTTGTATGGGCTAAAATACAGCGCCTCTGGCGGTTATAAAAAAATCAAAATCAAACATTTATTCTGCAAATAGGCCACAAGGGCACTTTTATATGTCAAAATATTAATTTACAATTTAAGAAAGTCTGACTATAATAAGTAATACATTTTTCATGTCAAAATATTAATTTACAGTTCAAGAAGGAATAATAATTTCGAGTTTACAATTATAACAAAATTAATGTCATACAGTGAAGATAAACTTGCATAGTTATCTATTACAAATATTACAACATCAGTAAAGTTAGAGATGTATAAGGTCTCGAGATTAAACAAAGAGTATAATGAAATTAATATAATATCCCAGAGATGTACATGGTCTCTGAGCGTCAAAATTAAAATTAATTTAATATTGTTAGAGATGCATACGGTCTCTAAGTCACTGTTAATAAAACTGAGTAACTAAGTTACGCAATATACCGAAGAACCGGCATACTAAATCGTTAACGCAGTCGCTAGCGAGTACGATCATGCAAACTGATGGTAAAGGCACTGTATGTAATTATAGTTCACTAGTGTATTACAATTATCGCACGCTGATATTATTATGTGCAAACTGTGGGCGATACAGCCGTCAATGATTATGTCAATACAAATAGATTTGATTTATGGTTGTAAACATTATGGCTAATAGCTTGTAGTGTACCAGTTCAACTGTTTTCATTTGTGCTTCACAGAAATGGACAGTTTCATTTAAGAAGCCTTATAAGTTTTGAAATGTTTTGATTTCAAATTATGACAAAAGTATTGATAACACCAATAAAGTGATTAAAGGCTACGATGATTTTATTAAAGTTTTAGATAGTAACATAGCCATTTTTTGATTTTATTGTGTTTAGTAGAATTTAAGCGGAAAAAACAAGTTTTTAGCTAGAAAATGGTGGATTTGGAGTGATGTTTGAAACAATATTTATTAATGAGAAATCCAAAAAATACGTTTAAAGTTTATAACATAAGGTCGCAATAGTTCTGTTCTAGATAGTAATATTGAGAAAATATCAAGATACGTGTCAATTCAAACAGAAAATGGCGTAAATAGATGAGCGTTTTTTAACTGATAAGGACCCTTAAAGTTAGAATACTCCGGTTCGCCTCCGATTTTGGAATGAGCTGCCTGCCAAGGTTTCCCGAGACAGTATAGGCTTGAAGAATCAAGAAAGGAGTGTACAAATTTTAAAAGGGTCGGCAACGCGCATGTGACACCCCTGGAGTTACAAGCGTCCATAGGCTGCGGTGACCGCTTACCATCAGTCGAGCCGTACGCTCGTTGGCACCGACATGGTATAAAAAAAGTTCGGATCAATTACCAGATCAGGTTGATGGTAACATATATACCATTTAAATTGACTTCGTCGTAGTCGCTTCAGTATCTTAATCGAAATATCTGAATGCCACCCATAAAATACTCCCTACATAAAATACCACGAAACCGTCTCACAAATTTATCATAAATTTTTACCTAATAACAATTAGTTTAGTTAACTAGTAACATGTTATAGTGACCGTATCAATATTAGTTATCAACTGTTGGTAATCCTAATAGGGTCATTGTCAGATTTATTTTCGCGTCTTTTCGGTGGACATATCAAAAGTTAAGGACTAAAAAGCTTAATTTTGGACTGATCTAGTAACCCGCATAAACGGTGTTTCTGTAACTATAAATCCATGTAATAAAAACATAACTTACATGTATATAAGCGTTAACTATTGACCACCGGGTGGACAACTTTTGTTTTTACAACTGACAATGACCCAATAAACAAACAGACAAACTGACAATTTTTGTATTGAAAATCACAGATCTACCAGCCGGAGACATTTCAAATACAGTAACTAGACCGATATCTTTCAAAATCCTTGATTAATTGAAATTGATATTTATGGTGTAAGCCACAAGACTGTTTTTACTCGTAAATTACCTAATCATAGCTAAGAAATGAGCCCGACTGGGACTTTGTGTTAGCATGTCTCTCTTCTAACATTGCCAATTAAAAAAAAGTAACAAACATGGGATGCGAACAGCTTAAGGCAATAATCGGTATCGAAATGCGATTTTTGTAAAATTCCTACCTTTTATAATGCATATATCTATATACTCTTTACAAAATCTTAGTAAATACAGGCAAACAACACTTGACTTTAAACTCCACTTAATTAAAAAAAAACCTTACATGGTTATTATTGTTTCATTTATGTATTTAAATAATAATAATAATAATAATCATCATCATTTTATTTTCAGACAAGACATCCATAGCATTGTTAGTAACATTTGTTCACTTATATATCTAAATTAGTTATAATTATTTAACTATTTAATTAATTACGAGGAATGTTATTTGTTATTATAAATGGGAGCCCTGTCCCCCATATGTATAATGTTCCAGTGTTTTACAACTGGGCAGTCAACTTTCTCCAATATGCTATTCAGGAGGCTGTTGGCACTATCCCTCACTCTGCGCATCAGTGATGCTACTCGCTTCCGTAGTATTGCGCTAAAACCGTCGACATTGGCATCCATAAACATACCTGATGCACAGTATCGTGGTAGTCCCAACAGCATACTGAACGCATTATTGTAAGTTAAAACATTAAATTGGAACATATATACATATGAGTCACTATTTTAAACCTCGAGGGTTTAAATAGCTGGCCGGATCGCGCCCGATTTATTACTTTGTTATTTATTACACTTGCAGTCATAAATAACTTAATATGTACAGTAATATTCTAAAGTTAGATAATATTTTAAGTAGTTTTTTTTTACATTTTCCATGATTATTATTTACTTATTTATTTATTAAGAAATAATAATACAACACAAACAAGTACATAGACCCACAAAATCGTTTGCACAGTTTGACTGTGGGATCGATCAGTCTCATCTCTCTTCTAACAGTAAATTATTTTATGAGTTTAACAAGGCAACTTGATATATTATGATTCTACATCTAGGTACAATAGTTTATTCAAATTCAAATTCAAAATTATTTATTTGCTACGAATACAGTTTTTCACTGGATGTTACATAATTATTTGTCTCTTGTATTCAGCCCATCTACAGGCGTGCAAATATTATACATTACAATTCATTAATAATAGTATTACTTAATTACAACATATTTTACGAGTTTAATAAGTTAACTTGTTCAAATTACTTATACTAGAAAGGACTAAGACGAAGTAAATCTCTTTCGCTCTCGTTTTCGGCCACAGATGGCAATCCAATAGGAGATATTTCTATTACATCACGTCGTAACATGTTTACTAAATTAAAATACATATAATAAAGCGGCATTTACACAAGGAAAGTCGATTTAAGTTAGTTCAAATTCTAATGTACAGCGGGTAAACAAAACAGACAGAGTTACATGCACTAATGAGTGTTATTTCGCACGTGCAGCTATGCAATTCACAACCAATCAACTCACCTCACCATTCCATAGTATAATTAGACTTGAATTTTGAACTGGCTATTCGCGTGATATTTCGTTAGTAGGTTCGATAATTATATAGAATTTTATTGAAGTCAGTTTATGGAAATCTTTAAAAAACATTTATTTTATCAATAATCGTATGTTTCTGCGGGCGGATTTCGGTTTGTTCTCCTCTAGAGGTCGCATATCTCAACATTACATTGTTTAGAATATACAATGGAAAAAGAGAATATGTCTGTTTCAAACTGAACTTATCCCCACTTCGATAATAACTATAATTAAGAAATTTGAAATAATAAAATAATATACTTTGTTTTAATAAATATGTAAGCGTCAACACTGTAAAACCATAGTCTGTATAGGTAATGTTTAATTTTTAAGGACAAATATTTGTACAACCTTGTGGGTAGATCACAGAGGACTGTCTAACTCATTATTTCTGTCATCCTATTATGTAACCTGTGTATCACAAATAAAATACTTACTATCGTACTGTGCACATGCTGCAAGAACCTCAAGTGAACAATTGAGGCGAGTTGTTTCGCGTTGTGAGTACCTTCCCGGGTGACGCGACACTTCCAATTGCTGGATCAGAGTGATGTCTAACCAGCAACCTCAGTCTTAGAATCGAGTAAACTACTTAAGAGCGCTTTAATAAAATGTAACAGGTCCACTAGCGCCACTCGTAAATAATTGTGATTGTTTTTTAACGATAGATATCTAAAAAAGAGGGCCGCTACGTACTGTATTTTGTATTTAAGTACGTTTTGAATCCATCAAACTAGTTATTACGTTGCTGGATTCGTCAATCTATGCGTCCAAAGTTAAAACGGCCGTTTTAATTTTGAGCTCATAGAGAGACCAATCTAGCAACGTAAAAATTAGTTTGATGGATTCAAAAAGTACTTAAATACAAACTACAGTACGTGGCCCCCTTTTTTAGTTATACATATATCATTAAATTTAAATAATTACAATTATTTACGAGTGGCGCTAGTGGACCTGTTACATTTTATTAAAGCGCTCTTAACATTGCTTTAGAAAATTAAACCTTGATACCTTGAAATACGAGGAATCCCCAGTGGTAGTGGCTCTGTGAGCTGGAGAGCTCGCGATATAATAGACGAATAGAGATTATGGAACGAAAAATTGATATTTTTTACGTTTTCAAACTCTAGATTAAAAAATAATCGACAAGAAATTTCATGTAATAATCTAATCTGCTAAAAAATTACACGACAATCGTTTGAGAATTGCGATCTGTTTGAAATGCCGGACACACGAAATAATTTTTGCCCAAGCTGAAACGGAGATGCTTCGCTATTTCGCAAAACGTCCTCTTTTGTCTACAATAAAAATTAAAATACATATCAAACCTCAATTATACATAAGTTTCATATGTCCCACGCTTGCAACAATACAGCCACGCATTCCGATCTCAAGAGCTCCCAACAACGCGCACTCCAATTACAAGTCCGTATCGCATTGATCTGAACAGTTGAAATGATTCGAGTATCTCCC
The DNA here is from genome assembly GCA_963556455.1 of Epiblema foenella. NCBI lineage: Eukaryota > Metazoa > Arthropoda > Insecta > Lepidoptera > Tortricidae > Epiblema > Epiblema foenella. Next base: position 21,526,889 of record OY747105.1, read on the forward strand.
CTCGTTGTATCTAAACGCAAACAATCTAGTGGCGAAGCTTAGTTATCTAAAATTGTATCACATTCGGCGTAGGGATGAGGCGTATTTGGGTATTTTCGTTCAGGGACTGTATAACCGGAAAATAAAGGTAGCGTTTTAAAATAGTGTGACATCATACCGTTTCGTTTCAGTTAGGGTTCGATACAGCAAAAGAAATATTTCGGTAGCAGAATATAATAATAATAATAATAATAATAAGCCTTCAACGCCTGGGTGATGCCCTTGCTCACATACTCCTTTGGCATACTAAGATGGACTCAGACTGAGCTGGATGCCCTGGACCGAAGGGTGCGTGTACTGCTCACTGCGCACCGCATGCTACACCCACGCTCGTCTGTTATGAGACTGTACATCCCACGGAAGTGTGGAGGTCGCGGCTTTCTAAATGCCAAAGACTTGCACAACCGTGAGGTGTGCAGTCTCAGGGATTATTTCCTTAACAGCGAGTGTGGGATGCATCGGGACGTAGTAGCAGTAGACGCATCTTTCACCCCACTTTCCATGGCAAAGGAGAACTGGCGCAGACTTAAAGTATGGAGCACCGAGGAACGCAAGGCGGTATGGAAGAGTAAGGAGCTACACGGGCGGTTCTACAGGGCCCTCACAGGGCCCGATGTAGACCTGCTCGCGTCGGTGAACTGGCTACGTTTCGGGGATCTTTTCGGGGAAACCGAAGGTTTTGTCTGTGCAATTGCGGACGAAGTTATCATGACGAACAACTACCGGAAGTATATCCTGAAGGACGGTACGGTCGACATTTGTCGGGCATGCCGCCGTCCCGGAGAATCACTCAGGCATATCATTTCCGGTTGTGGTCATCTTGCTAACGGCGAGTACTTGCACAGACATAACTTAGTAGCCAGGATCATTCACCAGCAACTTGCTCTTTTATATGGTCTTGTGGACTTCGAAGTGCCGTACTATAAGTATACACCTGCACCAGTTCTCGAAAATGGTCGTGCCACGCTCTATTGGGATCGATCTGTCATCACGGACAGGACTATTGTAGCCAATAAACCTGATATCGTGTTGACAGACCGATCGAAGCGCCAGGCAGTGCTCGTTGACATCACCATCCCCCATGACGAGAACCTCGTGAAGGCCGAGAAGGACAAAGTCAGCAAGTACCTAGACTTGACACACGAGGTGACCGCCATGTGGGATGTTGATTCAACGATCATTGTCCCGATAGTCGTCTCTGCGAACGGTCTAATAGCGAAGAGTCTCGACCAACACCTCAAGAGACTCTCGCTAGATGGCTGGGTCAAGGGCCAGATACAGAAGGCGGTACTCCTGGACACGGCGCGGATAGTCAGGAGGTTCCTCTCTCTGTCGCCCTAACCACCGGTAGCTTAGGCCCCGCCTCGCTGCCGGCGGCACACTAGGTTAGGTTTTTATAATGATTTTATGTTTTGTAAATATTGTTTTATATTTTACTTTTTATATCATTATTATAAAACCTAGCTTAAGCAAAAAAATAAATAAAGAGATAATAATAATAATCATTTTATTTTCAGACAAGACATCCATAGCATTGTTAGTAACATTTGTTCACTTATATATCTAGATTAGTTATAATTATTTAACTATTTAATTAATTATGAGGATAACTATTTATTATTTGATATTATAAATGGGAGTCCTGTCCCCCATATGTATAATGTTCCAGTGTTTGACAACTGGGCAGTCAACTCTCTCCAATATGCTATTCAGGAGGCTGTTGGCACTATCCCTCACTCTGCGCATCAGTGATGCTACTCGCTTCCGTAGTATTGCGCTAAAACCGTCGACATTGGCATCCATAAACATACCTGATGCGCTACAGCATCGTGGTAGTCCCAACAGCATCCTGAACGCATTATTGTATTGTACACGAAGGGCGTTTAGCGATTTTTGCGAGTATTTGGTCCAGAGACTACAAGTATAAAATGTCTGGCATAACGGTACCGCTATTTTTTTCGATACCTGAACCTTTATTAAGGTATCGTTTGGGCTTTAAGAGGGTGCCGCCAATCATCATCATCATCATATCAGCCGAAAGACGTCCACTGCAGAACATAGGCCTCCCCCAATTTATTTTTCCCTTGGGGCGGATTTGCCATAGTCGCCACGCTTGGCAAGCGGGTTGGCGACCGCAGTTTGATGGTGGTAATGATCGAAGGATGCTGCTGCCCACCCTCCGATTTTCCCTTATTCGCCTCCTACGAAACCCACGGGAAGAGATGGGGTGGCGCAATTCTTACCCGGTAACCACACGGGGAATTATGGGGTGAATGTATAAAATACCCATTTTTATTAAATTTCGTTCGGCGCGACAGATTACTGACGTAGTCGCTGTTCGCTGTTGGTCGTGCTTACGTACCCATCGTAAAAGTTACGTTCGAAATTTTTTGGTACCGAAATAATACCTTTAATATAAGGTTTGAGTACACCTATCAAAAATAGCGACATCGTTATTTAGCCGTAGTTTATATACCGGTAGCGTACCTTTATATTTCAACCGGTATAGTTCTACATTTACAAAGAAGCTGTAGTGATATCTAATACCGCTTATGCCGTACCGAAAACGGTCCCTGTTTTCGTTTAAATTATAATAATAAATAAATAAATAAATATTAGAGGACAATCTTACACAAATCGAACTAGCCCCACAGTAAGCTCAAGAAGGCTTGTGTTATGGGTACTAGACGACGACATATTTAATAGATATAAATACTTAAATACATAAGCGTTTGTTCAAAATAAGTCAAGCAGAATACTGTTTATGATATTTTTATGAGTTTTGTGACGAAATTATTTGCAATTTTCTGCGGTGATGAAAACATAGGCGTTGCCCGCAGAAATTACTCAATGTTCCCCACAGAGGCACTTCACTAGACGTATTAAACAAATACGAACCTATTTAAACTACTCGCATTCGCTACTTTTGCTTGGAGTTATATGAGAAACTGATTAGTTAATGGTATTTGTAATCAGGAGAGTAGGTAACTATTAAGTATGACTTAATTACACTGTACTGAATCCGGGCGGAGACGTCCACCGCGCGATCGCGACAACAGTGACACATATAGTCCCTATTCGTCCCGGTACCGCCGCACACCGGGTAGAGTCAGTCCGACCCAGGTCGGGCCTAGCTGAGTTTCTTGCTGGACTCTTCTCAGCTAGGCTAGGTTTAGTGAACCAGCGACAAAACTCCCAGTAGCTCGATTCCACTCACACCTCAGATTCGGTTGAAACCGCTCAACCAATCTCACTGGAGCGCAAACTCTTAGAGTATTTCAGTGTTCCAAACCACACGCGTGGTCATGCCGGAGGTTTTCCCCTGGATTTTCCCCAGGCTACACTTCAACCGCGCACTCCTATAGCTTTATTGGGCCCGGCCTATAAAGCCACAGTCAGGTTCAAAAAAAAAAAAACTCCGGTCCGAGTTCCATCTGGCGCTAGGTTAGGTTAGGTTTAGGTTCCTCCTTCCTCCTACATTGGCCCCGTTAGCTGGCAAACGGGGATTAAGTGGTGACATTTGTGACTCTCACTCTTCTGCTCTCCTCTTTTTCCTAATGTTCAAGGATCGTGGCCATCATCGGGTGATTTACACTTGAGATATATGATTTTGATTTGGTTCTATCATTTTCTGTTTATCACGTCAATCGAGTAGCAATTTAGAGGAGACTTTAGAATAAAGGAAAAATTGAAAAATTTAGGCACCGAGCAGGATTCGAACCTGCGAACTCCCGTCACTCGCGGCCAGTCGCTCTAGCCCACTAAGCTATAGGTGCAATCGCTACCCAGTCCTAAATTCATCAACCGTTCCTTCGTATTAAGCAGTACCGCTGCTAACGTAAACTATATTTTTAATACAAACGCCTTAAGGGAGGCGTACAGCGATATCTACCAGAAGACTCATGCTTCATTAGCTTTCATTTAGAGGAGACTGTCTGTCCATCTGGTAGAAGACTGGCTTCAACCTCGTTATACATTTGACTATTAGGAATACTCCAGTCAGGTCGCACCAACTTACGATTACGAACCTTTTTTTAATTATTATTATTTTAACCTGAATCTGGCTTTATAGGCCGGGTCCAATGAAGCGATAGGAGTGCGCGGTTGGAGAGTGGCCTGGGGAAAATTCAGGGGAAACCTCCGACACGACGCGACCACGCGGGCGGTATAAACACGGGAACAACCATACAACAAAATAGCATGTCTGTGCGTCTTCTACAAATTGTACTTCGGAGAGTGTGCTCAGGAGCTCCATGAGCTCATACCGCCTTCCCCCTTCTTCTATCGGACATCCAGACGTACGGCTGGATACCATCCTTACTTGGTCGAAATTCCTCTTATTCGAACCAAGCGCTTTGCATCATCTTTTATAATGCGCACTTCTAAGGTTTGGAATTCTCTGCCGGCGTTTGTGTTTCTGAGCTCATATAACCTAGACCTTTTTAAGGTACGAGTGAATAGGCACCTTCTGGGTGAGCTCGCTTCATCGTCGGCCTCATCTTTGCCCCCTGGCTAGATGCTGGCCAAGAGCGATCCCATTTTTAATAAAAATAAAATAAAAAACAACATTAAATACTGCGGCGGTAGCTGTCATCCCATATAAACTTGTCAAACTAGTACATACGCTTACAATTACTGGGGCGGTTCAGTGCAACCCACCCTTAGTCGTGTACTAAACAGATTTATACGGGTCGGTCCGGACTCGGAACAGTGTTTTTGAATTATCCTTGAAGCATAAACGTGCTCATTAATTTACATTTCTGAGCTCAAACATCGTCGCGACACACTGATAGTTATATATTGAAAATAGAAACGAATACTGGCTTGTAATAGTAACTTATAATAAAACTAGGTTTTGTCGTGACTTTAAACGCGTCGAATTTAGAAAAGCTTTGAAAAGGTGATTTTATTTTAGCCAATTTACAACGAACCTCAATGAATTGATAATAGCAGGTTCTTTTATTGATGGAAAATATATTATTTTGATAACTTTTAGATCCTCGCGTGATGTCGGGTTAGAATACCACTATCTCTTTTCTTCCCACGGGTGTCACTAGTAGCACACTTCAACTCACAAAGTTAAGAAAAATATGTAAGATGACTTGCTAGATGTAACGTGACTTTGTTGCTTGGCCAAATAAAGAAACTTGAAACTTGAAACTCAATATATTTTAACCTGATTTCAACCCTATCAGACTACTGCAGGGTAATCACGTAACTTTATGTACTTTACGGTAGGTATATTTCAATGTCATTTTTGAACTGGAATTCTATGAGCTAATGTCATTAAAACTATATCGAAATATACCTAATGTAACGCATAAAGTTAAGTGATGCTGGATAGGGTTGAAATGTTATTATGAGCGGTAGACGATTCAATATAAAGTTTAGTAACTATTTTGCTATAAATGGCAAACAATTTGAATGAAGCCTTTCCGTTTCAACTTGGGCACAAATACTTACATGTTTATGTCCAAATATCCATCTGTTTTCTTCTACACGTCTCATTTCTCTTTTGATTCCTAACATTTTGTGAGCAGATTCGAATTATTGGAATAATATAAAATTATATGGAATCCTTCGTCGAATCAGTTTTTGCAACTTTTTGAAATCGGGGTTGAATTCAAAAAAACGCGCTCGAGGTCTACAGCTCACAAAGCTCACTAGTCATATGTTACTTGTACTTAAGGGTTGTCAAAGATCCTGTGTGTTCACATTATGTCGAGTTTGGACATCCCTAATTCGAGACGGAGTAGACAGGCCGTGAAACAAGATAACGCTTTGCGGAGAGTCAGTCACTTTCCGAGATATTTGAAAACGGATTACTACTGGCCATTTCGTGTCGTAAATGTACCGTCAGCAATAAAATTCACTACGCGGACCAAATACTAAAAGTAAATAAAGAAAGAAAGAGAGAAAGAAACATTTATTCACAGACACAGAAGACACACATGATAAATGAGGAAAAACATATTATACACAAACCACTACCGCCGCATACCGGGTAGAGTCAGTCCGACCCAGGTCGGGCCTAGCTGAGTTTCTTGCTGGACTCTTCTCAGTTAGGCTAGGTTTAGTGAACCAGCGACAAAACTCCCAGTAGCTCGATTCCACTCACACCTCAGATTCGGTTGAAACCACTCAACTAATCTCACTGGAGCGCAAACTCTTAGAGTATTCCAGTGTTCCAAACCACACGCGTGGTCGTGCCGGAGGTTTTCCCCTGGATTTTCCCCAGGCTACTCTCCAACCGCGCACTTCTATCGCTTTATTGGGCCCGTCCTATAAAGCCACAGTCAGGTTAAAAAAAAAAAACACAAACCACATAACTTGTGTGTCCCCGCGGCAGTGAAACGGACACTGGCTCAGCATTATGCCGAGGTGTCAAACACCTACAGCGCTGATTTTCAGCCAGTACCATCGGTGACTCACGGAACGTCATACAATTGTAAAAAATAAATAAACAAAATAGAAATAACTGAAATATATAAAAAGGTAGGTATATAAATAAACCAAAAACCACCTACTACTTACATACAGCATCTGGAATACAAAAACAAAAAAACTAAAAATTAAAAATAGATTTGGAAATATGACCGTGTTTTTATTATATTCTTATTTGGTATTCAGATGGCCTATTCTTGACTGAAACTATTTGACATAACTTGTCGTTTATCACTTGACTGCGACCAGTGTATTCAAAATTAATATGTCATATTTTAATTTTTCGCTTCAGTGCTTCTTATTCACCCGTTGTTTATCGTCATCTTCCATTTCCTTTTGTTACTATTTGCTCAAAGGTTAGATGGCAGAGATCTATTAAAGGGATACGCTCGCCTTTGTACTTCATATGTTTTGATTTTCATTTTGTCATGTTTTATGCACAGATAAAGCAATACATACAATTTATTCATAGGACTCTAATTTCAGGATAGACGAATTTTGCGTATCGATTCTGCAATAGACTACGTTGACCGTTGTAGGATGCACGTATCAAAAAGCTTCTAGTATTCAATATATCGTTGAAACGTATTTGTTAAACTTAACAAAATACCTACTTATTTTTTAGGAACATAACGACTTTTACAGCTAAAATTGTGAACGAATCTACTTGAAATGTATAAACTGATTACATCAAAGGCAGCTTACGTATATTTCAGAGCTTAAGATACGGGTGATCGGTGAACGAGCTTACTCGGTGATGCGATGCTCCCACAATAAGCCCACCAAGGAGATACATCTAGTCAGATATATACAGCTCCTACTTTGTAGTAGCTATACCTACGCTTTATCTTATAAATAGGCATTTCACAGCCAGCGTCCAATTCTCACTATTGGATCGATGCTTCGTGATCGACGATCTATAGCTACGATATGACGAGATTTGTACAGATACTGACAATATATATGCTCTTATTCCATTAGAATTTCGATATTCTACTTTATCACAAAAGTAATAGAGTTTCTAGGTACTATAATACATTCTCTAAAATCAAATGTTTGTAATAGAAATAGCCGGACCATCATATTTACACGTTATTTCACTGTAAGCACTTTAGAACTTGAGGTAGGCGAAAGCAAAAGGATTGTTAAAAAAGATCATTATTTTCAAATAAATAAATCACTACATAGTATAAAACAAAGTCACTTTCTCTGTCCCTATATCCCTATGTATGCTTAAATCTTTAAAACTACGCAACGGATATTGATGCGGTTTTTTTTAATTGACCACAGGAGTGACGATTCTTTCAATTCTCTTTTATTGTTTACCACTTACATTTATTTAAGTAGGTTAAGTAGTATCATTGTAATAAGCATATTTTGGAGAAAATGACTGACTGCCGAGTTTCTTTCGGCGCTTCTTCTCGGCAGTGATCTAATGAGACCCGCTAGTAGTTTTTGACTTGTAAAAGTGCCTTTGCGTTCTACTTGCAGAATAAAGTTCATTTATTTCATTTAATAGATAGAGTAATTGAACAGGAAGGTTTATATGTATAATAACATCCATTAAATAGTGCACCCGTGCAGAGTCGGGGCGGGTCGCTAGTTGTAAATAATCATCAAAAACAACATCTTAACAAAAATATATAAAATTATGTACAAAGATAAACTTTTTATAAATTATTAAATATAAGAGGATAATTTTAAACTCTATACGTGGGTTACAGTAGGTAGGTATTATACATAATCGTGTTTCCCTAAACCGATAGGTTTCCGTCAACGTCGAGCGCGCGGGACCCTGTGGGAAATTATACCATCGCCGCCCCACAGCGGTGGAAATGGTTGAAAATACCTGATCCAATTACTGTTTTTATGGGCTTCATTAGCCGGTCATTTTTCCGGACTGTCGGTGTTTTGATAAGTAAGCAATCATTCTGAAATAATCATTGTTTTCATGATAGTATGAGTTGTTGCGCCATTCTACTCTTTCATGTACATAATCTTCAGACACTTTTTCTTTAAATGCAGATTTTGCAATACTTGGCCCTCATTTCATATTTTTGTATTGTTGTTTAAAAAGAGGTTTAATTGCAGTATCACTTCCGATAGTCTTGGTAATTTACGAACCACAGCTAATATCCATAAATCGAGTAACTCAGTGGTCCTTAGATGTCTCACCATGTGTATGAAAAAATGGTTTTTACCATTGTGTTACCCACCTTCTACAGAAATATGTTAATATTTAAGTATATTTACCTATAAACTCCTTTTATTAGGTTCAGGTACTATTTCGAAATCCTATTTTTGTACATTAATTCAATACATATCGTAGATTTTTTTGGTAATAGAAAACTGGTCATGAAAAAGTCGAATGACATTATTCAAACTTTGCAAGTTAGTGAAGAGGAGGTGCACTAACGAGCAAGCAGGACAAAAGTTTAGGAGAGACAGGCCTTATGTAAACAAAATTTGGTGTCCTCAATATTTTCTGCACAAACGGAAAAGTGCTGATGTTATTTCCTCCCGCAACTTTACCGTTCGTTCTTGTTTATGTGAGTTGTATGGAATAGTGAATTTAAATGTATTTCAGAGTGGTTGTAAACAGATTTTATAACCCCTTGTTTACAGTATTCTTACGAGCGAATAGGTCGTAAACATACGTTCTAGAGTGTCCTGGAATACTAAAATTGGCCTTGCAGGTGCTACTTGGTAGCTACGTATTATTTAATTGCAGAGGAGTGTGGTTGAACGTCAAATGATAGATTTGACGACCGGTTTAGCCTAGTGGGTAGTGCACCTGCCTGTGAAGCTGACGGTCCTGGGTTCGAATCCCGGTCAGAGCAAATATTTGTGTGATGAATATTTGTTTCTGAGTCTTGGATGTTTTCTATGTATTTAAGTATTTATATTTATTAAATATATCGTCGTCTAGTACCCATAACACAAGCCTTCTTGAGCTTACTGTGGGGCTAGTTCGATTTGTGTAAGATTGTCCTCTAATATTTATTTATTTTATTTATTTTGAAATACTAAGGCTTTATAATTTTATAATTGTTCATTTACATTCCGGGCTGTCCGACTCTGGAACTCCCTTCCAGTTGAATTAAGACGTGCTAAATCGATTGCTATTTTTAAATCCCATCTTAAAGAATATTATTTGTCTCCCCCTTAAATTTTTGAATTAATTATTATGGCTGGCACTATTTTATTATTACCATTCTATAGCAGTGATATATATAATTATATGTTATATGTATGTATATTTTTATGTACCTATGTATATTTATATATTATGTGTATTTATATTGAATAGTTGTTATGTAATCTTTTTTTTTTTCTCATTGTAATAGTTTATGCACCACCTACTTTTCAGCTTTAGATTTCATTTTACCACTACCCAAATGTTGTCCGGAAGAGATCGCTCTTTAGCGATAAGACCGCCTGTTGTTCTGCCTCTGTCTCCCTGTATCTTTGTTTTTTGTTTTTTGTGTGCTATTTTATTATGTGAGGTGTGCAATAAAGAGTATTTGTATTGTAATAAGCAGGTAAAAAAAAATCGGAAAGCGTAACTAGGATTAGCCGTTCATACAATACGCAGTTCGTCAAAATAGAATTTGGCGATTCGTCTACTACGCAGTTCGTCCGTAATATGATTCGTCGCTTTCGGGATTCGTCACTACGCAGTTAGTCCATTTTAGAGTAAGGGTCAGTATTAGAATCAGAATCAGAAATGTTTATTTGCTTTGATACAGTTCACAAAGATGTAACTTAAAATTATATTGTAAAATGTATCCAGCCTGCAAGCAGGCGTGCAAATTATTAAAAAAAAATGTACATGTCAAATTGTCATATTACAAAAAAAAAAAAAATTTAATGAAATGAAAATGTCCATAATGAATAATTTGGAATAATACAATAGCAAATAATAAGCAAACAATTCAGCGACAGATAAATTAATATACATTTTAAATTTTAGGGACGAAATAGATAACTATAATTAAGTGTACTTAGTCTAAGTAGGCTTTTACGCTGTAAAAGCAGCGGTCGAGCCAGTTTGTGAGGTTACGTTTAAATACGTTACCCTCGAGCATCTTAAGGCTCGGTTTTATAAAGCTCCGTTAGACCTTATGTCGGTTTGTTATGTCAAAAAATGTACTAAATTACTGAAATTTGATCTGACATTTGGTCTAACGGATGTTTATAAAACCCGGCCTTAATGTCTCTGGAAGTCGGTTGTAAAGAAGAGTAACTTGTATATAAGATAGTACCTCTAATTGAATTATTACCACTGAATTATTATTATTTTCTATAATTCTAAGAATGAGTTAGTTGAATGGACGCTGGAATCGCCCTTCTTTGCCGACGGAGCCGCCCACGCTCTTTGGGTAAGGCAGAGCGAGCAACAACGCCAAGAGCGAGTTAGCCAAAAAGGGCTTAAGTACGGCTAATTTCCGGGCGCTTACGCGTTTTACACTCAGAGGTAAGAATCCGGTTTGACCGTTAACTGTTTAGGTATAACTCGAAATCATTCAGTTGGCCGAGTTGCATCCAAGTAATTCATTCAAAAAGCTATTTTAACATCCGAACAATAAGGCTCAAAATCCAATAACATTTTTATAGAAATTCGTTTAACAAGGCTCAGGTTAATCATACGTCACGTCACACTTTTTCGTGTTGGCATCCCTTCATCGATGCCCATCGACGTTATCACGTCAAAAGAAAAAAAAACAAAGGCAGTTAACCCACTTTATTGAATAAGCGTCACAGCATTTTCGTCTTAAAATAACCCGCAACATAACCAAAATCTATTGCCGGCTGTAATAGATAGCCCTGGTTTCATCACTTTGATCTCCGCTATCAAACCACTCGATCTACGTTATTATTTTCAGCCCTCATTTTCATTTAATAACTCAATTTCCCTTTAATGTTTGTTATCAGAGCAACGGGAATCTAATTCAAAAGTTGCGCGGGCCAGAACAAACCCTGTAGTTCTTTGACGGTTCAATCAACAATTTGAGATATCTTGAATTATAAGACAGAGCCTGGCCCGAAGGTAAATTGAATTGCACAATGTAATTAGAACCGGACTCCTATACGTCATTTGTAAGGGCCATGTTATTTACTTCAGTTGATTCGGGTCAAACACTATTTTGAAATAGATATCAAAATTCAATTTAGTAATTTATGAAATTCATAACCAGTCGAGCTAATATGGACAATTTTCATATGGCAATGTTTAGTTTTCAAAATTGACTTTTTTTTTTTATACAAATGCCAGGAGGCGTAATAGTTTACGTTAGCAGCGGTACTGCTTAATACGAAGGAACGGTTGATGAATTTGGAACTGGGTAGTGATTGCTCCTATAGCTCAGTTGGCTAGAGCGACTGGCCGCGAGTGCCGGGAGGTCGCAGGTTCGAATCCTGCTCTGTACCTAAATTTTTCAATTTTTCCTTCATTCTAAAAAAAAATTCAATTTAGTAATTTATAAAGGCTCTTACTATGAATTTAAACAATTATGAGACATAACGTTACAATAACGCGAGGCATATTTCGAAACTTTAGGGAATTCAGAGGGCCTACTCCGAACTTCGAAATCCAAACTTCGTATCGTGCCGTCCCTTTCACTCTCGTATTATACGCTATATGGGTGAAAGGGACGACATGATACGAAGTTCGTAGTAGCCCCAGAGGGTGGACGTAGTAGCGCATGTACATCTCCTGCCAGAATGTCCTGATGCCTTGGAGAGGCGAAACACTTTTTTTTAACCTGACTGTGGCTTTATAGGCCTGCTCAATGAAGCGATAGGAGTGCATGGCGACCATAACTGGGCACCGTTAACCAAATAGTTAACTTCGTTAATCGATAATTCGTTAAAAATAGTTAATTACGTTAAACGTTAAAGTGTTACATTTCGGGCCGTTTAACGGAAGTTAACGTCAATCGTTAATCGTTAACTCCTGACGCGCCTCAATTGCATCGTCTGTCTCATTCAGCACCTATTGCTCGCACCTACGCTGCTCCGATCCAACGGACTTGTCAGAACCTCTATTTCGCGGCGCCGCGGCGCGGTGTTCCTTTGATAAAATATGTACTTAGTTAACGGATTAACGCAACTTTGGACAAATAGCGGAAGTTAATGAGTCCGTTATCAATTTTGCAAGTTAACTTAGAAGTTAATCCGATACACGGATGGTTAACTTCGTTAATTAACGATTAACGGATTAACGCCCAGCTCTGATATCGACACACTTGTCGAAGTTCTTATCGTTATTGGTGGTTTGTTGTATTTACTTTCATGTTTGCGCGTGCAGAGGGAGGGTGGAAGCATTAACTGCATGCGAAAATAAGCAAGTGGATGTATGTCATTATTACTAATTGAACCACCACGTTCTTTTCGGGCAGCGGTCGGCAACAGATGGCCTGCGAGCCTCTTTATTGGCAACCAACATTGTGTTATTTTTTTTTGATAGTCACAAATTATTACCACGTGCGGCCCGTCACAATTTTGTTACCTAATAATGTGACCCCTGGCTGCTAAAAGGTAGCCGACCCCTGTTGTTGAAGGGGAAAAGGGGAGGACTATTGTTCTAGAAATCTTTCGGATATTCTGATCAATAACTAATAACAACATCGTGCCATTAGACATTATCTAAAATAGTAACTTACTACTTAGGCCGAGAATGAAGGGATTCCGTGCCAAGTGTGCTATAGACGGCCGATAGTAAACGAGGTAGGAAACTGCGCCGTTTGCTTGCCGAGGCATACCCAGAGCGGGCTGCGGGCACGCCTGCAATATTCGTAGTCACCGTAATTTACAATACAATACAATACAAATACTCTTTATTGCACACCTCACATAATAAAATAGCACATAAAAAACAAAAAAACATAGATACAGGGAATTTAATTTATTTATTGCTAACCATGGTATTAGAAGATGTTACAAGGGGTATATGGACTCTGTTAGGGAAACGTAATCTATAATTAACTTAACCTATAACAATTAAATTAAAACAAACTCCACCGGCCACATAACAAAATAATGCTATTGTTATAATGATCTTTACCTTTCTTGCCTAAATTTCATTACTATAAGAAATATTTGGACTAATAGCAGCAGTCATGAATTTACTTTCTAATTTTCACCTTTCAAGCCATATTCTATTACAGAGGTAAGGATACATAATCCTAAATAAATCCTGACCGTAATTATTTTGCTAAATTTAGTATCCCTTTAGTTTGCATGAAGAACTTAATTTTATAGTATAAAGCTGAAAATTTATGAGGGTGTTTGATTGCGAAGGTAAAACTACAGCAAGTTATATTGAGGGTGAAATTGTTTTGAACACACATGTATTATCGGTATGAGTTCATATTGAAATACTTTTAACATTTTGATTTAAACGATTTTTACACATTTTTAGGTATTACAGTTAACAGAAAATATATTTATTCCTAATAACTCATAATATGTATATTATAAATTAATTATTTACTCTAGGAAGAAATAGGTTATGGTTGTATTGCGTTCGTAGAGTGTTACGTAATTAACATTTATTTAAGAAGATCTTCGTGTGGTTTTTAACAAAAAACATAACTCTAAGTTATAAATAGTCAGTGTGAGGAAGCGCATCTCTTTAAAAGTATTTCACTGATCCAAAATCTACTTCCTGACCAGGAAAAGAAAGAAAGAAAGAAACGTTTATTCACAAACACAGAAGACACACATATGACAAAAATGATAAATGAAGAAAAACATATTATACACAAACCACATAACATGTGTGTCCCCGCGGCAGTGAAACGGACACTGGCTCAGCATTATGCTGAGGTGTCAAACACCTACAGCGCTGATTTTCAGCGAGTACCGTCAGTGAGTCACGGAACTTCATACAATTGCAAAAATAAATAAACGAAATAAAAATAACTGGAATAGAAAAAAATGTTACGTATATAAATAAAACAAAAACCACTTACTACTTACATCCAGCCTCTGGAGTACAAAAACAAAGGAGCTAAAAATTAAAAATAGATTAGTATGTTTGGTATATTTTTGTTGCTGCTGGATTTTTTGGAGCGTCAACAAATAGCCTTTAAGCTTACTCTTAGGTAGACTTGTGCTAGGCGCCACTTGGATAGGTGGGAGGTCATTCCAGCACTTAGAAGCCGAAAACCTGAAACTGCCTCGGAAAGCAGCGGTCCTGTACATAGGCACGATAGCCAATGCCTTGAACCTGTGCGCACTCTTTGACCAGGATCGCTCTAGATAATTAATGTACTATTAAATCCTACCCAGTCCTAAAACTCCGCCCATATATTGTCTCGACAACGCAGCCTAAAGGCCAGTTCTCCATATCTAAAGGTGTATGCAAATTTTCACGTACTTGTAAACATCAGGTGCCCATCTCAACCCACTTATCCCCCAAGTGATTCGTCCACCGAAGTATAAACATTTGTTCAACGCCGGTTCCACCTAAACCAACCGTAAACCGTAATACATAATTTATAAGAGCAGGAGACGTGCTCGAATAAATCTAATTTCACAAAGGGTAGTTCTCATTAGCACTTCAGCAAAGCGATTATGTTCTTAGCTATTTTTTGGTAAAAGTGGAAAACGCATAGTATGTATATTGGATACGCATAACGCTTATCATATCTTAGATGAGGGCCCTTGCGGAAACACTTTGACCCAGTGGGATCTTTTGTGCAATTGCCCCCTCCTTTATGCCGACTCCAAGTTGCTCTTCAACATTTCCGCAAACCGGATAATGGAGCTCAGAAGGAGTACTCTGAATTCCTTTGGTTCGGGATAACCATTGCCAAAGTCATCTATTCTCTGCTTGGCAAGGGCGTGACATTTACACAACAAGTGCTCCACTGTCTCGTTATCCTCGCTACACATCCTACATTATATGTCATCTGCTAGTCCTTTGCCAAGATCCCTTTGACACATATTTGTCTGACTATATATTGAGTACTGTTAGATTCGCTCTGACGTGACGGCCCATACTATGATGTATCTAATAAAAAGAGGTCGTAGGTATCCTGACCGGTCATTTTTCCTCTTGCTGAAAGGCCGATACAAATTATTTGATCACTATCGTTTCTCCCTTTGTGACAATAAAGTAGAAGATACGATACGACGCACCGAGAAAATCTACCTCCTCTTTCTTAGAAACCAAATTAAAGTGAGACGGGCGTCTCACTTTAATTTGGTTTCTAATTCGGGGACTGAACAGTCGCGGGCGACGCAACTTGGCATGAACGGAGCAAAGTGCAACGTGATACGACACAAGAGAGAACTTTAATAGTAATCTTTAGTAGCCTTTAGTAGTAGTAGTATAGTAGTCTTTAGTAGTAGTAGTTTGACGACCATTTGTGTGATGAGCATCAATATTTGTTTCTGAGTCTTGGATGTTTTCTATGTATTTAAGTATTTATTTTTATTAAATATATCGTCGTCTAGTACCCATAACACAAGCCTTCTTGAGCTTACTGTGGGGCTAGTTCGATTTGTGTAAGATTGTCCTCTAATATTTATTTATTTATTTAATGTCTGTGTTTCAGTTTGTCTATTATAAATAATAATGAACAGTAGAATATTAAGCAGCTTTTTCTCAACGTTGTTTCCCCTTGGCTCCATACGTGAAATTCGTTCATGAATAATCCTAAAATGTAGATTTTTCAGTGAATCCTCAATACACTTCCAATCGAAATTGTGCACAAACCGGCATTTTAAAAGCCGATGAACGAATAACGAATACTGTGTCCGAAGTAGACAGCTTAACCATATTTTAATACAGGATAATTTATTCAATAAATCTCTTTGTTAGTATTCCGTCATAACGACCAGGAAATGGAATATTGATGGCATCTGAATTGATTTTAACCCTTATAATTTAGCAGTATTTTTTTATTTTGTTTTTATTGAGTGTGGTTTATTTTTAAAAAGTGATTTGGTCTTAGAATTTCCTACGAGTAATGTATGGTGCAACGCAAACATTAAGTACAGCAGTCATTGCCGTCAGCCGACTTCAGACTCGCACACAAAGGTTCCGCACGTAGGGGGTGCTCGATCTGTATCGTGTTACATTACTGTGTGTGTGTGTGTGTGTGTGTGTGTGTGTGTGTGTTCGTGTTACTGTGTTACTGTGACTCTTCGCAGGTCCGTAGTGGTAAATAGAAATAGTGGACTGTAGATTTAGGAGCTGGTGTAATCCAAAATAGTGAGTGTAACAGTCTTTGGGCATTGCTGAACAACCGTAAGTTATTAACGTAAGTCAATTTTAGAATGAAGGAAAGATTGAAAAATTTAGGCACAGAGCAGGATTCGAACCTGCGACCTCCCGGCACTCGCGGCCAGTCGCTCTAGCCAACTGAGCTATAGGTGCAATCGCTACCCAGTTCCAAATTCATCAACCGTTCCTTCGTATTAAGCAGTACCGCTGCTAATGTAAACCATTACGCCTCCCTTGAGGCGTTTGTTTAAAAAAAAAGTCAATTTTGAAATCTAAACATTGCCATATGAAAATTGTCCATATTAGCTCGACTGGTTATGAATTTAATATTAAATAGAATATTTTATTTAAAAAATATGCAAGTATGATTTAAATTATTATAAGATGGATTTATTACATACATATAATTGGGTTATTTTTATATGAATTATTGAATACAATTTTGATTCAAGAAAAAGGATTAAAAACGTTTTTAAACGATTCTGAACAATTACACAGAATAACGCCAACTTCTTAATGTATAGCGCATGAATTATATACCCAATCGCTATTGTTCGATGACAGTAAAGTTATCAACTTGTTGAATAGAAGATTTACTATCAGTATGATCTGGGGATGAACATTTACAGACCAAATTAAACAGAATACATTCAATTGAGTGCTTCATAGAAAGCGTTATTAATCTCAATGTACATATTAGTAGCTCACAAAAGCAGAATTATGGGTATTAGTACAGCAATTAGGAATCGAATCTTATGTGTAGATTCGATCCGATTACAGTTAGTTCCTGGTAATAGGACGTTTGGTAAAGGCGCTTATTTGCGAAATGGATGTAGTTCTCGTTACTCTTCATAAATAGCGGTTTTGGGTAGTGCTGGCTGAAGGACGATGAATAGGGAACGATTGAATGTGGTTTTGAAAAGAATTATACACAAAAAAACAGTAATATGCACATATTATAAATACGGACGATGACTTATGTTACATTTTATAACATAGTGTGATTATATGAATAGAAAATCATCAAATGCCATCTTGCTCGAATTTGGAGCAGCCCAACTGGGGAAGTACCTCCGCCTTGCAGAAGACCACAGCCATAATAACATTATTTACTATACAAGTATGTAGTGTTGTGTTCCTGGAGGTGAGCAAGGTTGCCAGAGCTCCCGAGGATGCACTGTGTTGAGAGCGAGGGACCTAAATGTGTTCCTTCTGCTGTCAACACAATGCATCCTCAAATCTTATAAAGGGTCGGTAACGCGCACGTGACTCCTTTGGAGTTGCGGGCGTCTATTAGGCTGCGTTGGCCGCTTACCATCAGGTGGACCGTATGCTTGTTTGCCACCGGCGTTGTATAAAAAAAAATCATAATAAATATTAAATTTCATACACCGTAACATGTCGCCCGTATTGATAATTAATACCTGAGTTAAAATTTGCTGCCAATTTTAAGCATGTCTCACGAAAGTTGAAGGTCCATCAATTTTATTCTTAGAAAAAACAATTTTTAAAGTTTAGTGGCAGCAATTACCATAGTAAAATTTTCTTCCCGTATCTGGAATTTAGCAATACTGTGTACACATTTTTATGTTTTCTATTTGAACTAAGATGCATTATAAATATTCTTTGTCATGTTTTTCAATGCATAGTCACATTTATTTAACAAAATAAAAAATCAAAATCAAACATTTATTCTGCAAATAAGTCACAAGGGCACTTTTACATGTCAAAATATTAATTTACAATTTAAGAACGTCTGACTATAATAAGTAATACATTTTTCATGTCAAAATATTAATTTACAGTTCAAGAAGCAATAATAATTTCGAGTTTACAATTATAACAAAATTAATGTCATACAGTGAAGATAAACTTGCAAAGTTATTTATTACAAATATGACAACATCAGTAAAGTTAGAGGTGTATAAGGTCTCAAGATTAAACAAGGAGAATAATGAAATTAATATAATATCCCAGAAATGTACAAGTACATGGTCTCTGAGCGTCAAAATTAATATTAATTTAATATTGTTAGAGATGTATATTGTATATGGTCTCTAAGTCACTGATAATAAAAACGAATCCCCTATAAAAAGACACTAGTAATAACGTAGTCACTATGTCCTAGCAAGCATGAACAGACCGGACTCCACAAACAGCACCCGATCACGAGTATGACGCGTATCTCAGCCATTTATATTAATAATAGAAAAAAAAAGCAAGATAGATAAAATTGAATTTAAAAACTAGACAAAACTAAGTAAATCTAAATCTTAAAACGGGCGCTTGTGGGTAACGTAATACATATATAATAAATTCGATCGCGCCCGTGTCAGCCATTTTCTACGGTTGAGGTAAGTCATGCAATTTTTTCTCAAAACGTCGAACATCAAATGTATCGCCTTTTCAGCGTAAAGCGACGAAACATGTTACTCTGACCCGAATTGTGCCGCCATGTTTCAAATATTTCAATTCCATTTGAATATCAGCGCGTCTCGCTCTAATACCCCTGGCAGGACATTGAAGTAAACGAGACCACCGCACCAAGAACATTTACGTAGCATTTATTACGTGAAAAACTCTTTTCCAAACTTGGCTCGTTTGTTTGCATTTCGCTCACGTACCCCTGACATTCAACGCTGCGTGTCATAAGATCTTTATTTTCTTATTCAAAACGGTGAAAATTCCATGATTGAACTGTATTGTAAAACGGGTATTTTGACTCAGTATAGACTTCAATATCGATATATGTAGTGAAATATCTTATCCTTTGCTTTCAGTTATTATAATATAGAACACTCACTAAATCCATATGCCTTTGGGGATTACTATTATTGCGGAGCAAACAGGGCAATGATTGATTTAATAATGAGGGATGAATAATGAGGGATGAATAATGAGTGATGAATAATGAGTGATGAATAATGAGGGATGAATAATGAGGGTTTTTTTTTGAGAAAGTTGTGAATTTCCAACAGCTACCTACAGCACATTTGTAGCTCCTCACAGAGACACTAGTAAATACTAGGGAGATAGGTTCGGAAATATGCTTACAATAAACTCTTAAATGATGTACAGATCATGTGATTCCGATGGAAGTCCCTGGAAAACCAATTGTTTCTAGAAGAATGCCAGTTTGACGCATTCTCGATTCGTTATGATTCTGGACCTACACGGCCAGCGTCATATCCAACCTCTACAGTTTAGTAACAAAGTATTTATAAACAGAATACTTTTTATCAGAAATCAGAAATTATTTATTTGCATAGACACAGTAGGTATAGGGATGTTACTATACATTTTGTTTCATGCATCTAGCCTGCATGCAAGCGTGCAAAAACACAAAATGTCAAAAGTTACAGTCCATTAAAATGTCAAAAGAATAAACATAAAAATAATTGAAATAAATATAGGAAGTCAAATTGAAATACTAGTAAAATTAACATAATAGGCATATCACAGTCAAAGAGGCACAATAAAATCATAAAATAATAACAATTATATAACTAAATATTACTAATTCTAATGCTGGTGTTCGAGATACGCCTTTACGCTGTAAAAACAATGCTCTAAAAGCCAGTTTGTTAGACTGCGTTTAAAGGCGTTTCCCTCCAGCAGCTTTAGTTCCTCCGGGAGATGATTATAAATGACAATACATATGTTGAAGACGTTCCTCTTGTATATCATCTTGTGACTTCGAGGGTGATATAAAAGATTCATTATTTTTACCCTGGTTTGCCCAGTTTTTATTCAATTTAAAAATAGGAAACAACAAATAGATGTAAATTTTATTCATTCAGCAGCGGCAACCCTATAACTTTATTTACATTGTGATCTCGTTTGTAAATTAAAATGTAAGAATAAAAACTGTATTGTACACAATGCTTATCTTATCTTATCTTATCTTATTTATATGAGGGGCCTAGCGGATGCACTTCGACCCAGTGGGATCTTTTGTGCAATTGCTCCCTCCTTTATGCCTACTCCAAGCTGCTCTCCAGCATTTCCACAAACCGAATGATGGAGTTCAGCGGGAGTACTCTAAATTCCTTTGGTTCAGGGTAACCATTGCCAAAGTCATTCATTCTTTGTCTGACAAGGGCGTGACATTCACACAGTAAGTGTTCCATTGTCTCGTCATCCTCGCCACACATCCTACATTCTATGTCGTCTGCTAGTCCCATCTTGGCCAAGGTTCCTTTGACCCCGAAGTGACCTGTAAACACCCCAGTTATCATCCTGAGCTGCTTTCTGCTGTATTTCTAAAGTTTTTTGGTTGGTAAATATGTCTCACGTTAGTGTGAATTTATGTTTTTTGGTCCAGCCTGTACACAATGCTTAGTACCTTAATTGAAGAGGTTAAATGTACTAGTATTCAACTCATTCAAAAATTCAGTCATTTTCCTCACTGACAAGTAGTCAATAAGTGACATAAACCGTGGGCGTTAATAACCGGAAAGATTGAAACCAACGATTTTAGAACCTAATTGGAGTACATAAACTCATATAACATATAGTCAAAAACCCCATAATTTAAGAGATATTAATTATTTAAAAAAAATCTCAATTCTAACACACCCTAAAGGTGTGACGTAGCCACCTACTGCTTTTACAGGCAGACGCACTAACTGCGTGGTTGTTAGCCAGTTTCACTTAATTAAGTTTGGTACCTATCTATCCTACAAAAAGGTCTCACTATCGAAATTTCTTCTGCCAATTAATTACATTACCATAAAAAAAATATTTATCTATTTATTTTTATTTTTTAATTTATTTCTTACAAAAAAAGTTTACATTCGTTTACACTATAACTTCGCCAAACTGCATCACAGTTTGTTGGCGAAAGAAACACTCTTTATTTTTTTACTCAGCCATCTAAATATGTCAGTAACATTATTTTACCTACTTAATTTCATCTTACTTAAAAATACATACATATTTTTTATTTTTTTATCATCCGGGTATTCTTAGTAATGAATCACAACATATAGATTCAACCTTTCGCAACTATTGTGCAAACTTCGGATGAAGCGCAAACAAATTTCAACTTGTTCGAAAAGAGAAACTTTGAGTTCACAACCAGTTGCGATGGACCGGTAACCGTGGGTTGCAGCGGTGCTGTACTTGAAGTTCGTTTACTTATTACTTTCCTGTAGGTACTTGTATAAAGTTTTTCAACTCGATCGCAATATCAAAAACGTTTTGTAGACATGGTTTGTTATATCATACTAACTTTTCCCGGCGACTTCGTACTCGCATTAATTGTACCTA
The DNA here is from genome assembly GCA_963556455.1 of Epiblema foenella. NCBI lineage: Eukaryota > Metazoa > Arthropoda > Insecta > Lepidoptera > Tortricidae > Epiblema > Epiblema foenella. The sequence continues at coordinate 21,548,880 of OY747105.1, forward strand.
GTTTACATGTTATTTTTATTTAAAAGCTATATTACTTCGGTAGCTAGTGCCAGTACTATGTCATCGTTTTTTTTTATATTATAGGGGGCACACGAGCAGACGGATCGCCTGATGGTAATCAATTACCATCGCCCATAAACACCTGCAACACCAGAGGAGTCGCAAGTGCGTTGCCGGCCTTTCAGAAGGGAATACGCTCTTTTCTTGAAGGTTTGAAGGTCATATCGGTCCGGAAATACCGCAGGCGACAATTCATTCCATAGTTTGGTTGTGCGAGGCAGGAAATTTCTTGAGAAATGCACAGTTTTGGATCTAAATGGTGAGGATGGAAATGCTGACGCGTAGGACGATGACGAAAAGATGCGGCAGGAAATCATTCCAAACAATTCCTCCGAGCACTCCCCGTGATACAAGCGATAGAAAATGCAAAAATCGTTTCCACTTAAATAGATATTTACTTATATTCCGATGATACTTATTATTGCGGAGTTATATTGGTCGATTTCGTCGCCTGTCGTCTTTAACATGACCACAAAATAATTATACGTATAGTCCCTATTCGTCCCTTACCGCCCCATACCGGGTAGAGTCAGTCCGACCCAGGTCGGGTCTAGCTGAGTTTCTTACTGGACTCTTCTCAGCTAGGCTAGGTTTAGTGAACCGGCGACAAAACTCTCAGTAGCTCGATTCCACTCACACCTCAGATTTGGTTGGAGCCGCTCAACCAATCTCACTGGAGCGCAAACTCTCAGAGTATTCACATACACTCCTATCGCTTTATTGGGCCCGGCCTATAAAGCCAAAGTCAGGTTAAAAAAAAAACAAAATAAATTAATTACTACTTTGTATTTACGTACAGAAGCTTTTCTATTGAACAAAGTGAAGTTTGACATTTATAAAATACTTTTAATGTTCGTATTCATAATTCGGTTAAACCTATCTGTAAATAATTCTAAACATATAAACTAAAAAAATATTTAAATTATTTATTCGCAATTTCAAAATTAAATGTTACTTATAATATGTGTAAAATATTTTTCAAGAATTATAAATGATGGCTATATTATGCTATATCCTTTTACTTTTGATTAAAATCATTCTGTATGACTTTTTTAGGTAGGTAAGAATTTTACCGACCTCGTGGCACAATGTACCTATTATTACTGTTAGCCAAAGCTTAATCAGTAAACAAAATATCCCATTTCTTATATTTATTATGAATAGGCAAGTATTCCAAAAAAAGATTTCGTGTAGAACTTACCATCAAACAAAGCTTTAGCTCTGTGCCTTTACCATGAGGTTACATGACCGTACTTGCTAGCGAATGCGTAATTTGTATTGGCAAAAGTACAGCGCCTCTGGCGGTTATGTAATAGAACTAAGAATCGGCATACTAAATCGCTCATGGTAAAGGCACTGGCGTACGTTTTTTACAAACAAAACACAAACGAACGCGTTTGCGTTTGGTCTCAATTTCTATGGCAAAAAATAGTTACCACCTAAGACCACCGCACTGCTTGCGTAACCATACAAATTGGGATTATACACAAACGCGTTCGTTTGTTTTGTTTCGAGGAGCCTCTGAACTCAACATTAAATTAACGTTAACGCCCCAGTAACACTATTCAGAGTCAAACGCAAATGCTGAGCGATTTATCTTGCACCTCGGATTCCTGACCACAAACTAGTATTAGGTATTCAACGGCACAAGACATCACGACTATTGGCGTACGGCCTTAGAGATTAATTTACATTCATGACCAAAACGGATCGTGATGCCATTACGCTGGTCTGTCCTATTTCCTGCTTATAGTCAACACGAGGACAGAGGGGACGTGCCCGGATCAAACGGCGGGGTCGAAAGTTGTGTGTGATCTGGCAATTTCCAGGTGTCATGAGAAAATTTGTTAAGTAACAGTTTTTATTATCTCACTAGTTTCCTGATGGATAAAGTTAAAGTATTGTAAATAATGATTTTTTCTACTCCTTTACTTTTATCTGTCATTTACATAGTCACGAACACTAATATAGAGACGAAGAATTTCCTGAAACGATACTCATAAGCGTATCGTTTTTCGCCGAAACGTTTTATTTTTTTTCATTTAGAAAATGTGTACGGTACGTTGATTCTTTAAAAAGTAGGTTACGTCATTCCTGAAGACATTGCGTAGATAAGTTTGCATAGTTACTGAGGGAAAATTTGGCGTCTCAAAAGGTTAACAATTATATGTTTGAAACGAGTCGTAGAAAAAGTATTTTATGCAACGGTGTATAACTGGTCCAAAAAGGCTCGTGGTGTTTAACACCAGCAACTCCTATTGACAATTAGAATTACGATTTGAAACGGGATATTTACCGTGTATATTTGTATTTGTGAGTTCCCGATATTTCGGCACTGTTACAAGCGCCATTATCAAGGAAATATCGGGAACTCACAAATATACATGGTAAATATCCCGTTTCAAATCGTAATTCTAATGTAAATTACCATGTGAGCTTGAAATCTTCTATTGACAATTTCCTTCTCGTCTCTAAAAAGAGTAGGTCCGCCGTAATACTTTTTGTAGTAGATATTTGTTTTTACATACTTAAATATATACTTAAGGAAAGTCCATGGTAATTTGTATATTGGAAATTCGTTCCATTGAAGTGGAAATATTTATGAAAAATCATTTCGTTTATTTATTTTTTGCTGAAATTTGTTATGGTAAAAAAAAACAAGGAAAAGCTATTAAGGCACAAAATGCTCCCATTACCCCGTCATGGCCTTAAATACCAAGTGTAGCTACCGTATTTTGCTCTTGATCAAAGTTGCCACATTAAACGTCAAGAAATCCTCGAATTCCGTTTTTGCTTTCTTTAACAGCGCCTTTTACTCAAGCTACAACAATCACATGAGAAAGTACTCTAAATTTAAAATGGAATAAAATGGATCCTAATGTACGATTCTCGTTGAGCGCGCCGAGTCGGAGAGTATTCTACTAGATACAGAGGAATTTGAACTGTATTCTCAGTGGTTATGTTTCGTATCTGAATGGACTATACTGACCGTATCAGCGCTACGGCTCGCAGCGGCTTTATGATTCATATACAGTTCTACTCACCACTTAGATGGTTGCCAGTCCGCAACTATGCGTTTCTCAAGAAATTTCCTGCCTCGCACAACCAAACTATGGAATGAACTGTCGCCTGCAGTATTTCCGGACCGATATAAGAATAAGAATAAGAAATATTTATTCGGGACAAAGACAACAATTAACACAGCAAAATAGAAATAAACAAACAAGTTGTGTTATCTCGAAAAGGTACCATCTCAGCATAATGCGGGCAATCGCCAGCCCTTCAAACCCTCAAGAAAAAAGCGTATTCCCTTCTGAAAAGCCGGCAACGCACTTGCGACTTATCTGGTGTTGCAGGTGTCTATGGGCGACGGTAATCGCTTACCATCAGCTTATCCGTCTGCTCGTTTGCCCCCTATAATATAATAATAAAATAAAAAAACTAGTTTCTCTCCGACTCGGCGCGGTTGATGAGAATCGTACATTAGATTCGCTACTGCAGAAGCTTTGAGAGAACGTCTTTAGAAATAACCGACTCCACTGTGCCACATGCACTCTCAATGATTGTGGTGTAGTTCCTGTCAAAAACTAGTTTCCCACTAGGCTACCGTAATTCGATTTTCCGATGAAATGTTTTATTGGTCGCGTGATACCCGCAAAGTTGGCAATGGCTTTTGAAGTTATGATTTAAAATGTTATCGTGGTATAAATAAGAAACAATGAAAATACATTAGAACTACGATTTAATAAATGTTTTATCTATCTATCTATCTATCTATCAGTTGAAACGGGATATTTACCATGTATATTTGTATTTTTGTGTTTTTGAGTTCAGTTAATCCTTGATAAAGGCGCTTGCAACAGTGCCAAAATATCGGGAACTCAAAAATTACATGGTAAATATCCCGTTTCAAATCGTAGTTCTAATGTAAATGACCATGTAAGCTTGAAATCTTATAGTGAAAATACAATGGCAGAGAACTAACAATTAAGCAGAATATTAAGAAATTTGTATGCTATAGGGTATTTGCTTTTTATAGAGGAATACATTGATTATTCCATATTACATAAGGTATCTTTTTACGTTAAAACCAATCACAGTTTTTAGTCATAATTTTTAATCCGGATCATTCTTTAAGAGTGTTAATAGCACGTGGAAGTTGTATGGTTGTATGGAGGTACGATACTTTAGTACCTAAGTAAGATATAAATATGATTGAAATAAAATTCTAAATCAAGGGCATTCAGACTTAGGGTCGGTTGCACCAACATACGATCACAGGCCGGTCATCGTCAAATGGCGCCGGCAGCTGTCATCCCATAGAAACTTGTCAAACTTTCCATACAATCAGATTTTAACGAACACCGCTTACGATTACAGACGGTTTGGTGCAACGCACCCTAAATACTTAGCTGCAATGAAAATGTACGATGTTTCGGAACAATGTTTCGAGAGGTAGGGCACAGCAAAATGTCATCTTCCTCGAATTTAGAGCAGCCCAACTGGGGAAGTACCTCCGCCTTGCAGAAGACTAGAGCCATAATAACATTATCTACTATACAAGTATGTAGTGTTGTGTTCCTGGAGGTGAGCCAGGTTGCCAGAGCTACCGAGTATGCAATGTGTTGAGAGCGAGGTACCTAAATGTGTTCCTTCTGCTGGCAATACAGTGCATTATCAAATTTTATAAAGGGTCGTCAACGCGTACGTGACTCCTTTGGAGTTGCCGGCGTCTATAGGCTGCGGTGGCCGCTTGCCATCAGGTGGACCGTGGGCTTATTAGCCGCCGGCGTTGTATAAAAAAAAATCAAAAAACGAAAAAACACAGCATTATTTTTTTATCTTTTTTTTTCTCATTGTAATAGTTTATGCACCACCTACTTTTCAGCTTTATATTTCATTTCTCCACAACCCAAAGGTTGTCTGGAAGAGATCGCTCTTTAGCGATAAGACCGCCTGTTGTTCTGCCTCTGTCTCCCTGTATCTATGTTTTTTGTTTTTTATGTGCTATTTTATTATGTGAGGTGTGCAATAAAGAGTATTTGTATTGCATTGTATTGCATTATGTTTTGGACAGAACTCGTGTAGGTTATGTAATCTACAACATAAGTAGGTTTGCATTCGTTTATTGAGTCGATTTCGAATGATATTTTCGGTGTATTTCATACCACTGGCGATTAATGGAATTAACATGAACGGAATGCGCGGCGGAATTATTGGAGAGCTAATGGCGTGGCAGCTAACAGACGGGTTTAACCCATGGTCGAGTGCGCTAATTTGCAACGTGTCTGCATCAGTTTTCAGCGCATGGTTCGCGACTGGCAGCTACATCACTGATGCGTGCGACTTTAGAATTTTTAGGGACCGTAGCCAAAATAGTGAAAACGGAACCCTTATAGTTTCGTCATTTATTTATTTAATTAAATATATTTACACAGCATTACAGATTTAATCTAATACACTGTGAAACGAAACATCAACTTAAAGGAACAAAAACAATGATACTAATTATCTACGTAGGTACACTAGAAAGCCTATCATCCTTCATCTCACAGAACTTCAGGCACTCCCTACACACAGCCGTCATGTCTATGCATCCGTTCGTCCGTATGTCACAGCCGATTTACTTGGCGACTATAAGCACTACAATTATGCAATAAGCTAGTGAGGTGTATTCTATGAACCGTTACATAAAAGTAATGTAATTATAACAAAAATTACATTAGGGAGCACTCCATACATGTAACCGGTGGATGAAAAAAAAATTCAACGCACATAGTCGTATGTAGTCATAGTTTCCTGAAAAACTTTTCCGTTTATGTAAACCGTTGGTGAGATATTAGCTGTCAAAGTCATAAAAAGTGTGTCCCCTCCCCTCTAATTTACAAACTATGACGATTAAAATTCTGAAAATTTAGGTGCATGTATATTAATAAATGTTTTCAACGATTTTTGGTTTAAACAAGTCTTACGGTTTTTGAGTTTTCGCTGAAAAACTGTCTTCCCTAAACAAAAGGTCGTAAGTGCCGTGAGCCCCCTATGAAGATACGACCTTTTTAGATTCAATGTATTGGTTAGTGATTTTAAATGTGGACCAATAGTATTCGATAAGCACTTGGCCGGCTTTTCTTGTATAAGACAAATTCGCGCGAGTTTCCCAAAAAAAAAAATTAAAATCATTAATGTGGCCTATTTTAGAATTCAACGTTTAGTTCTTGTTTTATGTAGTTATTGATTAAGTTAGTTATGTAGTTCATTCATTTTATTCTGTAATTAGGTACTCTTATTACGTATTAAGTATTTAATATCAAGTAATATTTCGTAAAAAAAGTTAAAATCATTATAATTTTGAGATGTAATGATAGAATATTAAATGGGGAAATGCATATCTCAACATGTATTATCTTCGCAATCATTACTCAAAGACATCTGAGCGTCTGTCAAATTAGCCCAGCTTGCCAGGACTGGTTTCCCACGAGGCGGCTTTGACCCAAACACAAGTATACACAAGTATATACACAAGTTATCTATTACCTGAAAGTAAAAGTACAGATTCCAATTACAAGAGCTTTCTCAGTAAGGGTGAGAGGTTCAAGAAGATATATAATATTTGGATGTGAAGATGGAGCAGGAAACCTATGAAGACCAGATCTTCTAAAACTCCTAGATAAGAAAAGCATTACAATGAAGACAGGTGGTATTAAACTTAATGGATGATTTTGGTCATCCTTGTTAAAGACCTTGTGTAAGTTTTACCTTATATCAGATTCAATATAATCTTTTTCCATTATCGAACAAGAAACCAACAGGATAAAGAGGGTGACGCTACTCTGACCTTTTGCCATATCACTACATAGTATAAAACAAAGTCGCTTTCTCTGTCCCTATATCCCTATGTATGCTTAAATCCTTAAAACTACGCAACGGATTTTGATGCGGTTTTTTTTAATAGATAGAGTGATTGAAGAGGAAGGTTTATATGTGATAATCCACATCGAAAGGGACCTTATGGCGGCCGGCACTTACGCCTTTATTGCCGCTGTTCCAATACAATAGTGAATAGGTGCAACGTAAGCGCCTGCCGCCATAAGGTCCCTTTCGATGTGGATTATCACAATTATGTATAATAACATCCATTAAATAGTGCACCCGTGCGAAGCCGGGGCGGGTCGCTAGTTGACAATAAAAAACTGATGAAGGTCACGTTAGAACATCTTTGTCATTTCAACAAATAAAAAAATAAAAATTCTCTATTCCAAAGCTGGACGTTGTTTTTCAACTCTTGATTTCGTGTGCAACATACGATTCATACGTTGCAAGCTTTTATATAAATTAAAACGAATTACTTTACAAAATTGTCTCAATTTTATGGTGACAATGCAGCTTTTAACGGTGGCAGGTCAGACAAATGAACCCAGAGCGTGTTGCTGCTAAGTGGTCCCTTCAATGAAAAATCGTTCGTCGTATCGAGAGAAATTCCTATAGGGAAAATGTAATATGTGACTTTTTTGCTACAAATTCTTTATATAATGTAGTAATGTAGAAGTTCGATATTGCAAATTTATACGGTCTTTCATTCTTTTTTGATACATTTTTTTATTTTTACTCAGTACAGTTAATCATATCAATGACAAAGGCTCGTTTTTTTTTGGAATCTGACAGTGGCTTTATAGGCCGGGCCCAATAAAGCGTTAGGAGTGCGCGGTTGGAGAGTAGACTGGCAAAATCCAGGGGAAAATCTCCGACACGACCACGCGGGCGGTTTGGAACACTGAAATACTCTTAAGTTTGCGCTCCAGTGAAGTTGGTTAAGCGGATTCAACTAAATCCGAGGTGTAAGTGGAATCGAGCTACTGGGAGTTTTGAAAACTCCCAGTAGCTAAACCTAGCCTAGCTGAGAAGAGTCCAGCAAGAAACTCAGCTAGGCCCGATCTGGGTCACATATCTTTAATTCTGATTTAAGTCAAGGTAAACATCCCAGCGCTTCGACATATTAGTATCCAATAGATGACTACTATAATCATCTCTGTGACCGCCACATAAGATTAAAGGACGATGTCAATACACTAACTCAATCAGTGTCGAACAGAGGAGCGTTTGCCTTATCTGATTTTTATTGTTATTGGCTCAGCATTAGTGGCTCAGAATCCGCAATTACTTAAGCGTAGACATGCGTATCATGCTATCTGAGACACTGGTTCTATCAAAGCTAAACTATGCTGATACCGTCATTGGAGAATGCCTGATGTCGTACAAAAACACAGCTACAGAGATTTCAGAATGCCTGCGCCAGATTCTGCTTTCCGATCCCACGCAGAACTCATGTCACACCATTTTTAAACAATAGTAGCCTTCTCAAAATGACCGCTCAAAGGAAAATACACTTCGCTACCCTACTATTTGGGATTGTAACGAGTAGGCAACCTACGTACCTTTACAATAGGCTAACATTTCCCTGCAAGCATATAAGACAAGCCCCCCGCCTCATCTGCCCAAGACATAGGTCGACTAGCTTCCGAGGCAGTTTCAGATATGCTGCCACGCGGTGCTGGAATAACCTTCCACCACCAATAAGAAACGCGAGTTCACCGGACACTTAAAATAAAACTGAAACGGCGGGATCTCAAATGTCATACATAGTTGTAACAGATGGACATACAGAGTCGTACCATGTGGGTTCTTTTGTCACCTTTCCGTATTGAAGCCTGTAAATTGTCTTGCTTGGTCCCGTTAAATACAATTGACCATTCTTTTTAAAAAGAGTTTCATTGTTCTCAAAAGTTACGAAAATTTCTTTTACAACAGAAGTTACTTACATGTTACGCGAGCCGGTCAAAAATTACGAAAAATTTAAGAAATGTAACCATCAGAATCAGAATCAGAATCTTTATTTGTGAAACATAGGTGGTACAGAGTTTGGTCTTACATAAATACATGGATCTCTATGTTTTGCCGGTTGGCATACAAATATTCAAGGTCAAACAATAACGTCTGTCTTTGAAAAGTAACAAAATAATTATTAAAATACGAGTGCAATGTCAAACGAATTATAAACAAAATAGAAAATAATCATGAAACATAACTATATAATGTACTTTAAAATGTCAATTATATTAAAAAGTAAATAATGGAATTACAGATCCATGTCATTAATAAAATCTTGAGTAGAATAGTAACATTTTTCAATTAATAGCATTGTCAACTTTTTCTTAAAAGGTTCTATTTCCAGTTGTTTAATGTCTGCTGGTATTTTGTTATAGATTTGCGGTGCCATTCCTAATAAACTCTGGCAGCACTGGTCGTCAGTCAAACAGCAACGACAATTGTCAGACTGACCACACCCATTCAGATAGCACCATCCGTCATTAGGAATTCGTGATAGACCCACTCAATTCATGTCAGACTGACAAGCTGTTGTGCCTTAATCGGCGTTTCGCGTGACTAGCTCTGACGCTTCAATTAACAAAATGGATAATTCCTGCGAAGCGACAAACTTATATTTCGTGATTAGCGAATCGCGCCCCGAGCCCTCTGGAGGGCGATGATTGTCAATTAACTGCTTTTGATTACATACACAATTTATTGCCTCTTAACGGTTTTTGTTTTTGTTTAGATATTGCGGTTTTAATGTTAAGTCAAGTTAGAGGCCTTCGGGCGGATTGAAACTTCTAACAGTCAAGTTGCCCACTCACTTGACAAGCCCAATTCTAATAAGCTCTGGTTTCCCCTCGGGTTGGAAATGAAATGAAATGAAATCATTTATTCTTCAATTTGGGCATGTTACATGCACTTATGAATGTCAAAAAACTACCACCGGTTCATAAAATAACCTCTGCCTCGAGAAGAACCGGCGTAAGAAACTCGGTGAGGTGTCATTTTTTCAAAACAATATACAATGTATATAAAATAACAGTAAAAATAGTACAAAATTCAAATGCTACAGTATAAACATACATACATATTTTTTAATATTAAGGGCAAAATATTTCTGTGTTAGATTGGAAGGTCAGATGGCAGTCGCTTCCGTAAAAAGTAAGTTTAAAGGCCTGCAACGCACTTGCGACTCCTCTGGTGTTGCAGGTGTTTATGGGTGACGGTAATTGCTTACCATCAGGCGATCCGTCTGCTCGTTTGCCCCCTATAACATAAAAAAACTACTGCTTACGCCAAATCTTGGGATTCGGTAGCGGACCCCGGGCATCCTTCAGGATGCAACTGTATCTGGATAACGCTAGGATGATGATGATGATGATGATTGGGGTTTTAATGTTGTAATTCAGCGGTCGCCAACTGGCGGCCCGTGAGCCCCTTGCGGCCCGCGACCCTTTAGCTGAGTTTCTTACTGGACTCTTCTCAGCTAGGCTAGGTTTAGTGAACCAGCGACAAAACTCCCAGTAGCTCGATTCCACTCACACCTCAGATTCGGTTGAAACCGCTCAACCCATCTCACTGGAGCGCAAATTCTTAGAATATTCCAGTGATCCAAAACACGCGTGGTCATGCCGGAGGATTTCCCCTGGATTTTCCCCAGGCTACTCTCCAACCGCGCACTCCTATCGCTTTATTGGGCCCGGGTCTATAAAGCCACAGTCAGGTTAAAAAAAAAACTTTTTATCTCATAGAGTTACAAATATTAACACCTGCGGCCCTCGACGATTTTGTTAGCCACTATGTGCTTGGCTGATAAAAGGTTGCCGACCCCTGTAGTAATTGGGTATTTGAAACGTGTTAAAATTTATACCATAGTGTAATCACTACATAGTTTAAAACAAAGTCGCTTTCTCTGTCCCTATATCCCTATGTATGCTTAAATCTTTAAAACTACGCAACGGATTTTGATGCGGTTTTTTTTAATAGATAGAGTGACTCAAGGGAAGGTTTATATGTATTAGGTATACATGCATCAGCATTGCACCCGTGCGAAGCCGGGGCGGGTCGCTAGTATAATATATAGATATGAAATCATCAAATTATCACAATAATAGTAAATTAGACAAATTAATCAAAATCATAGAGATTCGCAAAAAATCTATAATAAAGAAATTGTACGGCAGTTTTGTCCTTAAACACAATATTTGACGACTAAAATGACAAATTACTCGTTTTTCCTTACAACGGGTACGAAGCCATTACACTGTGATGTCACATTTCACTGCCTATCAGTATGGAGCGTTTTCAGTGCTCGTCAGCTATGCTGTACTTTACATTCCGCTTTCGTCGTTTGCGTGTTGATCTAATTTGTCCCATACAAATTTGATCGTCTATAAAAAGCATACAGTCTACCTGATGGTAAGCGGCCACCGCAGCCTATAGACGCCCGCAACTCCAAAGGAGTCATGTGCGCGTTGCCGACCCTTTATAAAATTTGAGGATGCACTGTGTTGACAGCAGAAGGAACACATTTAGGTCCCTCGCTCTCTACACAGTGCATCCTCGGGAGCTCTGGCAACCTTGCTCACCTCCAGGAACACAACACTACATACTTGTATAGTAGATAATGTTATTATGGCTGTGGTCTTCTGCAAGGCGGAGGTACTTCCCCAGTTGGGCTGCTCCAAATTCGAGCAAGATGACATTTTGCTGTGCCCTACCTCTCTTATAACGTATCCGTTCGAGTTGAACAATTCAATATAAATGCTCTTTATTGCACAACTTAATTAATGGACACAGTATAGTGAATTATAGTAATTAGAAGAAGGCAAATGACTTCTGGGTGAGCTCGTTCCATCTTTGGCGACTTTACCTTTGGCTGGCTGCTGGCCAAGCCAAACTATTCGCAATAAAAGCGTTTACTGTTTTGCATTTGGGATCTTTCAACGGCTACGGTGTCTACTTACCAAAATAGATATCTTCGTCATTAGCATAGCAATGACGCCTCATCGACTGGGCTATTAGTGATAGTCTATATCTGAAACATTCCATAATTTTCATAAATGACATTAGATGTTGACGTTAAATTTTCCTCTTGACATTCAGATTTTATTCTAGAAACTGTCTAGATTATACTATTTGTCATGTTTTTATTTTACATATTGACGATCTTTTTGTGAATCTATTAAGGTGCGTCTACGCTAGACGAACCGAGCACGAGCGAAGCACGAGCAGAGCACGAGCCGAACACAATTCGTCTAGAGTGGACCGACTTACGAGCCTCGAACGAGCGCGCTCCGAACGTTTTGCTCGTGCTCGGCTGCGTTCCGCCAGTTGTCGGTTTTTTGACGAACACAAAGGGATTCGCTTCGATTGAGGTAAATGCTCGTTGTAGGTTCGTTGTACGTCCAGGCTTGACACCGCGAACGACGAACCCGAGAACGGCTCTGCTCGTGCTTCGCTCGTGCTCGGTTCGTCTAGCGTAGACGCACCTTTATACTCTCTTTTGACATACATTACAGTAATTCATGTCTTTTTTAAAATTTCATATGCATCAATAAATTGCGCTGAATAATTAGATTCAATTTATGTAATATATAACTGACGATTCAAAAGTGCTTGTTACTAGGCCTATTTGAATAAAGAATATTTTGAGTTTGAGAGTTTAAATTGTGAAATATTTCAGCTATATTGAAAAATAAATGGGTCACTTAAGTCTTTTAGGCGCAGTGATAGACGCGCGGCCGTCGCGGTTGGTTTTCATGATCAAGGGCAACGTATTGGTCCGAAACATGTTGAGCTATACTCGACCTTAAAGACGTGATTGACCCATTTATTATCAAATCAAAATCAAAATCAAACATTTAAAAGTCAAAAGTCAAGAACATTTATTTGTAAACATAGGTACATAGGTCTTAGAATTATTAATATTACTAGTCTCTCTATGTTTTGCCATAAGGCATACAAATATTTTGAGTCAAGATGGAGCATGCTTCAACAGTTACAATTCTTCATCTGTCAATATATATATTTATTCTGCAAATAGGCCACAAGGGCACTTTTACATGTCAAAATATTACTTTACAACTTAAGCTGTTGAAACATTAATGTTACCTAAAGAAACTACATTTCATTTCAGATTTTTAAATGTATCCGTCATAATTACTTTCACTCACTTTCACTGTTCGAATGACAAGTAGAACTGTCTAAATTCAGAAGTTTCATGCCAGTAAGCAAATCAAATCACTATATTTTTTAAAAAGTTAAGTAAGTTTATTATATACGCGCTTATAAGAAGAGTCAGTGTGATTAATATAACATAGTTTTCAGCACTGACATAGGTTCTCCTAGGCGTAGCGTCTCGCAGGTAATCAGCTCGAAAATGCACACGCAGAAGAAGAAAAATTAACGCACGATAAATTAAAAATTGTAGAAAGACAAACTTATTCTATTTAAGTGATATTACAATTTGCTCTTAATTTATATCCCCCTTATACATATAACTTAACAAACATCTGCTAAGTAAAATGTTCTTTGTCCCATTCTCAGAAACGTAAATGTCAAAGTGATAAATAAAGACAAACGAACTTTAGCGGCTAGTTAACTAATATAGGTTTGGCAGACGTTTATGAATAAGGGGGTAAGTATGTATGTATGTAAGCACTTTATTTTAAACATTAACAGGTTAAACCACACGACGTACATGTCATCACAACATCCAAGTACATAGGCGAACTTCTCCCTATAAGGGGGTTTCTGATATCTTAGAAACATAAGTACAGCAAAAAGGGTTGTTAACTCTAAATTTGACTACTCCAAAAGAAACAATGAAATAAAATATGCCAAATGGTAAAAACCCTATGCATATATCTCAAAAAATGACGAAGCTACAACCCACGAAAAAAACATTTTTAATACCACGTCGGTGGCAAACAACCGTACGGCCCGCCTGATGGTAAGCGGTCACCGTAGCCTATGGACGCTGTCACAGGCTCGTTGCCGACCCTTTAAAAATTTATACACTCCTTTCTTGAAGAACCCAAAAAAAACCCCATAAATAAATAATAGCATTCTTTTGTTATGTGCCCGGAGATCTCCGGGACGGTTAGATAATGGCTTGTTGCTGGAGCCCAACAGATCAGAGACGTCTCTGACCTCAAGCGCCATAGTAAATGACGATCGTTCCAGCGCAAAAGTGTGTTTTGCGGAAAAGGGACAAGCAATTACTTCAAATTTTCCCAAAAAACGATAAAATTCAGAATAAAATAGTGAAAAAAGTAACTCAAAAGAATAAATAATCACATAATTTTAAGTCTTCAAAGTTTTAACAGGGAGCATACACTGTCCTTTTCCACAAAACGCACCATTGCATTGGAACGATCTTTATTTACTATGGCGCTCGTGGCTCGTACATTATAACATAAAATTACACTAATTCATTTTATTTGGTACTTATCTGTTGTCATCATCCCTATTATTGCTAATTTACATTTATAATTACAAATACATTATTTGACGTCCAAAAATACATTACTTAACCTAGTCGACTTCAGTCTAGCTCTACATACAAAGCAATGTTATTACCGTCCGGACCGAAATATATCGAGCGATAATCGACCTTAAACAAATGGCTGACCTTATTGTTACTTATATGGAATATCCAGAGACAACGCGGAGCTTAATAACAGTTATAGAGATAATGGTGAGAACTAAAGCACGTTATTATCTTCGTTATCGTGTAAGTATCGGCTTGATTGATTACGGTAGGTAGGTCTAGAATAGCGTTGTGCCCTACTCACGTATCTTAGAATGAGGGCTTTCGTTTTTGTGCTCACCAGTTGGCGCCACTGTCGATACAATACAAATACTCTTTATTGCACACCTCAATCAAAGGATACAGTACAGTAAAATTTCGTAAAATGTTTTAAATATATTTTTTATGCACGTGTTTTTTTATATAGTAAAAACCAATGATATTCGGATCGCAATGAGGGCTATCGTTTTTGTGCTCACCAGTTGGCGCCACTGTCGAGTTATGTCCAGCTGTCAAAAATTGTTATTGGTTATTATGGCCATGAGAACGAAGTTTACATTTAAATCACATTTAATACCTTAAAACCGCACCTTAAAAATATCAAACATACCGCATTGTAGCGCAGTCCCGTTTTGTTCGGAAAAAAGGAGGAAATAACTTTCCGAAAGACAAAGCTGTCTCAAAGCACTGACAGTCATTGACCCGTAACCCATACAGGCGCGGATACAGGGGGGGGGCAACAGGGGCAATTGCCCCCCCTGAAGCCTGTGTCATGGCAGGGCAATTGCCTATGTCCTGACGTTGGAAATATGTTCTGACAACAGTTATCAAAAGTCAGTTTTATTTTCGGAAAGTTCGGAAGTGCCCCCCCCTGAACAAAATCCTGGATCCGCGCCTGAACCCATATTAGCTTTTTAAAGGTTTGCTTTAGACGCATGTTTGCGATTTTTTTCTATCGAGCGAAAGTTGGTTAATCACGTTTTGAATCGCTTTTGGCAATACAGAAAGGTCTCAAAATTGTTGTGCATTTTTTTGGGAAACCATATCATCATTTACAAACGCGTTATGATTTTTCAAAATATATGTTGCGTGAACTCACGGCGCCTTAACCTCATACCGCACGCGGTACGCGGGCGCCGCTGGGCCACGAGCGCTCCTAGACCTTACACAAAAGGAGTTATTCACAGTCCGTAAATTCCGTGATAAAGCTAGTTTCCAGTCCATGTAACGATATATAATTATATCTTCAAGCTTCAGGTGATCACAATGTCTGCCCATGAATAGAGTATCCGGAGATATGCCGTTCTGTTTCCGGCAACGTTAAGTGGCCGGAAATGAATTCACAACACCCTGCATTTGCATCCGATCTTGCGAGAGCTGTGTAAATATGTAGTTCTTGTTATTTGAGACCAGTCAGTAGCAATGTGTAAATTACAGAACAAAAAGGAACAAATTTCTTCTGTCTAGCCGACGATCCGATTGTATGTTTTCATCTGATTTATTATACAATACAATACAAAACAAATACTCTTTATTGCACACCTCAATCAAAGGATACAGTACAGTACAAAAAACACAATGTGAAGAGGCAAACAACAGGCGGTCTTATCGCTAAAGAGCGATTTCTTCCAGACAACCTTAGGGTAGCGGAAATCGAAACAGAACGACGATTATATTCATTATATATTCATTATTTACTCATTTTTATCCTATTCTAAATATATCTGGTGTAATTTTCGCAAAATAACACTACACTGCACATCTCTGCTATATTCGGCTTCTCTTAGGTTAATTAGTTGTATATTATTGTGTAAATGGATCCATTGAAAATCAGCGTCGCGGCACTTCATGCTCCGACAGAATGCTGAGTGGGCTCCTTTTTGGAACCATCCTCAAATGTGTATTTCCTAGATTTGAGCTAACTGTACTTTATGTTGTGGTTTCAAATAAATAAGTCATTCATTCATTCAATATGTTAGGGAAGGTCTCTGAAAGTTCAGGAAATATTTACGAGAAAAATAAATATCCAATGGAAAGATTTCTACGGGAATAATTCATTGTATAATTAGTATTCCGTTTATTTAGGCAAGCAATTGAAACCAGGGATCGTTACCGGTATTCTTACTACCGGTTTTAAATAAGGTATAAACGGTTGTAATTACATTTCGCTATTTATATCGCTAAAGCTCTGATTAGCGGTATAATCAAAACCGGTATTCAGATATATTAGCGGTTACGCCAATTGACAACAATACCTCTATTTGACACTTTACCCATAAAAACCATTACCGGTAATAGCTGTCAGTGCCAACATAATCGATTAATTATTAATTGACAACTTACCTTTCATGTGCAATGAATAGCGGTATTGAATACAGGTATTTAATATCGTAAATAGTCTATACATAGAGGTATAGATTTAAGCGGAATGGCGATAATACCTCTAATTAGAATATAGGTATTCTTTTATTAGTGGTAATAGTTTGTGAATTTCTATACAGGTATTAAATAAAACCGGTTTTACAATCCCTGATTGAAACAACTGATTGCATGCATTTATCCAATGAGATTTTCTTTGTAAAATACTGAGTAATTTCCATAAAGGGATTGTGTAAATAGCTTTTGTATATGAAACCTGTGAACAATAAAATTGAAGGCTTTTGACTAGTATTATTGAAATTAACACAATGCAATTATTTTTCATTGTTAACAGAATAATAAAACAACAACGCAAAGCAAATATAAGCTATAGTTATAGATTATGCAATCGTTATATAATATATGCTTTTTAGTCGAAAACCGCGTTTAACCACGAGGCTTGCCGAGTGATCTAAGTAAGGTTCGAGACTAAAAAACGCCATTTA
The DNA here is from genome assembly GCA_963556455.1 of Epiblema foenella. Lineage (NCBI taxonomy): Eukaryota > Metazoa > Arthropoda > Insecta > Lepidoptera > Tortricidae > Epiblema > Epiblema foenella. The sequence continues at coordinate 21,566,208 of OY747105.1, forward strand.
ACCAATTTGGTATACCGAGTGGCTGCTGGGAGGAATCGCGATGCGTCGATCAGAATGGCGCTCCGCTGTTGGAAAAGAGTTGACGAATATGGACAGCGTCGCTTCGAAGACCTGGATGCCGAGCGCCATTTCCGCAAGACTCGGCCGAATCCCTCGTATACGTGTCTGGTCTTAATTAGCTGGCCAGGTAGTCCTCACGTTACTGTGCGAACTTTCCATTGACCTCATCATCATCATCATTTCAGCCGAAAGACGTCCACTGCTGAACATAGGCCTCCCCCAAGGCTCGCCATTTAGACCGGTCCTGTGCCGTTTGTTTCCACCGGATTCCCGCGGCCTTCACCAGGTCATCACTCCACCTTGTCGGAGGCCTACCGACAGCTCGTCTTCCGGTGCGTGGACGCCACTCAAGCAGTTTCTGGCCCCATCGACCGTCAGTCCTGCGAGCAATGTGCCCTGCCCACTGCCACTTTAGTCTCGCAATTTTGAAGGCTATGTCGGTGACCCCAGTTCTGCTAAGGATAGCTTCATTCCTAATTCTATCACGCAGAGAAACCCCGAGCATAGCTCTTTCCATTGCTCTTTGACCTTGAGCTTTCTTATGAGGCCCATCGTTAGCGCCCATGTCTCGGATCCATATGTCATCACTGGCAACACACACTGGTCAAAGACTTTTGACTTGAGGCACTGCTGTAAACTGGACGAGAATACACTGCGAATCCATTGACCTGGAACTATGAAATTGGCAAGTAGTATCGTCTTATTCTAATATTTCAAGCTCACATGGTCATTTACATTAGAATTACGATTAGAAACGGGATATTAACCATATAATTCGATGCTAAGCACCATATCCGTAAGACTCGGCCGAATCCCTCGTATACCTACAACTTAGCTGACCGGCTACATTGTGCACCGCGTGACCGCATCTTCAAAACAAAGTATGGATTTGCGAGCCATATCAGAGTTTTCTATACTCCCAAATAAAGACATTTGACGGTGTCGCTTTCGCCGGATACGGAGAGGAGGATTATATTTCTATTTTTTTATGTATACATTTGTTTTTTTATGTAAGAGACAGAGAAAGATTAGAGGCCTTCGAAATGTGGTGTGGTGGTGGCTTAGGATGGAGAGGTTTTGGGTATGGTAGGAGAGAAAAGAAGTTTACTGAAGACAATTAGAAATAGAAGAGGCAGGATGATGGGACACCTGATACGGCACGACTGCTTCTTCTTAAACATCTTAGAGGGCAAAATTGAAGGCAGGAGAGGAAGAGGAAGACCTAGACTGACTTACTTTAACCAAGTGACGACCGGTTTAGCCTAGTGGGTAGTGCACCTGCCTGTGAAGCTGACGGTCCTGGGTTCGAATCCCGGTCAGGGCAAATATTTGTGTGATGAGCATGAATATTTGTTTCTGAGTCTTGGATGTTTTCTATGTATTTAAGTATTTATATCTATTAAATATATCGTCGTCTAGTACCCATAACACAAGCCTTCTTGAGCTTACTGTGGGGCTAGTTCGATTTGTGTAAGATTGTCCTCTAATATTTATTTATTTATTTAAGTGAGGGAGGAAGTTGCCGAGTCGTATGGGGAAGTCAAGAAACTGGCAATGAATAGAGAAGAGTGGTAGTTACTCCGACAAGAGCGAAGCTCTTAAGTTTTGATGATGATACATTTAAAGTTTGTTGTTCCTGGAATACTAAATAAAAATAAGTTTTATGTCACACCTGGCCATAAAGTGGCAATTACCGCACGCTCCGCGCGCGGAAAATTCCACTTCCTGGGCCAGGGGATGACATAAAATTTTGTACTTACCTCGGGCGGTAATTAAGAAAGCCTCAGATCGCATAATTATCGCCCTTGCCTTCGGCTCGGGCGTCAAATACCTGCGACCTGAGACATTCTTTGTTTTACCGCCCTTGGTAAGTAATGTACTATTATTTTACTCTTAATGAGATTGCTCGAGTAACAAAATTCTTATCATTTTCAAAGTACGAGTAAGTGAACAGAGTGTCGATTATTTGGTTTCAATTCCTGGCATCGCGCCACAGTTAATATGATTAGGTTCGCTTTGATTCACTGCAGTTTTCATGTAAAATGAATCGGAAAAGTTTTGAATCTACTCCCAGAAACGAAGTTATTTAATGTACGAGTATTTTTTGTAAATTAGATTTAACAAAAGGGATGAAGACTTATGAATACAGTTTATAGCAGAGTGTGGACAAAAAACCATCAAATTAACACAATAAATAGTAAATTAGACAAATTAATTAGAATCATAAAAAAAACATAGGACTATGGAGATCCGCAAAAAAGTTGTTTTTTTTTGTTTATTGGCCAAATGTACATTTATTACCATTAGAATTCTCATGTTTCAATAAAAATCAAATTGTATGACAACTATGTTTTTTTTTTATACAAAGCCGGTGGCAAACAAGCGTACGGTCCACCTGATGGTAAGCGGCTACCGCAGCCTACTCCAAAAGAATCACGTGCGCGTTGACAGCAGAAGGAACACATTTAGGTCCCTCGCTCTCAACACAGTGCATCCTCGGGAGCTCTGGCAACCTTGCTCACCTCCAGGAACACAAAACTACATACTTGTATAGTAAATAATGTTATTATGGCTGTGGTCTTCTACAAGGCGGAGGTACTTCCCCAGTTGGGCTGCTCCAAATTCGAGCAAGATGACATTTTGCTGTGCCCTACCTCTCTTAACTATGTACATAAACGCAATATTTCACCACAAAAACGGTAAATTTCCATACAATGGTAGTACGTTGCCACGCAGGCGTGGCGTCACGCCTGCGTGTGAATCAATATGGAGCGTTTTCAGGGCTAGTTAGCTATGCTGTACTTTGCCTCTCATTTTCGTCTTTTGTGCTGCTCTAATTGTAGTTAATCCCATATAAACATTTGATCGTCTCTAAAAACTGATGCGAATGGCATGAAATTGTTTTTGTGTCATCGTGTCCATTGAGACGGAGACGCGGCAGACCTCGCCGGCGATGGCGCGATGAGCCACGAGCTACTTCTTTTTTTAAAAGAATGGCCAGAGACTACTCAGAATCGGATAGGTTGGAAAGTGGGAGGAGGCCTTTGCCCAGCAGTAGGACACTACAGGCTCATAATAATAATAATGCCCATTAAATAAATATAAATAAATAAATATTAGACAATTACAATCTTACACAAATCGAACTAGCCCCACAGTAAGCTCAAGAAGGCTTGTGTTATGGGTACTAGACGACGATATATTTAATAGGTATAAATACTTAAATACATAGAAAACATCCAAGACTCAGAAACAAATATTCATGCTCATCACACAAAATATTTGCCCTGACCGGGATTCGAACCCAGGACCGTCAGCTTCACTAGCAGGTGCACTACCCACTAGGCTAAACCGGTCGGCCATTGTGTGATTGGACCGGTTTTCTCGCGATGCTTTCTCTGACCGAAAAATATACAATAAGTACTTTGAAAAACTCAGTGGTGCGCTCCGGGGTTTGAACTCATGAGTTGCTGAAAGTCCTTAGCGCTCGGCTACAGAGGTGTCGTGTGAATAGGGTTGACTCAAAATTTTACTTCTCCATAAGACTTGACGACCGCTTTAGTTGGTAGTGACCCTGCCTTTGAAGCTGGAGGTCCCGGGTTCGAATCCAGGCCAGGGCATTTATTTGTGTGATGAACACGAATATTTTTTCCTGAGTCTTGGATGTTTTCTATGTATAGTATATATTTATCCATATAAGTATGTATATCGTCACTTGGTACCCACAGTACAAGCTTTGCTTAGTTTGGGACTAGGTTGAATTGTGTTAGATTGTCCACAAAAAAAAAAGACTACAAAAGAAACAAGGCGAAAAATTGTGACAAACTGAAAATCCTATTAAAAAATCTCAAAGATAACGAAGCTATAACCGTTTTAATGTTGCTGGTTAGAGAGAGCGCGACAGATCAGTGACGCAATGACCACGAGTGCCATAGTAAATGACGATCGTTCCAATACAAAGGTGCATTTTGCAGAAAAGCCACAGAGTATGCCCCCTCTTAAAATGTTGAATACTTATAATTATGTAATTATTTATCCTTTAGTTACTTTTATCGCCGCTTGATTTATTATTGTTATTATTGTAGTTGTTTTGGAATCTTTTTTTCTCATTGTAATAGTTTATGCACCACATACTTTTCAGCTTTATATTTCATTTCTTCACTACACAAAGGTTGTCTGGAAGAGATCGCTCTTTAGCGATAAGACCGCCTGTTGTTCTGCCTCTGTCTCCCTGTATCTTTGTTTTTTGTTTTTTATGTGCTATTTTATTATGTGAGGTGTGCAATAAAGAGTATTTGTATTGTATTGTATTAATAAATTGATCCTTTTTCGAGAAAACTCAAACTGATTGATCTTCTTATTTAGTGACAACACCCCTATTAACATCCAAAATGGTAGGTTTTCTAGGCATATTTATAACACGTGTAAAATCTCTTAATACCGTGCAAAATTGCGTTCGTGCTTATACCACGGTTAGCTGTCATAAAGTCATCCAGCACTTTGCGGTTATTTTGTCCGAAGTCTTTACGGCTGAAGTTTTTACACACTGTAATCCGTGCAATTTTCTTTACTCCCTCGGGATAAAAATGTGCCCTTTTACGTGACGTCATCAACGAAGGACTGCGAAGGTGTAAAATGTATGTTGGGATTTAATTAGAATTGGTGTATATGGCATCGTTTTATCCATTCAATAAAGAAAAAAAAATCATATAGGGTCGGCAACGCGTGCGTGACTCCTTTGGAGTTGAAATGAAATGAAATGAAATGAATTTATTTGCTGAGTACAGGTTACATTACATATCGGTGTTAATCTTAGGATTGAGATCAGCCATACTCTGCTTAGGGTAGCATGCAAAAATTTTTAGTGACAACTATGCGTAACCATATAAGATTTCAAGCTTACATGTTGCGGGCGTCTATAGACTGCGGTGGTCGCTTGTCGGTCCTTGCGTTATCCCGGTACAGCTGCATCCTAAAGGATGCCCGGGGTCCGCTACCTAATCCCGAGAGTTGTCGTAGGCAATAGTTTTTACGGAAGCGACTGCCATCTGACCTTCCAACCAGACCTTATTGGAATTAGGCTTGTCAAGTGGGCAACTTGACTGTTAGAAGTTCTCGAGCCGCCCGAAGGTCTCTAACTTGATTTAACGACTGCACCCATTTAGTAATAAAGTAGATTTCCTTTTTTTGCTCATTTGCTGGATTTTACTTCGCTTTTAGGCTCATAATACAGAGGTATGAGATGTCGACTGGTTTTGGTGGAAGCGAACGTACAGCACATTGATACCAAATTCGAATCCTAAACGTTTCTAGCAGAACAACCTCTCGTTTTCTACTTGGACGACGCTACGAGTAAATTAATTACTATGGTGCAATGCCACGCTAAGCAAACTAGGTCTTCATGGCGACGTGAACAGTAAATTCTTAGCTAGACATTATCACAAGATTTACTGTTTTACAACGCTTTTGTTAATATACACTACGAGTATATATATTTATATATCACAGAGACGCAGTGGGTGATGCATTGGTTGGTGGTCGAGCGGTGTATGCGATTGATCAGAGAGCCTACTCCGAAACCCGAAACCGGAACTTCGTATCGTGCCGTCCCTTTCACTCATATAGTGTATAACCGAGAGTGAAAGCAACGGCATGATATTTGAGTTCGAAGTTCGATAGTCCCTCTGTGGTGGAGATAGGGATGCTATCGAGCACGTTACCAGTACATCATCACCACTACTATTATCGTATGGCAATTATTTCGAACCGTGAGATCTTCGAGAAGACTTACGGTTGCCAGTTTTTGTTGCACTTTTAGCACCACCCAGGGGTCACGTGTAGGGTAGCGGTGGGTCACCGGTGGGTACTTACTTCCTACGGACGTGGTGCAACTTCGCCCCCACACCACCACCACCAAGTAAATAGAAATAAGGAATAAAACTTCACTAATACGATTGTTCAGAATCGTTTAAAAACTAAAACGTTTTTAATCCTTTTTCTTGAATCAAAATTATATTCAATAATTCATATAAAAATAACCCAATTAATTGTATGTAATAAATTCATCTTATAATTATTTCAATCATACTTGCATATTTTTTAAATAAAATATTCAATGTAATATTAAATTCATAACCAGTCGAGCTAATATGGACAATTTTCATATGGCAATGTTTAGATTTCAAAATTGTCTTACGTTAATAACTTACGGTTGTTCAGCAATTCCCAAAGACTGTTTACACTCACTTTTCTGTATATTTTTCTATTTTGGATTACACCAGCTCCTAAATCTACAGTCCACTATTTTATTTACCACTACGGACCTGCGAAGATTTTACACGATTGATTACACTGTAAGTATTAAAGCGCACAACTTTACAACTTGGTTACAACTTTAAATAGTCACTTATCGTTTAACAATCGAACAAACAGTGATTATGAGCTAAGCGAATTAATCACGAATTATAAATCTTCGGGATATGCCTTCAGGCAATTTCAGTACAGTCGGAAACGCGGAGCATTCTCCGTTTACGTCCGTGCGCCACAAAGTGAAAAATCAATAAATTACCCATCGAAATTAAGATATTAGAAAACACAGCATTTAAATCTACCCTAAAAAAATGGCTCATCAACAAAGCTTTTTACAGCACTCATGAATTTTTCAATGATGTGAATTAATGTTTCATTACTTAGCTATTATTTATGCTTGCATGCAATTTAGTTATATTGTCATATATTGTATGTCCGTGATGTATAAACTGTTGAATCTATATTTTATTTTTGTCACCTTTGTACACAGTTTTACAATAAAGTTTTCTATTCTATTCTATTCTATTCATCATCAGAAACGCGGCCAGTGCCTTTTATACTGTCAACGTGAAGTCTTAATTAGTTTAAAAGAGGGTAGTTCTTAATGCATCTTTTAGCAAGTACCCGCATAATAAATCTATGCCCCCACGGACTAAACGCAGACCACTCCCAAGCCATCACCGCTTGGCGTTTCTAACATTAAACTACGTTTTCTTAAATCTATCTCGTGATGTTGATCTACTAAAGCAGCCGCTATGTTGTGAATCCCCGACATATGTGTACCATATTGTAACATAATTTACTTTTAGGTTGAGGTTGCGGCGTTGATAATTGGCAGACAAAACCTTAATAATAATCGGCAATGCGTTTGGTGCCCTGTTTACTGACCCTGCTTACAAAGCTGACGGTCCTAGGTTTAAATCGTAGGGTCGGCAACGCGTGTGTGACTCCTTTGGAGTTGCCGGCATTTATAGGCTGCGGTGGCCGCTTACCATCGGGTGGACCGTACGGTTGTTTGCCACCGGCGTTGTATTAAAAAAATATATTTCTATGATGAGCATGAATATTTGTATCTGAGTCTTGGTTATATAAGTATATACATAAGAACCGTACCCATAATACAAGTTTTGCTTTGTGTGGGACTAGGTCGATTTGTGTAAGATTATCAACAAATTATTTATTTTATAAATAAAATATTACTTCTAGTAGTAATCTAAATTTATCATTGTGTAACTCTAAGCTTAGTGGATCTTTCCAGTATCATTGTATAACTTTAAATGTAACATAATATTGGCGTGTAAGTTCAAAATTAAAAAAATCAAAAAAAAAATATTCCTTTATCAAATAACGTTAACAAGGTTGTCGAATCCTCCTTTTAAGTAAAAACTTGTGTTAGAAGGAATTCGCTCTTTCATCCAAGGTGTTAAGGATAAAAATAAAAGTTAAGGATAAATAGTAGGCATGCGTACTTACCCCACCTTGTTTCGAAAATATTACAACTATTGTTATTTCCTAAACAACTAATGGAATTCTCTTTTGTTCATGACTGTTTGTTTCCTGAATAAATAAAAAAAAACATTAAAGTATTTCTTATTTATCCTTATTTTACAGATTTATTCACCTTATTTTAGCGTTAAAAAATCTATGGAATGCGGTTACTACGCGCCTTAAAAGGATGTCGTCAATGAGACAAGATAAAATTCGTTAGGTGAAGTTCGTTATAAACACCATTAACCTGTCCATTAGGATTAACCGCCTGGAAACATCCATTTCGAATAAAAGATACAGTTATGAATATAACCAACTTTATACTTAAATCTGTTTGGATGGACATCCAAGCCTTCCTGATTCCATATCACGGTTCCGCCACATAAGCAGATTACAGTCGTGTTTTAGGCGAGCGGGCAAATATCGTACTCTTTAATCGCCTGACATCCTTTTTCCACATTGTGGATTGGAATGAGATAGACCACCGGTTGGACGTCAGTTGCGTGGCCAATTCGATTCAACGGACCGCAAATTTGTCGGAACTAGCAATGAAATCGGATTACTAGAGTCGGTGGCAAGGGAGCGCTAACGAGGGGACCATTACCAGACGTCAGGCGTCTTCAAACGGGAATTAAACTTGCCGGACGGTATTGCCGGCGTCTTTTATTCAGCGTTCTGAGTCTGTTTTAAATCGGGCTTTTCACACTTTTACCTTTTACAGACCGTCACCGACGGTATTGGCTGAAAATCTGTAGGTGTTTGACACCTCAGCATAATGCTGAGCCTGTGTCCGTTTCACTGCCGTGGGACACACATGTTACGTGGTTTGTGTATAATATGTTTTTCTTTATTTATCATTTTTATCATATGTCTAGGGGGTGGGGAGCCTACGGTGCCGCCGCCAAGAAGACATGAAGAGAAGAAGATTGCTCTCATTCACACAAGTCATGTTTTTGTGTTTAGTTTTAAGTTTTCTTTTTGTTATGTTGGGTCGATTAATAAAGGAAATCCTATTCACCATTAGCTAGTTAAGCACGGTAGCTTGTTAGGTTTAGAAGGCGCAGCTATGCTGCGCTCGCGGGTTTAATATACCGCGGAGTCAGGGTAATTAGTCAAGGTCCCCTTCGGGGACCAACTTAGAAGCCTAGGCAGGAAAAAAAAAATCATATGTGTATCTTCTGTGTCTATAAATAAATGTTTCTTTCTTTCTTTTTTTTACTTGGCACTTCATAGTTTAGTCGAAATCAAGATCATAAAAAAGTGACAATTAAAGATCAGACATCAGTGGTCCATAGTTAATAATCAAAAATACTTAATCTGTGTTAGAGATACTAATTTACAGTTTAAAAAGTGGATCTAACAGAACATTTTCTTTCTTTTCTTTCTTTACATGGGGCGTGCAGCTCATTGAACGCTGCCCCACCTTCCCGCCACGACCTGCTCCAGACCGTTGGGCCTTCCTCTCACTCTGCATAATAAAGAGACTATTTTATTACACATGAGCGCAAGAAAATCGTCTGTGTGCGCACACATTCGTTTACACTGTAACTTCGCCAAACTGCATCACAGTTTGTTGGCGAAAGAAACACTCTTTATTTTTTACTCAGCCACCTAAATATGTTAGTAACATTATTTTACCTACTTAATTTCACATTACTTAAAAATATTTATTTTTTTATTTTTTATCATGCGGGTATTCTTACTAATGAATCACAACATCAGTTGAGGGTTGATCTACGCTAATTAATAATCTCGGCCTGCGCGAACGCTGACACATAACCATGATAATTATATGATGGTTATGCTTGTCAGACCGGTTTTTTACCAGTCCCTGGGATCACAGGGCTCATTACAAAATAATGCTATTGTTTATTCTTTTCGCAAGAAGATGACGGCTTAAGCCTTAAATAATAGATTTAAGAATGAAGGAAAAATTTAAACATTTAGGCACCGAGCAGGATTCGAACCTGCGACCTCCCGGCACTCGCGGCCAGTCGCTCTAGCCAACTGAGCTATAGGTGCAATCGCTACCCAGTTCCAAATTCATCAACCGTTCCTTCGTGTTAAGAAGTACCGCTGCTAAAGTAAACTACTTTTGTACGCCTCCCTTAAGGCGTTTGTATAAAAATAGACTTAAATGATAGCAGCTGCTCCTAATATATGATTGAGGTGACATTGCCTTACCTCCTAAAATAAAATAATAATTATCATCATCAGCCTTATACGTCCCACTCCTGGGCACAGGCTTCCTCTTACAGATGAAAGGGAACGGGCGAGACGTTGACCCAGTTCCGGTTATCTTGCGATTTCGAAGTCCCCATTAAATTAATAATCATCATAATCAATTTGAAAACAACCCTACCAGTTCTTGAACAGGAAATTAAATCAAGAAATAATTACAATTGCGAAGATATGGTATAATCCTTTGTTTGTATTCTGTGAAGAGTTTCGGACGAAGTCGGAAACTTGCGTCGTAAATTTCAGCAATAAACAGCTGTTGATATTATTCATGATGTCCAAAGTTTGTTTTAACTGCCCCACCTTTCATAATTACTTGATAAAGAATTCTTTTTTAACTTGGAACGTTGAGAGATGGTGCACTTTAATGCTATAAGCTCACAATGAAGCATGGAACTTTTATCTGAAGAACAAATTAACCTGAATAATTATAAGCAATGAAAATGATAACCCTTTGCAAAGTTTTGCTAGATAAGGAAAGACATTACGACTGTTTCGTTCATAATGGGTAAATTAACATCAATTAGGCTCGGTTTTATAAAGATCCGTTAGACCTTATGTCGGTTTGTTATCTCAAAAAATGTACTGAGTTACTGAAATTTGATCTAATATCTGGTCTAACGGATCTTTATAAAACCAGGCCTTAATATATTTATAATGTATTCATAAAAATAGAAATGCTTCATAAATATAGAAAAATTATCAAGTTGAACTAGACCTAAAATTAAAAATAAACTAAAATATTTCTAGTAAATTGGCATGGTATCGATGATGCTGGCATTATTTCCTCGCTGTATTGCAATACTTATGCATTGAGCGATGAAGTTGCTAGCTCTTCGATCACCAGTTTTATCAATTAATCTCAAAGGAAGTGAGCATTGGGGCCACACGGGCCAAGGGTCTCGACTCCAAAAGGCATAAAAAGTGTCCAACACTCCTTTATTTGTTGTTATATATATTTATGAATCACAATAACAAACACACATACACATAAAAACACACTTCCATAATAATTTTAATATACACCGGGTGTCATTTCACTCATATTTGGAGCAGCATGACATGGAAAGTGTCTCCACTGTACGAGACTTCAGCCAAAATAACAATCGCTTTTAGGTTATGAAATATAGAAATGACAGGTGTCAGGATTGAATAATCTGCAGGGGACTGTACTTACTCTCCAGGTGTGTTGTCTATGATTAATGTTTTTGTGGATATTAGTGTAATAATACAAACTATCGTAATTAATATTTATTGCATGCCGTGTTTGACGGGAACAAAGCGCGTTTCCCCGGAAGGCCTTCGTTACTCGATGGTTTTGTGAGTCTACATCCGGCGCAAAGATTTCCCGAAGGTAACGCATATTTTATACCTCGTAATTTAAGTCGCTGCTCTTTTATGATTGCTGTGTTATTAGTTATAAGGGTCTGACTCATTCTCCACTAGTGATAGAACGCACGACACAAAATATAGGTTACTAGCGGCCGCCCGCGACTTCGTAAGTTTCAAATCTCTAACTTCAATAAAGATTTGCTCCCCCTACAAACTTTGAAGCCCCTTTTCACCCCTTTAGGGGACGAATTTAGAAAATCACTGAATTCAATTTTGTTATATTTAAACAGAGAGTCTAAATACGAAATTTCACGTTTCTAAGTCCAAAAAAATTACGTTTCCCATACAAACTTTGCACCCCTATTTGATACCCTTAGGGGTGGAATTTCCAAAAATCGCGTCTTATCCTTTGCATACGTCATAAAAGTCAGATCTGGACCAAATTTGAAGTTTAGAGTTCCAGTACTTTCGGCTGTGAGTTGATGGTAGATCAGCACTTCTTCTTTTATATATTTATAGGATAAGATAAGATAAGATAAGATTACAAAAATGGTATATGAAGCGCTTAAGGCAATAACCACCTATTGGAGGCTATCGCGTATGAATTCGCCACTAGAGGCGCTAGTGTACCGTGAGGTCTTCTAAATGTCAAATATCACTCTTTGTGGTTGCGCTACGCGGTTTAATATCTAATTGGTACAATATGGTGACTGTTTTGCAATACCTGAGCTTAATTATGGCAAATATGAGTTACGGGTCATGGACTGTCAGTGCTTTGAGACTTTGTCTTTCGGAAACTTATGTCCTCCTTTTTTTCCGAACAAAACGGGACTGCGCTACAATGCGGGATGTTCGATGTTTTTACGGTACGGTTTTAAGGTATTAAATATGATTTAAATGTAAACTTCGTTCTCACGCCCATAATAACCAATAACAATTTTTGACAGCTGGAACTTACTCGACAGTGGCGCCAACTGGTGAGCACAAAAACGATAGCCCTCATTGCGATCCGAATATCCTTTGTTTTTACTATATAAAAAACACGTGCAAAAAATATATATTTAAAATATTTTACGAAACTCCTGTCGCGTGTGTTTGGTTCAATCTACTTTTGTGCATCAGTTTTCTATTACAAAATAATCTATGATATGTATTGAATTAGTGCACACAAATAGGATTTCGAAATAGTACCTGAACCTAATGAAAGGAATTTATAAGTAAAAATACTTAAATATTAACATATTGCTGTAAAAGGTGGGTAACACAGTGGTAAAAATATTTTTTCATACAAATGGTGAGGCATCCAAGGACCACTGAGTTACTCGTTTTATGGATATTAGTTGTGGTTCGTTAATTACCAAAACTATCGGAAGTGATACTGCAACTAAACCTCTTTCTAAATAACAATACAAAAATATGAATTGAGGGCGGTGTATTCTAAAATCTACATTAAAAAGTGTCTGAAAATTATGTACATGAAAAAGTAGAATGGCCCGTTTATCTCGCTCTCGCTATAAAAGATCATGATGAGTCTCGATTTGCCAGTTTAATTTGAACCCGAGATCCATATAACAACGACGTAATTAGAGGTCTGACTTCACTGCCTCGTGTTTGTCGGCTTGCTTTACGAATTAATTTCGTAGGCTATAGCGGCACGGTTAAGGAAATGCCGACAGGTCAATGATCTCTCCCTTGACAGTACGGTGGGGCTAATTATCTATCAGGGAGCAAACTTTTTCAAAATGATTTGAATTGTTTTTTTAATTGTCTAAGAACAATACGGAAGTGATTTTCCTGAAGGTCGCGGGTTTGAACTTTCAGCAGTACCACTGGGTCTAAAAAACCTACGAGATGTCATTTGATATTTGACAGTAGCGTTTAGGTGAAGGAAAATATCGTGGGGAAACCGGTCTAATCTCAACAAGGTCTAGTTTCCCATCTGAGCTCAGATGGTAGTCGCTTTCATAAAAGTGGTTCCTACAACAAATCTTGGGAGTAGATGCCAAAGCGGACCGTATTACATGCACTTATACTCGAGGTTCTGTGAGCTGTAGACCTAACGAGCTATTATTACGGGATCAACAAATATAAATAAATAAATATTAGAGAACAATCTTACACAAATCGAACTAGCCCCACAGTAAGCTCAAGAAGGCTTGTGTTATGGGTACTAGACGACGATATATTTAATAGATATAAATACTTAAATACATAGAAAACATCCAAGACTCAGAAACAAATATTCATGCTCATCACACAAATATTTGCCCTGACCGGGATTCGAACCCAGGACCGTCAGCTTCACAGGCAGGTGCACTACCCACTAGGCTAAAACTGACTCAACTAAAGAAACATGTAGTTATCGAACCTTACTCACAATACGATACGAGAATCGGTTGAGAAATGTGATCAGTGCCTTTACCATGAGTTTACATGACCGTACTCGCTAGCGACTGCGTAAATGATTTGTATGTACAAAAGTACACCGCCTCTGGCGGTCACTCATAGAATTAAGGATCGGTAGTACGAGTTCAGTGACTTTACCATGTGTTTCTTAACATGACCGTACTCGCTAGCGACTGCGTAAACGATTTGTATGTACAAAAGTACAGCGCCTCTGGCGGTCACTCATAAGACTAACGAACGGTAGTATGTGTTCAGTGCCTTTATCGTGAGTTTACATGACCGTACTCGCTAGCGACTGCGTAAACGATTTAGTATGCCGATTCTTAGTTCCATTGCGTAACCGCGAGAGGTGCTGTACTTTTGCCCATACAATTTTTACGCAATCGCTAGCGAGTACGGTCATGCAAACTCATGGTAAGGGCACAGGAATTACGTAAGTTAGGTTATTTAATTAGCATAAGTTTTAGTATTGGTTTTGTAGATACACAAGCTAGGTAGCTTGTGTTGTATTTAGCTATATACAGTTTTTAAATAAATATTTACATTTATGTAACTGTTTTATAAAGCTACAAAAACAGTATATATCTATCCTAAAATAATAGAATAGGTATAATAGAATAGGTATTGGTAAAATTGAGTGTTGTACGATAATACACATTTAAAAAAGCTATTACTGTGCCTATGACTGTATTGTCCAATACTGTGACGGAAAGTAATTAAATATCTGAATCAAACCTTTTTAAGTCAAGAATCGAAATTGCTGAGCGTAAAATGATTAAGTCGTTAGATACGGCAAAAAATCATGACGTCGGCATCACACTTTGCCGTATTCGTGCAGATATTCGTCTTGCATCTCTTTCTTTAATATCACAAAGAAAGGGAGGCGAATACTCAACGCGAACACGCATAGAGAAGTGTGGTGCCGGCCTGTGCCTTTACCATGAGTTTAAATGACCGTACTCGCTAACGACTGCGTAAAAAATTGTATGAGTAAGTACAGCGCCTCTGGCGGTTACGCAATAGAACTAAGAATCGGCATACGAAATCGTTTACGCAGTCGCTAGCGAGTACGGTCATGCAAACTCATGGTGAAGGCACTGAAGGGAAAGGAATGTTCGGGAATGCCTTGTTATTTGCCGTTCACTGAATATCTTGGATTATATCAGCAATGTATTCGTACATTATTCGGTGTTTATGAATTTTGCTTACGTAGATTCAGGTATTTTTTCGCACCCCAACCGTGTCTTTGACTGAGAATAATGGACCGACCGTTTGCCGAATGGAAATCGGGCTTGTGATAAATCACAAACTTTTGAAATTTGCCGTGTGTTTATTATTGTGATTTATTTTCTGAATGAACATAAATAGGAACAAGAGTATGCGTTGGATGATATTACACAACTAGGATTAAATTAAATCCATGCAACAAACTAAAAATTCTCATGCATTGTTAATACAAAATGATGACTTGGAAAAATTGTGGCTTTCCAATGACATGTGATTTAATTGGATACAGTTTATATATATTATATGTACAGTCAATAGTTTACGTATTTTAACTATTATTGTATAGTTTGTAGTATATAGGCAATTTATTTATACATATATATATAGCCCTTGTACACTTATTAGTTTGTCTAACTTCTGGTTCCTGTTCTCCACTCAATTGCTGAAAGGTTAACTGGAAGAGATACCTTAAAGGGATAAGTACGCCTTTGTACCAATGTAACCGAATTTGTCTGTATTTTTACCTGTGTTTTGTGTACAATAAAGTATTTACATACATACATACAAAATGATAGTGTTAGATCGTTATTTAATCAAGTTTGTTATTTTGTGTTGTGATTTAATTTTGTATTTAGTGCATTTAAATCATTTTCTTTCAACTAGCTGGAGCCTCTTTCCTTTAACAACAGTATTATGGTCCATTCTGTGTATAGATACGCGTCATACTTGCGATCGGGTGCTGTTTGTGGAGTCCGGTCTGTTCATGCTTGCTAGGACATAGTAACTACGTTAATACTAGTGTCTTTTTATAGGGGATTGACGAGAGACATCATCCTGTTGTGGATTCGTTTTTAATATCAGTGACTTAGAGACCATATACATCTCTAACAATATTAAATTAATTTTAATTTTGAAGCTCAAGAGACCATGTGCATCTCTGGGATATTATATTAATTTCATTATACTCTTTGTTTAATCTTGAGACCTTATACATCTCTAACTTTACTGATGTTGTAATATTTGTAATAGACAACTTTGCAAGTTTATCTTCACTGTATGAAATTAATTTTGTTATAATTGTAAACTCGCAATTATTATTCCTTCTTGAACTGTAAATTAATATTTTGACATGAAAAATGTATTACTTATTATAGTCAGACTTTCTTAAATTGTAAATTAATATTTTGACATGTAGAAGTGACCTTGTGGCCTATTTGCAGAATAAATGTTTGATTTTGATTTTGATATAATACTGTGGTTTCTAATCTCATCTGATCGTTTCGTTAGACGAGATGCTGCATCTCTACAGTGATATTCGAGAGCGCTTCTCGTCTGTGCATGAGAGTATTGGATACCAATAGTCTAAGCACTCGGGATTGATTTTGGTGATTAACTTATCAGATTGATAGAGATACGGTACAGACGAGGAATACTTGTTAACTATAGTGTTTTCAAAGTATCTGGGGTATGGTGACACTTGTCATTTAGCTGTCATGGCAGTAGCTACAATCAATAACCTTAAATCTTCAAACTCGACCAAATCTACCGCAGACTCACCTCTCGACAACCTTACAGCCGCTCAAAGGGATGTTGCCCCATTGTTGCACTGTATGTGCGACTGTTATGTGGGGCCCACTCAGCGAGCAGGCAAGTCACCGCCTGCCTTTTTACAATTCCGAGACTAATTGTCACGGCAGGTGTCCGCTAGTCTCCTCCCATAACCCATTATCCAGTCCATCCAACATTCAACTCAATATTCCAATGACCTTAGTTCTCATCGCAGCCAAAGAACTGCACTCCAAAAGTCTTTGCACCTGGCGAGAACCATCTCCGGATGTATGAAGTTGTGCGTTCGGAAATGGTATCCGCCATGTGTATCCCGTGATTTTTGATTATTTTTGTCTTAAAGGGGCCTCTGCGCCGTTGGCTTTGGCCCCACGCATGCCTTCCAAAGGTCCGGGACCCCATGGTCCCGAGATATGGAAAAGACATACAATAATAATAATAATAAAGAGAACATAATAACTTCAATAGTGCAGGCAGAGATAATATCCGCTATGTGTACACATCCCAATACATTATCGAATCTCAAAGGGGCCTCTTCGTGTTGGATCTATATCCCCATGAACGCCTTCCAAAAGGACCGGACATTGTGCCGTGATATCCCAATAAAAAAGAATAATAATATTAATAATATATTTATTTCAGACACAAATCCATATAATGTTAGTAGTACTTAACAGCTAGTGTTAGTACGAGATACAAATGGCGATTTTCTATACCTATTTCCTAAAAACAAAACCCTTTATTTTCTCTACCCAGTAAGATAATATAGGGTTGTCGCACCTATCTGCAATCACACCCAGAACGCTGTTGGTACTGCTCTTAAGACCCATCATCGAGGCGATTTTCTTACGTATTATACGTAAGAATGTGGCTGTGTACCGTATAATATATATTGCACATTTCATTGTTTGAATGCTTCGCGCGCGTCGGAGGGCAGTGTTGCGCGGTCGGTTGCCTTGATAACACTCAACCTGATGAAGGACTCCAATTGTAGTCCGAAACATGTCGCAAATATAATATAGTGTCTGTCCAAGTGAGTTTCAACCAAATTTCGGACAAATGAAAAAAATGTAAGACAAAAAAAATGCGTTTCGTTTTCGGACTTTCAATATTCGACATAAAAAATTTCGAATTTGCGATAGGTAACCAGATCTTACATAGCGTGTTTTCTTACTATCATAATAGAAGTAAACAAACAGCTACTAACGAAAATTAACGTCCGCTGGAGTGGTATTTTTTTATTTATTTCTAACACGCAACCATCAATTTATTTAGTTTATTAGCCCATTTACAAAGAACGCTGTAAAAGACTGATTGATATCAAATTGGATAGGAAAATGTAGGTGGCAAAAGCAAGAATATATTAATGTAGTCGCTGTATAACACTATACAGAGCCACTGTACTGGAAGTCTGGTACAGTGTAGCAGTAGGTACCTAAATCTTTTCATTATTTGTTACGCAATAGGGTACTCGACAGATATAAATAATGATTATAAAACGTATTATTAAATGTAGCTTATAATTCCTAGAAGGCAAATAACTAGTTACATTTCAATGAAAATCATTTACCTATTAATATATCCATGACGATCCTCTCAGGTGAATTTTAGCATACTCATTGTATTATTTAACTGCTTTGATTTTTAATTTATTTTGTTTTAATTAATGTTATTGACGATCACAATAGAGGTTCTACTAAATTGACATGTAATTTGTATTGTAATCTTATATAGTGAATAAATGAATCTGAATCTGAATTACTACAATTTTAATTTTAAGTTTTACTTATCTGAGGGCCTACTCCGAACTTCGTACCGTGCTGTCCCTTTCGCTCTCGTGTTAAACACTATATGAGTGAAAGGGACGGCACGATACGAAGTTCGGGTTTCGACGTTCAGAGTTAAACATAAACATAAAACATAAAAAAACATAAAACATTTATTTAATTTCTTTACATATTCTAATTTAGTTTACATTCTAAGTAGCCGAAATATACATTTAGAATCTGCAAAGATTTGGTTAAAGGTTTGGTTTGATTTGGTGGTAGTTACGTCCTCTGTGACTCAAATTATTGAAACGAAGCCATGTTGCTAATGATTTCATACCACTAAAAACAGCTGCCTCCAAACCCATTTTAGCTAGTTGATATGCATTCTTTGAAGTGTCACGCGAGAGGTTAGTTCATTTATCGCAGTGTGATGTCATACCAGCACTGGATCGCGTTTTAGCGCGAAAATTGAAATCAAAAAAATATGGATTTTATTTTTAAGAAAGCAAAATAGTATTTTATGCAATAATGTATAAGAGGGTTCAAAAAAGGTGATTGGCGTGTGTAACAATTTGAGGCGAAGCCGAAAAGATTAAGGAACGAGCTATCAAATATACTATAACAATTTTTATCAAAATTATACATATTAACGCCAGAATCTTTAATTAAAAACTAAGCAATTTGCGAAATACGCTTATATGGACTCTTAATACGTAATACACTTGAGGATGTTCACGAGGTCTATTATTATTCGTCGCTTACAATCCCATCTGTTACGCGCTCGATATTGTACTACATGAGTTAGATCACCTATCTAAGGATACTTGCATGAACTCACGAGTACCAATAATAACCATCGCAAATATAGAAAGCTACTTAAAAACATTATTTAGATCTAGGATAATAATGTACTTAGAGATGGCCAATTATGTTACTTATAATTTCAAGTGTAGGTAATAAACGCGATATGAACTTCGCGATCTTGCCATATATTATATATATATAAACCCTAGAGGTTTTTAATAGTGGCTCATACGGACAAAAAAGTATTAGGACGATTGTAAAACAATATCATATTGAAATGCAATTCGTACGTTAAGGAAATGAACAGAATTGGGCCTCAGAACTTCATTATGTGCGGGCGACCGCAACCGAATGGGAGCAGTTTCGACGTTTTATGAAACAAACATAGGCATATTTGCGGTGTGAGTGGAGCGGGAATTAATGTGTTACAATTAACACACTCTGAGCGAAGTTATATTTTACAATATTAAACCTTGTATCGCAGCGTGCTTCTTAAAGGAAAGCGAATGTTGAATTTAATCCTACTTGAGTCATTATAACTACATTTTATTAAACTCATCCTGAGATAGAACTCCCGAAGAGTTCGAAGCATGTCGTCCGTGACAATTTACAGGGTTTTAACCATTTAGTAAAATGAAAGTGAATGTTGATCGCTATTTTTGTCTTGCTCGCTCACCAAAAATATATTATTATTATTACCTTAAAAAGAAATACTTCCGGGATAAAATCTATCATGTCCCTCCCCGGGACTCAAACTATCTTTATACCAAATTTCATCTAAATTGGTTCAAAGGTTTAAGCATGAAGAGGTAACAGACAGATACTCGTATACTCGCGCATATATAATATCAGTATGGATTGAATTACTGAACCATTATTCACTTAAGTTGACGTTTCGCTAGAAAAACATTACACAGAATCCCAGTGCGTGTTGTTTAACCTCGTGAGACCGGCTATACAAATAAAAATACAATCAAAAACGAACCTAACAATTCCGATCCAAAACAAATGCAACTCTATATCACTTCAAAATTTGAGCTTTTTTTCCATTGACCATATTTTGTATTGTTTTCTAAAATCTCACGATCCAAAACAAATGCAACTCTATGTCACTTCAAAATTTGAGATTTTTTCCATTGACCATATTTTGTGCTTTATATAGGAAACGGGATCATCAACGAAAAAGGCACGAAACGTTCCGAAGTCACAATCTTCCACAATCTATAGTGTCTTCTTGCCATCGTATATATTTATTTATAAAGAGAACCGGCATCTAAATTTACATGGTTGCAGCTTAATTAGAAATACAGAGTTATATGATCTCACGTATAGTTATAAAATTAAAACATACCTATAAGTAACACATCATCATATATTTAAGAGTCTAGCCTAGCTCTTGTCGGTGGAGTAATCGCCATTCTGTTCGGTTCTCCGCCAAGGCTTATTACATTGATCTTACTGTATGTACTGAGTCTATTCTGTTTGTAACAGTGTGTCTTTTCATGCAGTGAATAAATGCTTTCTTTCTTTTCTTTCTTTCTATCTTCTCTTTTGCTTGATTTATAAACGCACGTCTCGGTCTTCCCCTGCCTCTCCTCCCCTCTATCTTTCCTTCAATTATGGTTTTTATGTAATTGTCATGTCGTATCAGGTGTCTATAGGCTGCGGTGGCCGCTTTCCATCAGGTGGACCGTACGCTTGTTTGCCACCGGCGTTGTATAAAAAAAACTACAAAATAAGATTAATTAGAATACATGCTAATTAAATTTCGCCTCACGGAAGGAATCATACAATGAAATATATCAATATCAGTCTCTATATCTAGATTTTAAAAAAACAGTTAGGGCAGGCACGTATCCAGACTTTAGGTTCGGGGGGGAGACAAACATTGAAACAACCATGTGAACTGTGTAAAAATCACTGTAAACAGCCGGCTAATAACGTTTTCGGGGGGGGTAAATCCCAACTACTCCCTCTAAATCTGATTGAATGGAAAGTTTGACAAGTTTCTATGGGATGACAGCTGCCGGCGCCATATTTGACGATGACCGGCCTGTGATCGTATGTTGGTGCAACCGACCCTTAATGTTAGTAACAAGCCTAGCAACAAACTCATACCAATTCATAACGTCAAATAGAAATCGAACTAATCGATTATATCGATTTTTCATATTGTTATTGTATTAAATTGTGATAATAATAATTAACCGTTAGGTAATTTAAAAAATCTTTAAAAAATAAGATTGCATGCCTAACCCTGTCAAATGTAATTTATATGTTTTTTCAGAAATAAACAGTTTAATTTTTTTTTTCAAAAACTTCAATTCAAATCGATCCGACAATAGTCACATATCAAACGCCGTACATAATACAAAAAGCGAGGGTAGATACGCATTAAAAGTCGTAATCAGGTGAGTCCACGGCTCCCTCGTGTGTATAAAACACTGCTAACTTTAATTAAAAACCCGGATTCGAGCTAACATGGAAAAACACAAGTTAGAAGTCCCCAGCTTTGGGAGCAAACAGTCGTAAATCTGATGTGCCGCTTCGGTAATGGGTTTTCTTGTGTCAACACGGTACGTATGTATATGTTACGTTAAGTACCTGAATACACGGTAATAGACGTTAGGGAGCATTCAAGTATTACGTAACGCAATTGGGGGGGAGGGGGTCTCGTAAAACGTTACGATGCGTTACAGGGGCGGGAGGGGGTCTTTCTTACAAGACGTTACGTAACATTGTTTCCCAAAGGTTAAAATAAACATGTTGTGTATTTTAAGAGTTTATTAGTAAAAAAAGCTAAAATAGGATAGGAATGACGGAGAAAAACAATTGTGTGTGTGTGTAAAGTCAAAAATTTATAGAAAAATAAACAAAATACGCAGGTGTTGCGGATTAAAAATCTCTTGTTTTATTTAGTATGATTACCGTAACTTTTAGCGCCTTTAGGGTAAAAATGGTCACTTGAGTGTTACGTAACGTGTAGAGAGGGGGAGGGGGGGTACAGAAAAACGTCACGGTGCGTTACAAGGGGGGGAGGGAGAGTCTAAAATCTTCAAAAATTGCGTTACGTAATACTTGAATACTCCCTTATGGGGGAAAACGAGTTTTTTCCTCCGTCCGTTAGCTGTAGTTTTTTGTGTGATAATGATTTTAAATAGGAGCAATTTGCAGCTTAGTGCGGTATTTTCTTGGTTGAGGAACACGGTGGTTAAATGTTGAGGTACAGTCAAAGTCATAAATATGTGTGCATTCCCAAAGTGTTGTCAAGTTTGAATTCAACTAAAATTAAAACCATGTCAAGTTATGTAATATGCATTTGGTAACAAAGTGCCGTACTTATGTTAAATTAATTGTAAATTTTAGACGAACGTGGTAAATAGCGCTAGCTAGCGATGAGCTACGTTGGTCCCAAATTTTTGACTTTTGTTGTGCTCGCAATTATTTATTTATTTCTTATTATAAAAAAAAATTACAATTAGTGTCTGTCGCACAAAACGGTTTACACAGTTTGACTGTGGGATCGACATCTCTTCGGTAACTAAATGACACAATAAAAAATAGCAAATTCTGCGAAAAAGAGAAAGTTATAATCTGAATCGAAACGCCTCCTTATCCGTTATTTTTGTTATATTTATACTGTATTTCTATCACGCTCATTCATTATTTCTCGTTTTTAAGGCGAAAATTTGAAAGAAGAATAACATTCACTCGTGCGTAAGATTCAAGGAAAGCCTTCACCAAGTTGAGTGTCCTTTATAGTGCACTGGCCCGAGTGGCGCTACAAGACCACGTATTTCTAATAGCTAAGTGTCTTCATTTGAAAAAAAAAAATATTTCCACATTTAGGCGACTTGCTGACTTGTGGGCGCGGAGGCGGTACCATTTCAGAAAGCCGTTAGTTGTTAGTCTCAACTGTCAGTCGAGCCAGTACCGCTTGTTTACCGTGCGCTAAGTTACAAAATCTAAAAGTGTGCGTGCGTGCGTGTGTAGTGTGTGTGTGTGTGTGCGTGTACGTGTACGTGTGCGTGCGCGTGTGCGTGTGCGTGTGCGTGTGCGTGTGCCTGTGCGCGTGTGTGTGTTGAATGGCTTGGAACTTCAACCTGACTAAGTTGTCCACTCACTTGACAAGCCCAATTCCAATAAGGTCTGGTTTCCTCTCGGGTTGGAAGGTCAGATGGCAGTTTCTTCGTAAAAACTAGTGAACCTCTCCTCTCCTTACAATCCTCGAATGCCTTTAATGTGTCCCCGCTTAACTGAACAGGGTGTGACGCTTTGACCGAACCAGCTAGTAATGCATTTAAGGGAGCCTGAATTAGGGCAGCGTTAGGGAGAAATCGGCGGTAAAAGTTAACCATCCCTAAGAATCTCCTTAAGTGTTTGACAGTTTGAGGAATCGGGAATTGCCTAATTGCCTCGACTTTGTCTTCCAATGGTTTAGTCCCTCGCTCGGAGATGTGGTAACCTAGAAATTTTACCTCCGAAGCGCCAAAAATGCATTTGGCTGTGTTTACGAGTACACCGTAATCTCGCATCCTGGTGAAGATTTGTCGCAGGTGGCTTTTGTGTTCCTCTTCGTCCTTGGAAAATATCAAAAAATCATCAAGGTAGGGATAGCAAAAATCTAAACCGCGGGTCATCTCGTCCACAAACCTCTGGAATGTCTGTCCTGCGTTCCTTAACCCGAAGGTCATGAACGGAAATTCGAACAGGCCGAAGGGTGTGGTAATAGCCGTCTTTGGGATATCTGCTTCAAAAACTGCCACGGAGTTGTAAGCCTTGACAAGATCTATTGTCGAAAATATCTTGCAACCTGACAGGCTATGGGCAAAGTCATGAATATGCCTGATTGGATACTTATCTGGTATCGTCCTGGCGTTAAGCTGCCTATAATCGCCGCAAGGGCGCCAGCCGTTGTCCTTTTTGGGTACCAGATGCAATGGCGATGACCAAGGAGTATCGGATAACCGCGCTGTACCGTTTGCAAGCATCGCGTCAAATTCCGCTTTTGCTATTTTGTGTTTATCTGGAGCCAATCTGCGTGGAGCGGAAGAAACTGGAGGGCCCGGTGTTGTTCTTATGTGGTGTATGGTTTTGTGTATAATGTTGTTGGGCACGCCGGACGGTCGTGTTATTTCTGGAAACTCGGAGAGTATTGAGTGAAATTTACTGTCGCCAGTCATGATTTTGACGCTAGAAACTACAATATCAGATGAAGCTATGCACGCTACGGTTGAGATATTAGTAGTTTGATCTATAAGCCGTTGATGACGGATATCTACGGTTAAGTTATAATAAGAGAGAAAATCAACACCTATTATTGCTTTCGTAACATCAGCAACTAGAAATCGCCATACAAAATCGCGACGTAGACCAAAATCTAAGTTAAATTGTACATAACCGTAAGTCTCTATAGGTGAACCATTAGCTGCACATAGTTGATAATTGGTTTTCGTCCGACGTTCGCGAAGAGCAGATCGTGGGAAAACACATAAATCACTTCCGGTGTCTACCAGAAATTGAGCCTTCGATCTGCGGTCTGTGACAAAGAGGCGACCAGTTGCAATGCGGCAATCGTCCGTCGCCATTACCGACTGCCCTGCTCGTTTCCCGATGCGTAGTCGCAGGGGGCGATGCATTGCTTTGCCTGGCTACCATACCTGTGATGATACCAACACACTGGAAATCTTCTGTAGTTTGATAAAGATCGCCTGGTAGATGAGCGGCTTGGGCTGCGCTGGTTACGCCTGCCGCGAGACTGGGAACGGGATCTTTCGTTAACTCTAGTTGACAGAGCGCAGACGTGCTTCGTAAGCTCCGCCATCTGCTTGGCCATGAGTTCTAGAGTAGCATCTAAACGCGAGTCCGAAGAAGTAGAGGCAGTTGAACTTCCTGCCTGTGCCGCTGCTACTTGTGGTGCTATCGGCATGTCATAAATCTTATCTGCCAGATCTGCAAGTGCGTTAATTGGCTGAGAATCTTGTGAAGTGAGAATTGGTTGCATAGAAACTGGCAATCGTCCTATCCACATAGTTTTAAGAAACTCCTCTGGTATCGTCGGGCCCGCCAAATGCTGTAGGTGTCGCAGAAACTGCGATGGTTTGCGGTCACCAATCTCCTCGTGGCTCAACAGCTGCTTGATGTTGTTCTGTCGTGATACAGAGAGTCGCTTGATAAGCTCGGTTTTCAGTAGCTGGTATTTATTTGTTTGAGGCGGATTGATAATAATATCCTCGACTTCTGCTGCGAACTGATTTTCCAACTGTGCAATGACATAATAAAATTTCGTCGAGTCATCAGTGATCCGTGATAGCACAAATTGTCCTTCAATCTGTGCAAACCAAACTGCCGGTTTCTCCGGCCAAAATGGTGGTATGCGAACACCAACGCGACAAATATCGGGTGACGTCAAATTCGGTGCAGTGGAAACAGATCCTGGGTTCGTTTGTTTTAATCGCTCGTCATCTTCGTTACCCATTTTTCTAAATGTTCTTGTTCTGGGTCACCAGATTTAGGTTATATAATGAACGTATTTACCTTCAGTGGGTTTTGTATTCCGTTTGGTAGAAATAAAATCCCAAGTACACAGATAGGTTTCTATTGCACAGACACCACACACAAAAGTTATATGAAAGTCAGAAGGAGAAGGGAAAGTCAAAAAGCGATAGAAAACAGTATTAACACAATGAAGTAGCACAACAAGCAAATTAGGATCTCGCAAGCACAAAAACAGAAGCGATAGCAATTATAGGTGCAGAGGTCAAATCACGACTGACTGGCGTGCATGCGACGCGGCGCACTTAGCAACTCGCGAAACCTGTCCGGCAGCCGAGTGTCCATAGCACGACTGCCGCGCGTGACGTCACACGACACGGCGAAGTTTCGTGTGCTGGGTAAATGTTGTGTGTGCTTTATGGTATATAGTTTTATTTATATAAATCGTATGAATAATAAATATATATAAATAAATATAAAATGAGTCACCCACACCTACGCCAAATTTTGGGATTAGGTAGCAGAACCCGGGCATTCTTCAGGATGCAACTGTACTGGGATAGCGCTAGGATGATGACGATTTTATTCAAATTGGCGGAGTCATGGGGGATGATATACTAAAAAATATCACTCGCAGGTACAGTTCACAGAACCAATAGTTAACTTCATAATGGACGTCTATTCTCGGTACTAATTAAGCTTTGCCTAAAGTTCAAAGCAGTCTGATCAAATAACGCGACTAACTATTCGCTAGTTACGATCGCTAGCCAAGTAATTTGATTAATAATGGCCCCTACTAGTGCATTACTACCAACCGGGGTCAGTTTTGTGAGCATGCAAAATAGCACGTTTACCCGTTTAATCCGTTATCTTCCGTGACGGAGATCTCCGGGCACATAACAAAAGAATGTTATTGTTTAAAGCAGGGACCGTTACCGGTATTTTTAAAAAACCCTGTATTAGCCCAATATTTTGGATTATTTTTTGCTCTTTACGTAGGGCTGAATCATGTATGTAGGTAACAACATCGTATTATTAGATTGTCCCATTAAAAACGAAATAATGAACCGGTAACCGTAATAATACCGGTATTTTTCTATGGAGAAAATACCGGTATCCGATCCCTGGTTTAAAGAGGGGGGTTTAGCAAAGATCGATTGAAATGAAATGAAATCATTTATTTTTCAATTTAGGCATATTACATGCACTTATTAATGTCAATGATTCTTTGAAACACCGGTCTGGCAATACGGATTGATTTACAGATGATTTTTCTCTTACATTTCATCTCGGGGGTGTAGTAAGAGACTATGGGAATAGGGTTGAAGTGTGTTGTGGGCGATGGGCTAGCAATCTATCACTGCTATATTATCACATTTTCTCCTTTTTAAAAACGTAAAATTTTCTTAAAGTAGCATATTAAATTTCCATGCGTTTTGCCTTTTTGAAACCAAATGAAAATACCTAGTAAAAAAAAATAATAACAAATAATCTAATTAAGATTATTTGTTATTATTTACAAATAATCTTAATCTCCACTCAGTTTCTCAAAGGTTAACTGGAAGAAATCCCTTACAGGGATAAGCTCGCCTTTGTACATATATGTCAGCTGTTCTTGTAATTTGTGTTGTATTTTCCTCATCACTACATAGTATAAAACAAAGTCGCTTTCTCTGTCCCTATATCCCTATATCCTATGTATGCTTAAATCTTTAAAACTACACAACGGATTTTGATGCGGTTTTTTTAATAGATAGAGTGAATGAAGAGGAAGGTTTATATGTATAATACATGCATCAGAATTGTACCCGTGCGAAGCCGGGGCGGGTCGCTAGTATACAATAAAGAATTTTATATACGTACCTAACAAAAAATGCTATTTTTGGAATACAACCAGAGTTTTATGATTGTATCGTTTGATATTTGACAGTGGTTTTTCTGTGAAAGAAAACATCGTTAGGATACCAGTTTAAACCCGACATGGTCTAGTTTTCCCTCAGGGACGGAATGTCAGATCGCAGTCAATTTCATAAAACTGGTGCCTACATCAAATTTTAGAATTAGTATTAGAGAGGAATGCGGGCTCCTTAGAGTATAACCAGGAAAAGACGATGATAATAATTAGTTTCTTTCTTAATAGAAGCATTACGTTTGGTAGGGACAAAGAGAATTGACTGATTATGACAAAAAGCGTTGACCCTTGATGACATAGAGTCTATACCGCTTTTTTATTAATATAATAAACAAATATATACAATTAGAAACTTATAAAAATAAAAAATATTACAGAATAAAATAAACAACTAACTTAATCCATAACTATATAAAACAAAAACTAAAAGTCAAATTCTAAAATAGGCCCCTGTGGCATGGTACCAAGGATGCTGGCAGCATTTCCTCGCTGAATCGCAATGCTTATGCGTTGAGCGAGGAAGCTGCCAGCTCTTGTGTCCCCGGTAACATCGATCAACCGTTTTGCCAAAAAGCGATATAATTTTTTTGCTGATGGGCCCCAAGGACCAAGGGTCTCGACACCAAAAGGAATTCTAGTTAATTAGAATGGCCTAATTGTACTGCAAAATGCTTATATTTTACATTCGCATTGATTTATCAACCGACATATACCGGAAAATGGGGTGAGTAGGGATGACAGAAGGGTGAGTTGGTTTTTATAGGCTACTGTTAAAATGTAAATTATATATTCTAATTACAAATCAAGCTATTATAACGTTCATAATCCCAAAGTGTCGATCCAACAATTTTCCTAACTCACCTTAGTAGAAAATTCCACTTCACCCTACCTCAACTACGGAGTGAGGCGGGATTTTTCCTATTTTGTGTTTTAGTAAAGTTATAAACACAAAATCATAAAAAACTAAAATATAAACAACCGGAATACTTTTTTTGTATATAAATCAATATGCCACATATAAAAATAAACTTTTAACCAGGTTTGAACTTCGGTTTTGTCCCTACTCACCCCATTTTAGGGTAATACATAAAGCCACGCTTTGAGCTCTACGAAGTTTGACATTTTAAACACCGTATCAGACTCTAATATCGGGTACGCCACAAGTTTCCTGCAGCAAAATTATCTGGATTCAGTGCCAAGTAATGAAAGGAGCCCTAAGCAAAATGTATCACCGACAGAGCCATATTTCACAGGAACACAGTCCTAAGGGACCTTTACGTTTGGCCTGAGAATAACTCTGTATTTAGTTAATAACTGGTTTTAGCAATATTGAATTTGTTAGTTGGGACTGGTAATTTAATATATAGACTGAAATAGAATCTTGGGTCGTTGTTGTGGAATGGAACAAAGAAACTAATTGTTAAGAGTACATTATTGTCGTGGACGGGAAGGAAGCAATTACAGATTGAATATTAGTTTAAACGGACGAGCTTGCGAGTCTGTTTAACTATTACCCACGCCTCTCGAACCGCGCATTCCTATCGTTTTATTGGGACCGGCCTATAAAGGCACAGTCAGGTAAAAAAACCGGTCAAGAGTCGGACTAGCGCACTGAGGGTTCCTTATACAGATGTGTACCGGTTCCAACCGTATTCAATCAGGAAAATCTATTCTCATCTTATTTTCTCATTGCACCCACATTTGCTAGTTTCTGTTTGGTCCTATGGTCGACTGGTAGAGAATGCCTCATGGCATTAAGTCCGCCCTTTGTACTTATATTCTTTTTGTGCAATAAAGTTTAAATAAATAAATAAATAATATAAAATTTCAACAACATGGTGTAGAAATTGAATGCTATGGGTACAGCGCCATCTATAGGCGACTTTTGTTACAAATTTGAGCGACTGACTAACTTAGTATGTATGGTGGTTTTTCAAGGATAATTCTTTAACTCTTCACGTAAACCGAATTCAATTATTTTTATTTATTTGAAAGAAGGTACTTTCAGCATTACGTTGTAGGAATTTATAAAAGGAAAATACATGCAAAGGTGATTAAATGACCAACTTAGTATAGCCTCCTGACGACCGGCATCCTATATAAAGTACATAGGCCCCAATTAAGTTTTGACTCTATGTCAATTTGACAGAGTAACATTTATTCTGCCAAGTTTTGATACCTAGTCGTCAGGAGGATAGAAATGTTTTTTGACGATAAAAAAAGAAAACCTTGATAGAGCTACAGTTATATTTTTCCTGTAAAATATACGTCAATGTTATGTAATAATTTTTTTTTGGTAAAGTTGATACTACGGTATTTTTTTACAGTTACCCTCGTAATATAGAAGTGACTCAACGTAAAAAAAAAATGTTGCAGAATGTACAACCCAAGTCCTTTCATATGACACCCCACTTGACATATATTTACTAGACTTTCATTAACCACCTGTTACCTGTAATTTTTCACAGAAAATGAAAAAAAAAGTCATGTTCTATGTATCTACCTAGATAACCTTAGCCTTCTTCATAACTATTCCAAATTTAAAATCGGTAGCATAAGTAGTTCTTGAAATAGTTAGAGATGCGACAGACAGACAAACAGAGTGAAACCATAAGGGTTCCTCTTTTACCATTCTGGTACGGAACCCTGAAAAAAAACTACTCATTCGAAGCTCACCAACGCTACATGTGCTATGCTATACGTTACGTAGCAGTATTTTACAGCCTTATAATGGAAATTGCATGTTGCATGCTTCTAGTCACATAGGTGTGGTCATGGGCAGAGGGGCTACCGCGAACCGAAAACGAACGAAGTTCGAATATCTCCCTCCCTGTCGCACTTGCTGATTCGTGCGACAGAGAGAAATATTCGAACTTCTTTCGTTTTTGGTTCGCGGTAGCCTCTCAGGTTCGATCATCACATGGATATATTCTCTTTCATTTTTTTGGAATTTTTCACTCGTGTGCTCTACAGAGACAGTATAGTAAGTACCAGTGGCGGCGCGTCAAAATTTTTTTCAGGGAAGCCGGAAATAATTTGCCTTTCTTATTCTTCATGAGCCGTATATGGTGGCTGAAAATTAGGCAAGCCGGTGGGAATCGAGTTGTATGGACTCTTCGCCACTGGTAGGTACCCTAAAATCGAAATTCCGTCTTTTAATGTTTATTTTTTTCAGTGTTTCGCGATTGATTTATAATAATAATAATAATGTTTTATTGCAGGCATAAAGAATCCTATATAAGTCTTAAAAAACTAGTAAAACAAAAATATCTAAACTAAACTAAATTACCTACGTAAAGTCAAAAAAAATCATTGCTCAAAGCTCTTATCATTAATCGTAAAACTTTTAAGACTTGAATCGCAAATGGTTTCATATTAATGGCCGTAGTAAGCTTAAAAAATAAACCTACTTTGGCTCAACATTGTGGATTACTGAAGTGAATATTGCCAATATTAATTAAGAGGCCTTATAAATTTTAAAATGTATTGAACTAAATTATAACAAAAGTATTTATAATTCCAATAAATATGTATGCGCGCTGCGGTGTTACCCGCGGATAAAATGTAGCCTACGTGTTAATCCAGGATATAAAATACCTCCATTCAAAATTGCGCCCAAATTCGTCCAGCCGTTTTTGAGATTAAGAGGTACATACATCCGCATATCATATCTGTGATTAGAAAGAACAAGTGGGGCTGGGCGGGCCATATATGGCGATTGACAGATGACCGATGGACCAAACTTACCACTGAATGGATACCTAGAGACAAAACAAGAAAGCGGGGAAGACCCAATCTCAGATGGAGAGACGAGCTCGGGAGCTTCGACAAGTACTGGTGGAGAACGGCACGGAGTAGGAGGAAATGGGAGGAGTTGGGGAGGCCTTTTCTGCAGGGGCGGCATGCGAATAAGAACTAGATATTAATAATAAACTGTATGTATTTATATTCACAATTTGCACGAAATAAAGGCTACTATACTATACTATACATCCGCATACAATTTCACGTTTATAATATTACTAACGACCCGCTAATAAACCTTGCTCTTCAATCACTCTATCTATTAAAAAAAACCGCATCAAAATCCGTTACGTAGTTTTAAAGATTTAAGTATACTTAGGGATATAGGGACAGAGAAAGCGACTTTGTTTTATGCTATTTAGTGATTAAGATAACAGGTTTAAACATATACATGTCACAATAGATTAATGTACTAAGGTAGACACGGCGGAGCGGGTCCGGTTGATCATGACAAAGATGCGCCGACATTTTTAGCTGGGTCCGAGTGGCCTTTCCACAGCTGAGAGGTTATATAGTATTGGTGGCGGTTGGAAGATCAATAATCTTTAATATTGACTATAGTCTTGCATGCTTAGTAGTGATTATATATCTAGTAAGTATTGCCGCATGAATATAACTAAGTAAAGGTAAGACACAAGTGTAAGTATCAAAAAAAAATGTAACGAAACTGATTTGTTAAGAGAGGACAAAAAGTGCAGCATAATTGAATTAAAAAGTAGATTAGAAAAGACATTTTTGGCCAAAGTACACTAAATGCTTACCAAAAAACCAAAAAAATGGTTAAATTGTTATAGGTAACATTGTAATGTTTATTGTTATAAAAACTTTAAAAATATATTAGAGTTAAATGTTTAGGCATTGGCTTATTTAGTGTTTAAGTTTAGTTCATAATAGCATAGTAAGTACCTAACATTAGTTAAATGAGCGCGATCTCGCCAACAAACTGTTATGGCAGTTTGGCGAGAAATTAAAAGGTTGTAACTGTTATGTACTTTTTTGATAAATAATTTAAAAAAAAAAGCACTCGAACTGCCAACAAACTGCTACGCAGTTTGGCAGTGTAATTTATTTTGTATCATGTAATATATGTCTTATGAAATAAACGATTAATAATAATAATAATACATAGACTTGGCACACGAGGTGACCGCCATGTGGGATGTTGATTCAACGATCATTGTTCCGATAGTCGTTTCTGCGAACGGTCTAATAGCGAAGAGTCTCGACCAACACCTCAAGAGACTCTCGCTAGATGGCTGGGTCAAGGGTCAGATACAGAAGGCGGTACTCCTGGACACGGCGCGGATAGTCAGGAGGTTCCTCTCTCTGTCGCCCTAACCACCGGTGGCTTAGGCCCCGCCTCGCTGCCGGCGGCACACTAGGTTAGGTTTTTATAATGATTTTATGTTTTGTAAGTGTATTTTTTTTTACTTTTTATAAAGATATTGTAAAAACCTATCCTAAGGCGAAAAATAAATAAAGAGAATAATAATAATAATAGTGGACGCAACTGCACACCGGTCAAAGTACTTGATTGGTTTACTGTTAACAATCTGTTACTGTTAATTATGTAGAATAAAACCCCGGGCTCATCTTAGGACACAACCGGGATACGCTAGGGGGACGATTTGGTTGACTCATCGCCTGTCGAAATAAGTAAATGCAATGAAATACCAGAAATATTTAATGATCCCCTATTAAAGTCAGCATTGAACTTCTGTGTTTACGGTTCTCGTAATTACCGAATCGACAATAAATTCCTAATTTATATCGGCCGCTTTTCCCCGAGGGCTTGAACCAACTTATTATCAGTTATTCATCGTTTTTAGGGGTCCGTATGGAATACTCAGTTTATCACATTTTTTAAATTATTACACATATTTTTACTCGTGTAAAAGTGATCATTTTCTTAACCTAGATTGTAATTATTACAAATGATTATGTTTAATGTAAATAACCGTGGAAACAATTAACATTATCTTTATCTAACTCATAATACTAGTGGCTCTATGTGCTATAGACCTCGCGAGTTTTTTCTTTAATTTTCCAAAAACTAACTCGACAAAAAATCTATATACTTAATTATCGAACTTGCTCACAAAATTTCACTAAAATCGTTTGTAATATGCGACCTGATAAGAACTAATCACAATTTGGCCGCAGAAATGTACAAAATCAATGAAAAAAAAAAATATTATAGTTTTTTAAAACCAGACTACAAAGAAATTATATATAATTAGCGAACCTGTTCACAAAATTTCACTAGAATCGGTTTAACCCCGAACTCTTAGAGTATTCCAGTGTTTAAACCGCCCGCGTGGTCGTGTCGGAGGTTTCCCTGGATTCTCCCCAGTCCACTCTCTAACCGTGCACTCCTATCGGTTTATTGGCATATACAGCCACAGTCAGGTTGAAAAAAAAGCAATATATTAAGGGTCCTTATCAGTTAAAAAACGCTCATCTATTTATGCCATTTTCTGTTTGAATTGACACGTATCTTGACAATTTCTCAACGTTACTATCTAGAAAAGGACTATGGCGACCTAATGTCATAAACTTTAAATGTATTTTTTGGATTTTTTATTAAGAAATATCGTTTCAAACATCACTCCAAATCGACCATTTCCAAGCTAAAAACTTGTTTTTTCCGCTTCAATTCTACTACACACAATAAAATCAAAAAATGGCTATGTTACTATCTGAAACTTTAATAAAATCATCGTATTCTTTAATAACTTTACTGGTATTATCAATACTTTTGTCATAATTTGAAATCAAAGCATTTTAAAATTTATAAGGCCTCTTAAGGGAGTTACAACATCTACCACTTCACGGTAAAAACCGGCCAAGGGCGAGTTGGACTCGCGCACGAAGGGTTCCGTACTAGTATCTATAAAACAGCAAAAATAACTTAACCAAAATTACAGTTAAATCAACCTATCTCAAAAACTATATGAGATACTTTGATCAAACCAAAAATCGTTGAAAGAGTTAATTAGCATGCATCACCTCTATTTTTTTTAGAATTTTATACCCCGTAGTTATAAAAATAGAGGGGGGGGGACATACTTTTTACGACTTTGAGAGCTGATATCTCAAAAACCGTTCACTTTAAGAAAAATGTTTTTTAGAAAACTTTATATCATTTTAAAAGACCTTTCCATTGATACCCCACACGGGTATGTACATCGAAAAAAAAATTTTCATCCCTCAGTTACATGTATGGGGGGCCCCACCCCCAATTCTTTTTTTTACTATTTAGTGTCATAATTTTGTAGCGGTTCATACAACACATATTCCCATCAAATTTCATCACTGTAGTACTTATAGTTTCCGAGTAAATCGGCTGTGACAGACGGACAGACGGACAGACGGACAGACGGACAGACGGACATGACGAAACTATAAGGGTTCCGTTTTTGCCATTTTGGCTACGGAACCCTAAAAAGACTAAAGAGGATTGTGTAGCAGAATTTTTCCATACAAAAAGCGGCAACGTTTTCCACCTTACAATCCTCAACCGATTCACGATTTTTGGAAATGTTTAGAATGTTTAAATACTAGGTTTACACATTTTGATAATTTGAAAAAAAAATGACACAACTGAAGATATGGACCCTTAATCAGGAGGGTCAGTTGGAGACATCAGGGCGGCAGAAGACGTGGAGGTCCTATCGAGAGGGCCCAAACGCCCGCCCTGTCGCAGCACTTGCAGTTCCGGATAGAGGCTGCTAAAGTTCCTATGCACCTCCGGCCGACTGTCTGTGCGATGCCAGTGCGTTCATTTGAGCAAGTTTGTCTAGCCTCTTCGACCCTCCCTCCCGGGTGTCGCCAACGCCTCCGCGTCCTTGCAGCAGAACTGCTGGCTGGATGAGTCACTGGAACGGAACGGAACGGAAGTGAAGATATGGACCCTTAACGATTCGTTTTTTTTTACTCGAAAACTTCCTCGAAAAAAACTGGTTTTGGCTAGTATTTCATAAACGAGAAAGAATTACCAAAAAATCAACACGTACAAAATAGTTAAGGATGTAAGGAATTGATCAAGCCCAATATTATCTCAGTCGATAAAGGTTTAAGGAGTAGAAAACTTTGTCACCCAAATCACTAATTCTGCGAGAAATTAAGTGCCAAACGGCCGATGGTGACGACTCTCACTATTGCACGATGCTGGCACAACCTCGATGGGTGAAAGAAAGAGTATTTCGAAAAGCCTGATCTCGCCCCGCACGATAGGTTCACAGTAGTCTTTTATCTTGGTCTAATAATTGATAATAAATTTATGGGGCACTCACATTAACCATGTATGCACAAAGCTTAGATCCATCCTCTGTAATATTAGTGTCTTAAAGCACAAAATGCCTTATAGCACCCTGCGCCTACTCTATATGGCAATGGCTCATTCAGCCATAAACTATGGTATTTCAAGCTATGGCAGAACCTATAAGACATACTTACAGCGCATATATAACATACAACTAAGACTATTAAAAACTATAGTACCACTGAAGATTAAGTATAAGCATAGACATAATTATGATAAATTGTTCAAATACTGTAGAACTTTAAATGTATATGATCAAGTCAAACTAGCCATAATATCAGAATATAAGGACAGAATGGGAAAACTAAATAGGTATGAGAGGCCAACCGATCTGTGATATTTGACTAACAAAAAAACATACATTTTACCTAATAATACTAGTAATGTATATGGCAGGAGAGTATAGACGTACTACCTACCTCATACACTAAATGGTTTCCCCATACATGTTATCAATAAAATAGAAGACAATCCAAAGCAAACTAAAAATATCATAAACAGAACAATATTGTATAGCCCAATCTAAACGAAAGAAGATCATATATTAAATAAAATATGTGCTAATCCATATTGAAAGGGACCTCATGGCGGCCGGCACTTACGCCTTTATTGCCGCTGTTCCAATACAATAGTGAATAGGTGCAACGTAAGCGCCTGCCGCCATAAGGTCCCTTTCGATGTGGATTATCACATATAAGCTTAGCATCACAATCTTAAAATGTAAAGATTTAACATAAAAAGTAAAAGTAAGTCTAAGTAATTAACATAAAAAGTAATTAATTTTCTTTTTTGAAATAAACAGTTTATTTTTTTTTTATCAAATTTCGCATCATATTTTGGTAATTCATTTCATTTTTTGACATAACCTACTGAAATAAGCTCTGGAACTTTATACTAATAATATGTGCTGAATTCCCAACGCAAACGCACCTTACGCTTGACCGACTTTGAAGCCAACGAAATACGCGTGGCTATAAATTTACGTGTGCCCCTACCCGTTATGTAAATTCGTCTTCATGGCGACACCTGGTAAGGCCATAAATTATTAAGATATCGCCTGAGATTGTAGCTACTTCATTAATATACGACAAGAAAGCCGCTTGGACATTAACACCGACTATTATGGAGTAAAGACGATTCCGTACTGCCATGTGAACTTGTTCTTATATGTACCATGACTAGTGATGTACCATTAGCGTAGGGTTGTCATAAGCATGAGGACGAGCACCGGGACAATTAAAGAAAAAGTAGTATAAGTAGAGCTCATGAAGAAAAATTTGAAGGACATCAGCGCAATGCTTCATCCCCAAAGTCAAAGCAGATGTGGGAGCGGATTCGGTCTTTGCCGTGGGATGGTATCCTTCATGCGCGCGCGCCACGCACTAGTTAGGCTTATGGCCGTCCGTACTACGTACATGCATAAGTACTTATATACCTAGCTACTGGTCCCTACTAATTAACTATGCTTTTCAAACCGGGACAATTTACTTAATGGGCGGGACACTGGGACAACACGCTTCAAACCGGGACATGTCCCGGCATACCGGGACGTATGGCAGCCCTACATTAGCGGTTATATTCCCGGTAAAGTGCATCACTAACTGCGACCGACCGCACAAAATGAAACATATAGTAGGAACACCTAATTTAAATTTACGTATGGTATTGGCAATCAGACACAAGCATATGTAACTTAAAATAAGCAAGGTGTTTATTTTCAAAGAAAAATCAATTACAAGTGACTAAAACACTATGCAAATAATATATTTTTTTTTAGATTTTAAACAGCCTAGCGGTCAAATAATATTATATAATAGTAGTGGTTAATTATTACCGCACTGTAAATACTACACTATAACAACGGTTTATTTATGTAAATATGTGTTTTATTTTTTTAAATAAAACAATAAAAACGACTCCAAAAAACACTAATATGTAAAACATTGTTCAGGAGAAAATAACTCGCACAAGGAAAGGGTCAACATGCCCGCTCCTCACACACACCTGTCGACGGACCAAGTCAATAAAAACCATGCATCATGTGGGGCCTAAAGTGTATAACAAACTTCCCGCAGTAGTGAAAAATGCGGGTAGTGTCTCCACATGTTTAAAAAAATTAAAATCGTGGCTCCTCAACCACTCATTTTATAGCATTAAAGAATTTTATGACATATCCAATAATTAATAATAGCAATACCTATTACTTATGATTATACTTATGGATTTCAATAATTTGTAGAATTTAATTAATACTGTATAATTGAATTATAACAATGACGTGTAATATTGATAATATTAATAATAAATGACTATGACCATCAATTCATCATTTTCACCCAATAACCCAGTTCATTTAGGCTCCATCAACCAGAAATAGTCCCTGTACACCCTGGCGGGTGCTGTCTCTGTGTGCGTCCCATGACACGGGCAGGGACAGCATCCGCTCGGTGTATCCCTTGCATTTCATTAAAGTGTCAAAAGGGCCTCTACGTGTTGGCTATGTGGTACTTCGGTGCCTCGGTACTTCGGCTCCGCGCACGCCTCCCAAAGGTCCGGGATACCATTGTCCCGTGAACGGGAATGACTATGACTATGACATTATTGCCTAACTTCTAATAGGCCAATATGAAGCCATCTCGTCCACCTTAGCCATTTTTTTGATGGCATCGACTTCAAAAATTGCAATACCTACATTGTTCATTGTTCAATAATAAGGGTGTTCATAATGACCTATTAGAAGTTAGGCAATTATGTATTACATATTTTTGTGTTTTTTTGGAGTCGGTTTTGATTTTTTGTTATTTCTTTTATTTCACATTTTTTTGTGATTCTACCAGGGTTCCTTTGCCTACCTTCCGGCTTCGATTACCAGATCAGGCTCATAGAAATATCACATCACGACCATTTAAATTGTCTTCGTCATAATCGCTTCAGGATCATGATGGAAAGTTTGGTCCTGGTCTTTTTCGTCAGTTCCCGTTCACCAAATGCTACTTTGTGAATGCAAATTCTCGATTTGCTACCGAAAATATTAAAATCGCTATTTTTCAGGACTTCCCTCAATTCATCATAATTCCCATCATAAAAAGTGAATTTTAAAACAACGGGACCAATCTGGCCCCTATTTCACCAAGTTGACATATGTAGGTTGACAAATCGAATTTTTTTATGTGAAAACTGTTTCACCAACAACAATTGTAATGTTTTTTTGACAATTGTTGCGCCTGTCAGCTTTTTTGTTGAAATAGGGGCCTAGAAACGTAGTTATCCTTTCAAACATAGAAATAATTATTCAAATCCGTTCATAAACGCGTGACAAATATACAAAAAAAAAACATGCAGGCGAATTGAAAACCTCCTCCTTTTTTTGGAGTCGGTTAATAAACTACTTATCAGCATTTTCTTATATTTTTTAAATTACGTATCATTTTTATTTAAAGCTTATGGTGAGGAAAAAAAATCAGCAACAGACTTTTCACATTGTATTTCTAAGAAATACAAAAATTGACATTGTGATAGGTATTGTATTTCTATGACAAAAATTATTTCTGAAGAGTGGAGTCTACTTAAGGTTGACACCTTATGATGTTATATAGTTTCAGCGTAGCGAGGAGCGCTCGTGGCTCAGCGGCGCCCGCGTACCACGTGCGGTATGCGAGGTTAAGCAACGTCGGTCTAGGTCAGTTATTGGATGGGCGACCGCTTTGAGTGGTTATTAACAGAGCGCTCCCGTGCTTTGGAAGGCACGTTAAGTCGTTGATCCCGGCTGCTGTCTATGATAGCAGTCGTTAAGCCAAGTTAGAGGCCTTCGGGCGGTTTGAGAACTTCTAACAGTCAAGTAGCCCACTCACTTGACAAGCCTAATTCCAATAAGGTCTGGTTTCCCCTCGGGTTGGAAGGTCAGATGGCAGTCGCTTCTGTAAAAACTAGTGCCTACGCCAAATCTTGGGATTAGGTAGCGGACCCCGGGCATCCTTCCGGATGCAACTGTACTGGGATAACGCTAGGAGGATGATGATGATGATTAGTTTCAGCGTATTGTAGTTCTTTAAAATCTTTTATTTTCATTTCAATTGACTTTTATCAATTTGAATAAACAATATAAAAATAAATACCCAGTTGTTTAAATAATCCAAGCTGACCTCTATGTCCGACCTAGAGGAGTGCATAGAGGGTTGCTGATCCATCTGACATCGGTACATCGGTGACATCGGTGTAGACGGTAGGAGTTGGTTATTTGTATCACAAAATTCGACAAAATATACCCATTGACGACCGGTTTAGCCTAGTGGGTAGTGCACCTGCCTGTGAAGCTGACGGTCCTGGGTTCGAATCCCGGTCAGGGCAAATATTTATGTGATGAGCATGAATATTTGTTTCTGAGTCTTGGATGTTTTTTATGTATTTATGTATTTATATCTATTAAATATATCGTCGTCTAGTACCCATAACACAAGCCTTCTTGAGCTTACTGTGGGGCTAGTTCGATTTGTGTAAGATTGTCCTCTAATATTTATTTATTTATTTATAGACGGGGTATTTGAGTCAATTAGTGATCAGTATTAGAAGGGAGCAATGGAAAACGATCATCCAGTACTAATGGTTTATGTTTTTTATTTTTATACCAAGAACTAGAAGCCACACAATATTGGGACATTGATCTTAAGTAGTTAATAGATTATCCTTATTAAAGCAATTGAGCGTATCAAAAGAATTTTATTGAACTTAAACGGTTTCGTCCTGTTCTTAGCAGTAAAAATAAACGAAAAGGAATCCAGAAAAGGTAATAAGAGCTGGGTATTCGACGGGACAATTTGAATTATTTTCCAGTTTATTGAATTGGGAATATTGATAACAATAAAAATAAATTAGTCTTACGATACCAAAAAAAACAAAATCATGAAAATACTCGCAAAAATTCATTCACGTCACAACTTATTTTAAATCCAAACTACTTCCAACTCCCAACTTATTTTATTTTGACGACCGGTTTAGCCTAGTGGGTAGTGCACCTGCCTGTGAAGCTGACGGTCCTGGGTTCGAATCCCGGTCAGGGCAAATATTTGTGTGATGAGCATGAATATTTGTTTCTGAGTCTTGGATGTTTTCTATGTATTTAAGTAATTATATCTATTAAATATATCGTCGTCTAGTACCCATAACACAAGCCTTCTTGAGCTTACTGTGGGGCTAGTTCGATTTGTGTAAGATTGTCCTCTAATATTAACTATTTATTTTATTTATTTATTTATCCTTATTTTTAACGGGCAACGAAAAAGAGGGACTTACAACACGTAAGTTTAACATGTGTAATTGTTAATCTGTGTATCTCTGTCTGTGGCATCGTATCTCTTAAACGGGTGGACTGATTTGAATGCGGGTTCTTTTATTTTAAAGAAGATGTTCTAGCAATGGTTCGCCGATATGTTTTATCAATATCAATTTAGCCCTTTTTGAGATATAGAAGTTTGAAATGGAAATGTCGGATTTTCCAAATTTTGTAAGTTGTAGTTATTGCTTATTAAAAAAAAATTGTTTAATATTATTTTATTAATGGACAATGTTTGACCATAGAAAATTTGTTTTGATTTCCCTACAAACTTCAAACTAATCTAACATTTTTGACGTTTCATAAAATTTGATTACCAGCCAACATCCATCGGAAGTTCACTATATAGACTCGTTCTGGTGAAAAAGTTCTTTGCAACCAACGAGGATTAAAACAGCAGTAGACAGCTTTTTTTTTTGAACCTGACTAGGCCGGGCCCGATAAAGCGATAGGAGTGCGCGGTTGAAGAGTAGCCTGGGGAAAATCTAGGGGACAACCTCCGGCGCGACCACGCGTGTGGTTTGGAACACTGGAATACTCTAAGAGTTTGCGCTCCAGTGAGATTGGTTGA
This sequence comes from Epiblema foenella, assembly GCA_963556455.1. Classification (NCBI taxonomy): domain Eukaryota; kingdom Metazoa; phylum Arthropoda; class Insecta; order Lepidoptera; family Tortricidae; genus Epiblema; species Epiblema foenella. The sequence goes on from OY747105.1 coordinate 21,607,842, forward strand.
GCGGTTTCAACCGAATCTGAGGTGTGAGTGGAATCGAGCTACTGAGAGTTTTGTCGCTGGTTCACTAAACCTAGCCTAGCTGAGAAGAGTCCAGTAAGAAACTCAGCTAGGCCCGACCTGGGTCGGACTGACTCTACCCAAATAGGGACTATATGTGTCACTGTTGTCGCGATCGCGCGGCGGGAATGCCTAAGTGTACGCGTCGTGTCAGAGTTGGACGCCGTAAGCGCAGCGTTCCATCTTTCGATAGACGCTGTGATTACGTCGTCCGGGTCCGTAAGAAGAGGATGATGAATTTCGCAAATAAATTCTGTTGTAAATAAAATTCAACGTAAATTACGTTTCAATTCAAATAACCTTTGTACCATTTACTGTGCAAACAAGAATGCTGGCTCTAAATAAAACGCCAAGCGCTCAAAGCGACATGTGTAGCCCAATGGATAAAAGCACTATTAAAGATAGTGGGCGCATTACAGTCGTCTTGGTAGGGTTTATTGCATCTCTGTTTGCTAGGGAAGGCAATAGTGGCCCGCCGCTCTGGCTTCCGATTGTTATTACCTCGTAACTACAACGCTGCGTAAAATACTATGATATATTACATACGTTCAGTTCAGTTGTATCATGTCAGATTTAGATTCGCGTCTCCGGTGGACATATCAAAAGTTAAGGGGGACATTCTACTTTTTCATAACCAGTTTTCTATTACAAAAAAAATCTATTATGTACTAAATTAGTGTACAAAAATAGGATTTCGAAATAGTACCAGAACCTAATAAAACGAATTTCTAGGTAAAATACTTTAATATTAACATATTGCTGTGAAAGGTAACACAGTGGTAAAAACCATTTTTTCATACTAATGTTGAGACATTCAAGGACCACTAAGTTACTCGATTTATGGATATTAGCGGTCCAAAACTATCGGAAGTGATACTGCAATGAAACCTCTTTCTAAATAACAATACAAAAATATGAAGTGAGTGCCAAGTATTCCAAAATCTACATTTAAAAAAATTATGTACATGAAAAAGTAGAATGGCCCAAGGACCAAAAAGCTTAATTTTGAATTGGTCTAGTAACCCGCATAAACGGTGTTTCCGTAACTATAAATCCATGTAATTAAAACCAAACTTACGTATACATAAGCCGTTAACTATTGAGGTGGACAACTTTTGTTTTTACAACTGACAATGACCCATAAATTAACATCAGCATAAATGTAAGAATATTGTTAGAGTCCTCTGGTGTTGCAGGTGTTTATGGGCGACGGTAATTGCTTACCATCAGGCGATCCGTCTGCTCGTTTGCTCCCTATAATATAAAAAAAAGAAATATGATGTACAATTTGTCAAGAGGGACATTTTATACTCATTTATATGGCAACTGGTCAGTAACTTCAGTATAGTCACAATAATAACATTTTGACCTGTTTATCTGTCAGATCTTATGTTAATATTGAAATGTTTTGTAGCGAAATAGTTTCAATACCCTAGCGTTTTTTTTTTCTTTTATTTTATTGCATATTAAATTGTTAATAATGTTCTGCTCCTAATAATGTTAAGCCTCAGGCAAACGCAAAGTCGGCGGACAATACCTGCGGTACAGAGATGTCCTGAAACGCCACCTTTCTGCAACCGGCATATCCTGCGAGACTTGGGAGGAGCTTGCTACTCGGAGGTCGGACTGGCGAAGTGCTGTTAATACGGGCCTCAGTGACTTTGAACGCACTCGTCTCGAAGCTCTGGATGCTAAACGCCAGATTCGTAAAACTCGAACCAAACCCAATATAGATAGGAATCTTTATACTTATAAATTATAATAAGTATGTATAGGGTTACAGGTTATACAGGGCCCAGGCAAATTACATATTAGTATCATCAATTTAATTTATTAAAACAAAGTTTTTAAGTGCTCAAGTTAATTTTAATTAAATATTTCTCTTAGGATTACTTAAACATTAATGATATTGAGAAGTATGAGCGTGATACTTAATTTTGTATATACAAGCAGGTATATAGTTTATTTATTTGTTTATTTAATCTTTATTGCACAAAAGTAAAACTTATCGTACAAAAGGAGGACTTAATTCCATAAGCATTCTCTACCAGTCAACCTTAGGGCAAAGCAGACAAATTGTGGGCGGTGCAACTCCAAATATAAAAACGAATATACTAAGTGTCAATATAGTACGTACATATTAATACCAATACATACATAAATAACGAATAACAAATATATACACATACATATATTATTACTACTACTTATAATACTTATATTAATACTGTTTAAGTGCTTAGAGAACAATACTCACAATACACATTTAAAATGAAGTACATTGAGTTAAGTTATAAACCGGGTTCTGCAGTTAATAGTGCTATTTCTATCGATTTTGGAATGGAATGCATTTTTCATGCGAGCCGATACAAGTTTCACTGCAGTAGAAAGAGATTTGGCTCTCGTAGAGTAAGGCCATTATACAACATTGCTCGGAAACGAAAATAAACGAAGATTCTTCAAAGCTCAAAGGCACCTATTGTTACTTTTCTTGAGCTTGTCTCTGTCAGGGTAATTATTAAAACGGTGTTGTTTAATCCTACTTAATATTAATGCAAATAATAATAATCATTTTTATTTTCAGATAACAGGGATCCATGTTTGTTAGTAAAAGCTTACGTTATGTTAGTAGATATCACAAAATTCACAAAATTGTACCAAAAGAACATATTCCCTTCTGAAAGGCCGGAAACGCACTTGCGACTCCTCTGGTGTTGCAGGTGTTTATGGGCGACGGTAATTGCTAACCATCAGGCGATCCGCCTGCTCGTTTGCCCCCTATAAAATAAAAAAAATATTAACCAATGTCGAAAAAAAACTTTAGATGCTTGGATATTTGGATGTAACTCAATCACGCAACTACTGTATCTGTATATACTGTTTATATTTTTTATTTGTACTGTATATGTGCCACGTATAAATGTTTTTTTTTTCTTTTTTTCAAAAACGGCTGAACGGATTATGATGTAACTTGGTAGATATACAACGATTTTATAGCTTGGTTTAACATGTAATATTTTTTTATCCCGAAATCATCTCTCGAAGGAATGAAATAGAGTTAAAAGTGAAAAATAAAGAAAATTACATTTTAAATCATAAAAAAATGTATTTAAAACGTCTGTAACAGTACTATATTAAATATCAACGAAAAGAAAATGCAAAAATACGTGTCAATTCGCACATACATAATGGGAAGGGCAGTTTTTGAGCTGATTAACGCCATTAACACAATAAAATCGGCCAGATTTTTTTTTTGTCACCAAGTAACTTATCTTAAACACCTTGGAATCCTTCGCTGTTATCGACGGACTCCAATTCAGACACGCGACGAAGGTTCACCGTGACTGCAGATAAGATAAGAAAGAATTAAGAGGTCCATCGATAGGCCTTCAACGATTTTTTTTTCTTGTTCGTCGAAATTATTTTGAATAATACAGCAATACTTTTTGTAACATTAAGTGAAGATAGGACAACACGCAACTATTTCACCAAATTGCCAATTGTCATCTGACAATGACAATTCACTGTCCATATTTTCTGGACTCTATAGACAGTAAGTAATTGATAGTACTCATTAACCAAATTTACTTCTAGATCCGGATATGTACGGCAAATTGTCATTTTCAAGAGAGCATTGTCAGTACGCGCATTTTTTTTAAATAGTAGAATGAATGGAAAAAATGGGTGTCTATTATTTTATCGAAATATCTTACATCGATTTTCATTTCACCGAAAACTGTTCAACGAATTTCATTAGGTTTTTTTTTCTAATCACATAATCATCAATTCATTGCATTTTATATAATCGAACCACTTTTCATAGTTAATCGTTTCGAATCCGTCTCTAATCGTAGCGTAACGGTACATCGAATTTACCTTTCATCGAAATATTCGTTATTCATAGTATTAATTTAACGAAACTTGATTCACAGATAGTACGTTCCATATAGTATTCTTTCCAAGAACAATGTTTCATCGAACAACCAAGCAAGCATGATTTTTCAAGGCGTATAATCTTTCTGGTCTTATATAAAAAAAATAACCTCGAAGATTAAGACGGGAGCAAAGCTCCCGTCTTAATCTTCTAACCTATCCGCATTACAGTCGGTTTTGCCCTAACAGGTCTTTTGTACATTTTAGGTTTTGGGTATTTTTGTTTTTGAGTATTTTTGTTTATGAGTACTTTTACAGAGTACACCAAGAATCTGAGAAAAAAAATAATTTTAGACTTACTTATATCAAGAATAGTAAACAGTGGTGAAATGATGTTCTAGGTAATAAGAATTTTGGGAACTGAAACCTTCGTTAAACCAAAATTATACTAAAGGCCATTCGATGAACGACTACGTCGATGAACAAATAAAATACTGAATTAAAATTCGATGAGTTGATTCTTGTGTAAAAGGTAATTCGAGCAAATGTTTGAGCGATCTAACGAAGTTCGATGAATGATTCCTAAGTGATAATAAAATTCTGCGAATAGTGTTATGGGAAATGATAATCGATGTAACGATTTTCGGTAAAATGATGGATCCCCGGAAAAAATACATGTACACTATCTCATCATCTCATCCTACTACCGCTATCCCAATACAGTTGCATTCTAAAGGATGCCCGGGATCCGCTACGATCCCAAGATTTGGCGTAGGCACTAGTTTTTACGGAATCTACTGCCATCTAACTTTCCAACCCGAGGGGAAACCAGACCTTATTGGAATTGGGCTTATCAAGTGAGTGGGCAACTTGACTGTTAGAAGTTTTCAAGCCGCCCGAAGGCCTTTACGTCTTGGCTTAACGACTGCTATCAGACAGCAGCCGGGATCAACGGCTTCACGTGACTTCCAAAGCACGGGAGCGCTCAGTTAATAACCACTCAAACCGGTCACCCATCCAAGAACTGACCTCGGCCGACGTTGCTTAACCTCGCATATCGCTGGGCCACGAGCGCTTCTATTACACAGTATACACAATCCAATGAAAAAAAATCTTTGCTCGCTTTTCTTGGAATAAGGCATGACAAGACAAATTAACATAAGTTAGATTTTCTACGGCTTACAATTTTACTGTTAACTCTATAGTAGACAACGCAACAGGGTTATCGTCAGATTTAGGTTCGCGTCTTTTCGTTGGACATATCAAAGTTAAGGGCCTCAAAGCTTAATTTTGTATTGGTCTAGTAACCCGCACAAGCGGTGTTTACGTAACTATAAATCCATGTAATAAAAACATAACTTACATGCACATAAGCCGTTAACTATTGACCACCGGGTGGAAAACTTTTGTTTTTACAACTGGATCATTGTCAGTTGCACCAAAAGTTGTCGCTCCGGTGGTCAATAGTTAACGGCTTATATGCATGTAAGCTATGTTTAAGTGGAAACGGATACACTGTTTATGCGGGTTACTAGATCAATCCAAAACTAAGTTTTGTAGCCCTTAACTTTTGATATGTCCACCGAAAAGACGCTTACCTAAATCTGACATAGACGCTACTGACAATGACCTAACAAGTAAATTTGATTACCATTAACAACTAAAACGAAACAACAGTTTTATTTACTAAGAAAACGTTTGCTCAGGATTGGTGTAAACAGTGAAATATTATTCCAAATGAACATAGTTGTTCCTCATTCAGCATGCTAATTAATTCCGAAGGGTATCCAGTGCGCTAGAAACTGTTGCTCTAATTAAAATGAAAAGTTCAATTTAAGGTGTTTCATGTAAAAGAGCTACCACAAGCACCGGAGCACGCTTAAGCTTTTAAAGCGGCCTTATTATTACTTTTTAGGGTTCCGTACCAAAATGGTAAAAAAGGAACGGTTTCACTTTGTCTGTCACATCGCTAAATATCTCAACAACTACTTATGCTATCGACTTGAAATTTGGAACAGTTATAAAGAAGGCTAACCTAGATACATAGAACATGAGTTTTTAAAATATTTTATTATTTTTTGTGAAAAATAACAGATTTGAAAGTCTAGTGAATATGCCGAGTGGGGTGTCATATGAAAGGGCGTATTGGTTGCACATTTTGTTTTTTTTTTTATATTGAGTCATTTTTGTTTTATGACGGAAAATGTAAAAAAAATACCGTAATTATCTCCGAAGTTTACCAAGGAAAAAATATGAAAAATTACACAACATTGATATTAATGTATATTTTACAGGAAAAGTATAACTATAGCTCTACCTAGTTTTCCTTTTTTGTTTGTAATTTAATCACCTTTGCATGTATTTTGTTTCATAAATTCCTACCAGATTATACCGAAATGACCTTTCAAATAAAGAAAAAAGTTGACTCGCACTTGACCGGTTTTTTTCTTAATCTTGACTGATGTTACCGAAATAACCTTGGGCCGTGACGCCTCACGCATTATTCCGCGGAAAATTAGAAAGCATCCTGAGTGTATGAAATATTAAGCGTATTAATTAGGGGAGATTACAAAAGGTTCGCGGAATAAGCGAGGTTGGCGACGCAGTCTTCCGCTCTTAATGATCGCGTGATCCCCATTCGCAAGAAATTTGCCGGGTCGTCAAAATTACGCGTCTTAGTGGCTCATGTCCCATTCATATAGCCTTTGAGGAACATTATTCAAAAACCGTGAAACATTTTTGAAGAGTAACACCATTTTAATTGGCTGTTACGTGCGAGGCGGCCATTGAAATATTGACTGTAATGGGTGATTCGTGGATTTAATAGGAGAGATCGTACAGATTAATGACTGTAAATTCAAAATCACTGGATATGCTAACATTGAAGAGGGTTTTAACTTAAAACCCTTAAGTAAAAGACTTAAAACTTTTAAGTCTTCCTGAAGTTTGTGAAACTAATGGGGATTACTGTTCGAGCGTTATATTTCAATTTCAATTTATTTTGCAACCATGTACATACAGTAAACACATGCAACTTAATGCTAGGTAAATGTACAAGTACATACAGGACCCTGTTAGGGCGCAGCAAATAGTAATCACGATTTAAGTTTAATTACAATGCGCAACATTGGGTAAAAAAAATAATAAATAAATTAAATAATTTGATAGTACAATTTCGTAAAATAATTAGATAAAAATAAATTCGCATCATTGGTTATATGCATCTATGAGTTAAACTGTGTCTCAAACAGCTGTAAAAATATACTGACTTCGACAATGCCAAATTTAAATTATCGTCTTTTTTATACCAAAAATATGGATTTCCTGTAATTTTACAGAATTTCTATTGAATATACTATTTAAAGTGTCAATAATAAATAAATAAATAAATATTAGAGGATAATCTTACACAAATCGAACTAGCCCCACAGTAAGTTCAAGAAGGCTTGTGTTATGGGAACTAGACAACGATATATTTAATAGATATAAATACTTAAAGACATAGAAAACATCCAAGACTCAGAAACAAATATTCATGCTCATCACATAAATATTTGCCCTGACCGGGATTCGAACCCAGGACTGTCAGCTTCACAGGCAGGTGCACTACCCACTAGGCTAAACCGGTCATCAATGGAATGGCCGTCATAATGTAATGTAACTGAAGAAATAATAATTAAAACCCCATGTGTTCAAAAAATAAGTTTCATTTACTTAAAAAGAAGATGTTGCAGCCCAACAAGCGCGGACTGTATTTCTGCGTGATGTAGTGATGTATAGTAATTTATTAATGAAATAACTGAAAACACATCAAAAATGTTATAAGCGTAAATCAACTTCAGTTTGGTTGGTTCACGATGCACAAGGAAGGTACTACACGTGAAGGTAACGATTTTATGTAAAGAAAAGTATCCAAAATATTTACACACCCAGATGTCTACTTGGTTATCATTAAAACTTAAGAGCTTCGCTCTTGTCGGTGGAGTAACCGCCACTCTTCTCTATTCATTGCCAGTTTCTTGACTTCCCCATATGACTCGGCAACTTCCTCCCTCACTTGGTTAAAGTAAGTCAGTCTAGGTCTTCCTCTTCCTCTCCTGCCTTCAATTTTGCCCACTAAGATGTTTAAGAAGAAGCTGTCGTGCCGTATCAGGTGTCCCATCATCCTGCCTCTTCTATTTCTAATTGTTTCCAGTAAACTTCTACTACTACGCCTACTTGGTAATTAACTGAAATATTACATTCCCTTTTCCCTCACAGTGCTGTGTTCCTGGAGGTGTGCAAAGTTGCCAGAGCTCCCGAGGATGCAGTGCGTTGAGAGCGAGGGACCTAAATTTGTCCCTTCTGTCAACACAGTGAATTCTCAAATTTCATAAAGGGTCGGCAACGCGTACGTGACTCCTTTGGAGTTGAGGGCGTCTATAGGCTGCGGTGACCGCTTACCATCAGGTGGACCGTACGCTTGTTTGCCACCGGCGTTGTAAAAAAAAAGTGAACAGTGATACGGAAAAGGAATTATGACGGCATTTTGGTCGAAACAGGTTTGATGAGAATTTATTTTTTCATTATTTCGTACCTTCGTAAATTTACAGTGATGTATATCATCCATTTAGCAATCCTCCTGTATCGCAATGCTGATACGATCACCAATCTAACAACTGAATATATTAATACCTAAGTAATATTTGTTACCTAATTATTACCTAAGTTTTACCTATTGTTTTGAAACTGACATTCGACTCCACTGTCAAACATATAAATAGTTTGGAGCAATATATTATATAATATCTTTTTGTACTTAATAATAAATAGATAAATAAAATAGTTAACTGAATTGTTTTATCCTTCGCTAAAATGACTGAAATATATAAAATAAATAATAAATAAATATTAGAGGACAATCTTACACAAATCGAACTAGCCCCACAGTAAGCTCAAGAAGGCTTGTGTTATGGGTACTAGACGACGATATATTTAATAGATATAAATACTTAAATACATAGAAAACATCCAAGACTCAGAAACAAATATTCATGCTCATCACACAAATATATGCCCTGACCGGTATTCGAACCCAGGACCGTCAGCTTCACAGGCAGGTGCACTACCCACTAGGCTAAACCGGTCGTCATAACCTACATTTGACATACCAGAACAACATCATATTAACAAAAACAATGGAAACAATATTGAAATACAGACAGGGTTCCTATTTTTTTACAAGCCTAAGGCCAGTTACGCATGTTCTAGAATATTTTAACTCAATGTTATGTCCCTGTCGAATACTGTGACAATAGAAAACTAAAGAATGCTATACTAGTAATATTAATCACTAATTTAAATATCTACTGGCTAGCTAATTATTATACCTAGAAAAAGGTTTTGTTTATCCCTAAGATAAAATAATAAGCACTTTTTTGAACTTTAATTACCAACACTTGATCCGAGGAATTTCCCCAAAATATTTTGCCGTATCGAAGCGTGGTAGTAGCAAAAGCGTGATAGGCAGCGAGTGGGTCGGCTATCTAAGACCTTTATTTTAATTAGATAACGCACACGAAGACTTATAATATTAATACACCATTAAATCTAAATAAACAAAATGGTCTAACATTTTTCAGGAACTTTGCGTAAAAAAAACTGTCGTTCGTGTCTTTTCTACGTAAGAGCACTGATCGATGGACAATCGTCACGCAGAGCGGGCACGCGAAGTGCTCCTATTTTGGACTACCTTAGTCAACTGAGAACGTAAAATGTGATAGGATTACGACTTTTGCTTCTATGGAGCAGTCACCTAGAACAGTGGTATTAGGAGAAAACGAATACCATCTAAATTCCTGTGTGGTAGACCGACAGACGTACAATAGGAACTGTAAGAGTTTCGTTTCTGCCCTAAAATTGTGAATACTCTCTCATACAGTGCGTTACCGGCATACTTGTATCTATTGAAACTGATAACAATATGTCCCATTAACAATTATTTTCATATATTAACATATCATAATGTGAATGAACTGCCAAATTACATTTATTAACACCGCACCTTCAATATTATGTCATTTTCCAGTAGCTCGATTCAGATTTTGTTGAAGCCGCTCAACCAATCTCACTGGAGCGCAAACTCTTAGAGTAATCCAGTGTTTAAACCGCCCGCGTGGTCATGTCGGAGGTTTCCCCTGGATTTTCTATATATATATATTTCTGCGTCCGAATTTCGGTTTGTTCTCCACTACAGTTCGCATTTTTCAACCGCTTCTCGTGAAATTTTGTAAGCAGGTTCGATATTCATAATTGATTTTTTATAATGTCAGATTTTGGAAACGATATAAAACTCACTCACGAGGTCTACAGCTCACAGAGCCACTAGTTATTTAGTGTCAATATCCCTAAATTATCATAGGCAATAAAATTGTTCTCAGTTCCACGATGTACCCTATTGACTAAGGTATGCGTCTATGACATTCGTATTGGACACAGCGAACATTAAAATACCGGCCAAGCCTCTTCATTACAAACTAACGGCGACATTTATTGCTACTACATTTTTACCGCCTTCGGAATACTTTTCCGGGTTCTATAATTTGTTATAGACGTGGTCAGAATCAAATTGATGGCCTTTGTCTTTATTTTAAATGGCTGAATTCTAATTTCGTTGGTAAGTTAAGGTGAAATTCTACTATTTTAATGCCAGATTGACAGATGGTTGACGACCGCTTTAGCCTAGTTGGTAGTGACCCTGCCTTCGAAGCTGGAGGTCCCGGGTTCGAATCCCGGTCAGGGCATTTATTTGTGTGATGAACACGAATATTTGTTCCTGGGTCTTGGATGTTTTCTATGTATTTAAGTATCTATTTATCTATATAAGTATGTATATCGTCACTTAGTACCCATAGTACAAGCTTTGCTTAGTTTGGGACTAGGTTGATTTGTGTAAAATTGTCCACAAAATTATTATTATTATTATTAGATTACAATGGTTCATAGTAGCCACTGTTGTGATAAAAAAGTAAAGCCACTTCTAAAATTCAAAACTCCGTTTCAGCTAAGATAAAAATGCTTTCGTATGTATGACTGTCTAAAACTGTCTTTTAAAATAGGTCGCATTTGTCAACTGAATCTCGTGAAATTATGTGAGCAGCAGGGTAATCAAGTAACTTTTTTCTACCGTTAGGTAAATTTTTATGTCTTTTTTTATCGCCAGAGCGGCGTAATCACGCAACCTTTGTACTACTGTTAGGTAGATTTTAATGTCAAATTTTAATTGTCAAAAAAAATCTACCGTTAGTACATAAAGTTACGTGATTCGCCTGCGGTTCGATAATTAAATAGTTTTATTCTGTCGATTCTAAATTTTGTTTTTATTTTTTTATTTTTATACTGTAGCTATGGTTGAAAAACAAAATTCGTGACATTAGTCACAAGCTCTTAAAAGACGAGTCCATTACTACTGCAGTGGAATACTCCAGTGTAGTCACCACCAGATATATAGGAGCGAAAAGCTCACAAACAGCTGTACACGAACCTATTTTTAAGGCCTTATACGCTGCAATATTTTTGATTACACTGAACATATATTTGAAGGTCATTAATCCTAATCTGAGTCACTACAACTAATTAATAAAAATTAACATAAAATGTTATAGTAGATTGTACACCAAGGGGATAAAGGACTGCTTTATGTCACGGGCGCGATATTGAATCCTGAGCGTAACGAAGAACTCCAGATTTTACTCCCGAGTGCAGCAACTGAGTCTTGAGTGCAGTGAGGGATTTAAGCGCACCCAGGACAAAAACAGCTTTATCCCCGAGGAGTATGCTCTAATTTTCTCACCTCTTGCGAGACATTAAAGAAAAACCAAGGCTAACTAGAAACATAATCAATCAGTCAGCCAAAGCCCAACCACTTTCGTGACTCGCCATGTTATTAGAATTGTATCTTCTATTTTTGTAGAATCTATAGTTTTACTCCGTATAATGCAGCGTCTTGTAGCACTCGCGGCTTTTGTTTCAGGTATTTAATAGTAGGTACATTATTGCAAAGGCCGCGAATGAAGGAAGGTCATCAAGGATTTCAGTAATAATTAGACATACGCTGCAGCAGGCTTCGGCCGGCGTCGTCTTTTGTTTCGAACGCGGCGGCCGCGGGCAAGCGACATGGAGCGAGTGCGTCCTCGCCGCCGCGTGAACTTCACTAAATTAGACAATAAGAACTATGAAAAGTAAAATCACAATAATAATACCCGGTTGTAATGAAATTCAATACAATATTACCACCCGGCCCAAGCCAAAGGCTATAATGATTTTCTTTCGGTAAGGCTTGCATGATATATAATTAGCTATTGTCGAGCCGGTGATGCGAATAAACTGTTATATAAATTACCTATGATCATTGACTTGAAAAAAAAAAACTTTTATTAATAAATAAATGAATGACTATTTTGAAATTCAGATTAACCCTAAAATAAATATTTTTTTATCTACAAAATTAAATTCAAGAAACAAATGATTGCGCCATATATTTTACTATGAGCAGTAATTTACAGTAAAAAAAAGAGAGAAACGTTAATTAATATTTTGGTTTACCTATTTATTTGGCAGATTTCGACTTTGGGTCGAATCAGCATGTATTACGTATGTGACGATGTAACGTAGGGAAAAAATCACACATTGTGATCTCAGGCTATCGAACGAAACCGTACTCTCTAATAATATTCAGTTCTTTGTAGGACGACATCTGCAAGGAATTACATTCTTTTGTGGACCGGCCCGGGTTTCATATTGTGTCTCAAAATAGGGGAGCAGAACAACTCTTTAGTAAGCACCGGGATATCGGCAATTTCTTAGGTCGCCTGGCATCGAAAACAGCGGCAAAGCGGATCAAACTAATATTGAGTTTGTTCCATAACGGCTGATCATTTTAAGTTGTCTGATATATAGAGTTGGTCATTAACTCGTTAATCCGTTAATAGTTAGTTAACGAAGTTAACCATCTGTATATCAGATTAACTTTTAAGTTAACTTGCAAAATTTTTAACGGACTCATTAAAGTTCCGTTAATCCGTTAACTAAGTACCTATTCTATCAAAATTACACCGCGCCGCGAAAAACAGGTTTGACAAGTCCGTTCGATCGGGGCGGCGTAAGCGCGAGCTATAGGCGCTGAGTGAGACAGACGATGCAAGTGAGGCGCGTCAGGAGTTAACTATTAACGTTAACTTCCGTTAAATGACCCGAGATGTAACGCTTAAACGTATAACGAAGTTAACTCCTTATAAACGGATTATCGATTAACGAAGTTAACTATTTCGTTAACGGTGCCCAACTATGGATATGTATTACTTTCTATCTAGTCATGGCAGAAAGTGATACATGCTTTTTCTTATCGTTTATCATGTGATAAACTAGATATTTGCGCTAACATATAAGAGCGGATAGGCATAAATTAGATTGCTATACATAAGTGTTTAATCGGTCCTTAGGGCAATTGATTTTCTATTTATAAGCCCATTGTGTATGCTACTGCTGGGAATAACCTCTCCGCAAGATCTTTTTAGGGTTCCGTACCAAAATGGTAAAAAAGGAACCCCTATGGTTTCACTTTGTCTGCCTGTCACATCACTAAATATCTCAAGAACTACTTATGCTATCGATTTAAAATTTGGAACAGTTATAAAGATAGGTAATCTGGATTCATAGAATATGTTTTTTTTTTTGTGAAAAATGACATATAAGAGGTCGTTCAAAATTTGAAAGCCCAGTGAATATGTCAAGTGGGGTGTCATATAAAATGGCTTAAGTTGATTTCTTCTGCACGTATTTTTGTTTTATAAATTCCTACGAGATTATGCTCAAAGTACCTTCTTTCAAATGAAAAAAAAAATTAAATCGGTTAACGTGATAAAGAATTATCTTTGACGACCGCTTTAGCCTAGTTGGTAGTGACCCTACCTACGAAGCTGGAGGTCCCGGGACCTCCAGCTTCGAAGGCAGGGTCACTACCAACTAGGCTAAAGCGGTCGTCAAATTGTTTTTACATGAATAAACGATTTCTATCTATCTATCTATGTCAAATTGTACTGGCAACTTGCTTATTATTCGCATAAATAGCGTTAAATTTCTTTCAATATTCTCGATCCAATTCGCTATTCAAATCCCTATCCTATTCAATTCTGTGTTTACATAACGAAACTTTCAATGTGCCCAACAAGTGTACAAAGTTTACTAAAACTTATCTTACGTCAATATTGCGTGACAAAACACAACTGACGTGGTAATCAGATAATCTGACCATTCGGTCCTCAACTTTCCCTATCTCACCCTTTATATAACCGTATTATATACTCCCTAAACTTGGGACTATCGGACCTTACACGAAGCCCTCGTCAATTTGAATAAAGTAAAAGTAAAAAGTAAGACATAAGATCGCCCTAAATTGGTCCCTGATGTTATCAGTTTGTAGCAATAAAATGTAACTTATATTAACGTTGCGAATTTTTTTTTTCTATTTGGGTCTATGTTTTCTGAGGTCTTACAAACTTGTATTGAATTCAAATGATGACAAAAGTATTGATAATTCCAATAAAATTATTTAAGGACATGATTTTTTTTATACAACGCCGGTGACGAACAAGCGTACGGTGGTAAGCGGCCACCGCAGCCTATAGACGCCCGCAACTCCGAAGGAGTCACGTGCTATATTTATAGTAAAGTTTTAGATAGTAAAGAATCCATTTTCGCTTTTATTTTGTCTAAAATTTAGAATACACGACGACGACTCTCAATATGAGTATGATTTGAGACGTTAGTGCCGTTAATGAAGCATGAGTCTTCTGGTAGATGTCGCTGTACGCCTCCCTTAAGGCGTTTGTATAAAATATAGTTTATTTTGTCTATTGTGTAAAAGCGACCGCTTTAGCCTAGTTGGTAGTGACCCTGCCTTCGAAGCTGGAGGTCCCGGGTTCGAATCCCGGTCAGGGCTTTTATTTGTGTGATGAACACAAATATTTGTTCCTGAGTCATGGATGTTTTCTATGTATTTAAGTAAGTATCTATTTATCATATAAGTATGTATATCGTCATTTAGTACCCATAGTAGAAGCTTTGCTTAGTTTGGGACTAGGTTGATTTTTGTAAGATTGTCCACAAACATTTATTTATTTATTTATTATTTATTGTGTAAAAACAGTTTCATAATTAAAAATCCATAAAAATACATAATATATGGCTAACGGATATATGGGATAACCTGGCATTAAGTCCTCCTTTTATACGGTAAGTGTTACTTTTGTGAAATAAAGGTTAAATAAATAAATAACACTAGGTAGAAAATGATAACTCAAACACAAATGAACCTTGGATCGTAGTAAGCTTAATAAGGCTCGTTTTATGGGTACTAGACGAGATGGACTAGGATTAATAGAAATACGCACTTAAATTACGTATTGAACTTGCAAGCCCGAGAAACGAATACACTCACGAACAAAAATAACGGGTACATTTTGTATTGAATTTCCCTAGAAAGTGTACCCGTCATTTTTGCTCGTGACTATATTAAGGCTTTCTCGGTCGAATGAAACTACATACGCGACACAAAAATTCCGCTAGGAGGCGCAACATTATCGTATTTCTCCCCAGTAACAAACACCATTACATTTCACACACACTATCTCATTAGAATTACGATTTGAAACGGGATATTTACCATGTATATTTGTATTTTTGAGTTCCCGATATTTCGGCACTGTTGCAAGCGCCATTATCAAGGATTAACTGACGTGCTGCGAGTTTTAGTTGTGGTCTACTAACACACCATAGCGATCTACCCTCTTCCTGGTTCGCTTTTTTCGCACAGTGTCACCGTCACTACCACCGTCCGCCTTGTCACTTGAAACTTGAATACGGTCACGACACACCACACTCACAGTATCAATACGCGAGTTCTTTCCGGAAACAGTCTCATTTCCAAATCAAATCGTAATCGTTTCAGTTTCAAATCGTAATTCTAATGTAAATGACCATGTAAGCTTGAAATCTTATATCACACTATCTCACTTTAGTGACAGGACATTGACCTCATTTATTTTTTTAATCATTAGTGAAACTATGAATTTAAGAATAAGTGTTAAAATGACAGAGATCTGTTTACATTTCCGTGTGAGATCCCATCAAAAAAATATAAATATAAGAAAATACCAAGTTCGTAAACGGTTTCGCTGAAAAATGTAAAAGGAAACCAAGTTGTATCAAAGCTCCCTTAGGTCACAGCTCCTGTCATGCATAACGTTATTTAATTGCATAAAATGATGTGTTATATTATTAGTTTTCACCCATTAACTTTAATATTTACGTCTGAGTACAATTACAAGAACGGAGTAGGAATTTGAAAAAGAGAAAACTTGTCAAGTCACTCTATTAAGTAGAAAAATATAACAAAGCATTCTGTGATTCTAAGCAATTGAAGGATGTTGTGCATGGGATGAGACTCACGAAATTGCAAGTGTAAGTCAAGTAGATTTTTAATGTTATTCGGTGGCTATACGTGGTCCGAAATGGTTTGTGTAATAAACCACGGCCGATGTCTCGTGACGTTTTGCTTCGTGAACTTGGCGTACTCTCTGCCGTGTATCTAGATAATGAGACTTCGAAATATTTTGACAGTTGTGCATCCAGCTCGAGGCCTGATTGCCATCTGTCTACTAAAATGATCCTTGTAGGTCACTTTCCTAGACAATTTGAGTTTTATCGTATACTAGCGACCCGCCGCGGCTTCGCACGAGTGCAATGCTGATGCATGTATTATACATATAGTTTTAAAGATTTAAGCATACATAGGGATATAGGGACATAGGGACAGAGAAAGCGACTTTGTTTTATACTATGTAGTGATAGTGATAAAACTATTTTTGAAGAAAGTAGCCTTAAAAAAATCTTCTTCACATCGTTTCCTATCTATTGCCATGTTTCAATCGAGTCAGAGTTTGATGTATTTTATAAATGACTCGATATAAAATCAATATTTCCCTGTTTTCATGGTGTGAAATTGGATTGAGCAAAGTTTCAAATATCATGTTTTGACCCGTAAAATATTTAGAATTACTCTTAAACTATAACATATCTCAATATCTCATGAAAAAAGTGAGTATTTAGGGTCCCAGCGCGCACAAGTTATTTACTGAAGTCGCGAAGCGTCTGGTTGACGTAACTGGACCGAAGAGCTGGCGACTTCCTCGCACAACGTATCAGCATTGCGATACAGCGAGGAAATGCCGCCAGCATCCTTGGTACAATGCCCCAAGGGCCTGTTTTAGATTTAAGTTAGTTGTAATATTATTTGAGTCATTGTTATTTAACTATTATTACCGCATGTAAATCAATAAATGTAAAAAAAGTATTTGATTGTTTAATATAGAATGAAAAAGTACGATTTCGAATTTACCGGTTTTAGAAAATGGAGGACATCCGTAGCTGTGACGCCAAGATGGCGGCCGATTTTTGTCCAAAACTTAGGATAGTCTTCCTAGTACTCTCCCCAAGTAAGTCCGTAAAATTCCATTAAGTTCCGAACACTTTCCAGATATAATGTACATAACACACGCAACAACAAGCTTTTTTCTTCCCTTCACCCGAAAAAAATATAAAATTAATTATTAGAACTTGAAGGTCCTACAACAATAATTTCACAAAAAAAAATACAAATACAAATACATTTATTTTTGCTTAAAATGTGGTACAGAAGATATTATAGAGTTCAAGTTTCAGTTAGCTAAGTTTAAGCGTAAAATATTGAACACTTTAAGTATATGATATTTACACTACGCCTAGTATAAATTAACGCAAAAAATAATAATTCTTGTTTATGTTTTTGCTTAATGTATCATTATTATTTCTTTTTTCTTCTCAGCTCAAATCCTGGATTATTATTAAGTATAAAGCTGTGGCAACTTTGTTGGTTTATGATTTAAGTAACTTATGTATAGTATAAGAACTATTGTGCCGTTAGTGCCCAAATAAACATTAAAACATCACAAGCAATTAAAATTATACTACGTGCTTAATAATTGTTTACGAGCGACATTTTTTTTATAGAATGTGTATTAACGTTTGTATTATCGAATTTATCGAACCATACCTATAGTTATTGTAAATTAATATATTGTTACATCGTGTACCTATCATTAATGATGGGCGTACTTCATAATTACGACGTATTAATTAATATCCAGCACTAATAGTATGTTTCATGCGTTTCGATTTGTGTTACATGTATAATTATATTTCGCGGCATCTTAGCAAGCATTTTACACTTTGGCTATGCTACTAAGCTCTCGCGCACCTCAACGAAATGAACGGTAATTTATAACTTACTAGCGACCCGCCCCGGCTTCGCACGGGTGCAATGCTGATGCATGTATTATACATATAAACCTTCCCCTTGAGTCACTCTATCTATTAACATAGAGTCTATTTACGAAGTTTCACTTAGAACTATATTTGCTCCCTGTACGAACTTTTTAACCCCTTTTCACCCCTTTAGAAGAGCAATTTTGAAAAACGCTGAAAATTATTTTGTTGTATTTGAACAGAGAGTCTATGTGCGAAGTTTTAAATCTCTCACTTCAAATAAGATTTGCTCCTTTACAAACTTGGAACCCTTTTTTCACCCCTTTAGGGGAGTAATTTTGAAAAACGCTGAAATAAGTTGTTTTATTTAAACATAGAGTCTATATACGAAGTTTTAAATATCTCACTTCAAAAAAGATTTGCTCCTTTAAAAACTTGGAACCCCCTTTTCACCCCTTTAAGGAAGCAATTTTGAAAAACGCTGAAATACTTTTTGTTGTAATTAAAAATAGAGTCTATTTACGAAGTTTCAAAACGCTCACTTCAAAAAAGATTTGCTCACCGTACAAACTTGGAACCCTCTTTTCACCCCTTTAGGAGAAACCGTATCAAAATCCGTTGCGTAGTTTTAAAGATTTAAGCATACATAGGGATATAGGGATACTAGCTTTTACCCGCGGCTTCGCCCGCGTTATAAAAGTAATTTTTAACCGTCTACAAAAAAGGAGGTTCTCAGTTTGATCCGTATGTTTGTATGTATGTATGTAGATACGTATGGATGTCATTTCCGTAATCGGGACCCCGTGGAACCATAAAGACGACACCTATATAAATTTTTAAGATAAATTAATTTCCGCCATCTTGGATTTGAAAATGGATGTCATTTTCATAGTTGGCACCCCGAGGAACCTCGAAGATGACAACCATATCGATTTATAAGACAAATAAATGCCCGCCATCTTGGATTTGAAAATGCATGCCATTTTCGTAATCGGCACCGCGAGGAACCTCGAAG
The DNA here is from genome assembly GCA_963556455.1 of Epiblema foenella. Classification (NCBI taxonomy): domain Eukaryota; kingdom Metazoa; phylum Arthropoda; class Insecta; order Lepidoptera; family Tortricidae; genus Epiblema; species Epiblema foenella. The sequence goes on from OY747105.1 coordinate 21,627,127, forward strand.
ACGACACCCATATCGATTTTTATAAAAATAAAAATCTGCCATCTTTGATCTGAAAATGAGTGTCATTTTCGTAATCGGCACCCAGAGGAATCTCGAAAATGACATCCATATTGATTTTTAAGAAAAATAAATGTCCGCCATCTTCGATTTGAAAATAGATGTCATTTTTGTAATTTGCACCCCGGGGAACCTCGAAAATGACACCCATATTGATTTTTAAGAAAACTAATTGCCCGCCATCTTTAATTTGAAAATGAATGTCATTTTCGTAATCGGCACCCAGAGGAACCTCGAAAATGACACCCATATTGATTTTTAAGAAAAATAAATGTTCGCCATCTTTAATTTGAAAATGAATGTCATTTTCGTAATCGGCACCCCGAGGAATCTCGAAAATGACACCCATATCGATTTTTAAGAAAAGGAAAAATTTGCTCCCCGCTCAAACTTGGAACCCTCTTTTCACCGCTTAAAGGGAGCAATTCCGAAAAACGCTGAAACATGTTTTGTTGTATTTAAACAAAGAGTCTATATACGAGGTTTTAAATCTCTCACTTCAAAAAAGATTTGCTCTCCGTACAAATTTGGAACCCCCTTTTGAACCCTTTAGGGGAGCAATTTCAAAAAACGCTTAAATATGTTTTGTTGTAGTTAAACATAGAGTCTATGTACGAAGTTTTAAATCTCTCATTTCAAAAAAGGTTTGCTCTCCGTACAAACTTGGAACCCCCTTTTGAACCCTTTAGGCGAGCAATTTCGAAAAACGCTTAAATACGTTTTATTGTATTTAAACATAGAGTCTATATACGAAGTTTTAAATCTCTCACTTCAAAAAAGATTTGCTCTCCGTACAAATTTGGAACCCCCTTTTGAACCCTTTAGGGGAGCAATTTCAAAAAACGCTTAAATATGTTTTGTTGTAGTTAAACATAGAGTCTATGTACGAAGTTTTAAATCTCTCATTTCAAAAAAGGTTTGCTCTCCGTACAAACTTGGAACCCCCTTTTGAACCCTTTAGGCGAGCAATTTCGAAAAACGCTTAAATACGTTTTATTGTATTTAAACATAGAGTCTATATACGAAGTTTTAAATCTCTCACTTCAAAAAAGATTTGCTCCCCGTACATACTTGAAACCCCCGTTTCACCCTTTTAGGGGAGCAATTTAGAAAACGCTGAAATACGCCATTAATATATTTAAACACTGACTCTATATACAAAATTTCATGTCTCTCACTTTAATAAATACGGTTTTTCATACAAACTTTAGACCCCCGTTTCACCCCTTTAGGGGGTGAATTTTGAAAAATTATTTCTTAGTGCACCCCTAACCCTTATAAGGAACCTACGTGCCAAATTTGGAATCTTTAGAAACAGCGGTTTGGGCTGTGCGTTGATATGTCAGTCAGTCAGTCAGTCAGTCAGTCAGTCAGTCAGTCAGTCAGTCAGTCAGTCAGTCAGTCAGTCAGGCAATCAGTCAGTCAGTCAGTTTCTTCTTTTATATATTTAGATAGGGACAGAGGGACAGAGAAAGCGACTTTGTTTTATACTATGTAGTGATGAAGTGAAGAGCGGAACTACGAAACAACTCACCATGAGTAGAAATATGCCTGACTAGGATATACAGTCGCTGCTGCCGAAATCGGTCAAGACTAGTATATATATAATTTATAACACTCGGTTAGTACGTAGTTTTGAGGGAAATAATTATGAAAAAAGAATTTTTTTTTGAACCTGACTGTGGCTTTATAGGCCGGGCCCAATAAAGCGATAGGAGTCCGCGGTTGGAGAGTAGCCTGGGGAAAATCCAGGGGAAAACCTCCGGCATGACCACGCGTGTGGTTTGGATCACTGGAATACTCTAAGAGTTTGCGCTCCAGTGAGATTGGTTGAGCGGTTTCAACCGAATCTGAGGTGTGAGTGGAATCGAGCTACTGGGAGTTTTGTCGCTGGTTCACTAAACCTAGCCTAGCTGAGAAGAGTCCAGCAAGAAACTCAGCTAGGCCCGACCTGGGTCGGACTGACTCTACCCGGTGTGCGGCGGTACCGGGACGAATAGGGACTATATGTGTCACTGATGTCGCGATCGCGCGGTGGACATCCCCGCCGACGGGAATGCCTAAGTGTACGCGTCGTGTCAGAGTTGGACGACTAAATCTAAATAATGATGTTTCGATTTTCTGATGTCAAACTAAAATTGCGCGATTGACCCTTGTTTTTGTGCATGTAAAAATCTTTAATATAGCATAAATAGTTTGAAGTTTGATGTTTTCGGAGTATTTTCGGATTACTTATTGGTAATAAAAAATCATTTTTTTGTCGCTCTTATAATTACCGAACATAGATGTCGTTGATAGGTACTCATCGCCGCCCAGGTTACGATTTAAATATAAACATTAGAAATCGAATTGAAAATTTCTAATAATTAGTTTGGATTCCAGAAAAGTAACACCTGAGTTGATTCCGTCAATTACTAGTTTTTAATGTAATAAAATTTGAATATTCGTACTACTCGTAACATTATCTGAAGTTAATAGCTTTTTCTCGCGGCTTCGCCCGCGTACTAAGAGTAATTTTTACCTTGTACAAAAAAGGGAGTTCTCAGTTTGTAGGTACATATGTAGGTATATCTGGTTGTCATTTTCGTTCATATCGGATTTTAAGAACAACAAATGTCCCCCATCTAGAAAATTTGAAAACGTACGTCACTTTCGTAATCGGCACCCCGAGGGTACCTCGAAGATAACCCCATATCGATTTTTATGAAAAAATAATCTTCGCCATCTTGGATTTCAAAATTATGTAATTTTCTTAATCGGTACCCTGAGAAGATGACACCCATATCGATTTTTAATGAAACAAATGTCCGCCATATTTGATTTGAAAATGGATGTCGTTTTCTTAACCGGCACCCCAAGGACCACAAAATACACCCATATCGACTTTGAAGAAAAATAAATGTCCGCCATCTTGGATTTGAAAATGCATATCATTTTCCTAATCGGCGCGCTAAAAAAGCTAGCAGGCAACCACCTTCGAGCATCACCTTGAGTTGTACTTATTATAATGTCATTTTCGCGATGATTATTCCGCACCGCCCTAACTCGCCTAGGTAGACGAAAATCTACATAGATGGCACTAACACAAATTTAAAAACCTATTAGGATAACGCGTCTCGTCCCATACCCCAAAAGTAAAATGAAATAAATAAATAAATGAACTTTATTCTGTAAGTAGGCCGCAAAGGCACTTTTACAAGTCAAAAACTACTAGCGTTTCTCATGAGACCACTGCCGAGAAGAAACGTCGAAAGAAACTCGACAGTCAGTCATTAAAATATGCTTATTACAATGATACTACTTAACCTACTTAAGTAAATGTAAGTGGTAAACAACAAAAGAGAATTTAAAGAAAAACGAGGAAAAAATAACAATAGGTATTTACAATGTGTAGTTACACAAGAAAACAAAACATGTCGAATCGTTTGATATGCTTTCCTGCAAGAAATGTGTCAACTAGATACAATGAACATATTAGACTCTTTACGATATTTAGGTATTTGGTTTGGGCCATGCATTTCTGTCTGTTAGATAGTCCTCAACCCTATAATAAGCCTTAAAAATAGAATCCTTATAGGATCACGTTTGGCTGTCTGTCAGTCCTGTTACAATCGATTTGCTCTAAAACTACTGGACCGATTGAACTACAACTCGCCACACATATTTAAGGGACGGCACTATACAAAGTTCGGTTTTCGAAGTTCGGAGAAAAGTCCCAGTGTCGCTTTTTACTGCGCCCCTATTTTTATTTTAAATGTGTGTCGTCTGGCTGGCGCGGGATGCGCCGAAACGGCGCAAATGTACTCGTAATACTGACAATATCCCGTCAAGTGACAAAATCTCTACGTTATCAGTAAGCTCGCGTCAAAGAACAAAATAGCATATCAAGATCCCGCCCCGCCAAGACAGGAAGTCGCCTTAGCGGGCGCAGTATGCTAATGGTACGATAAATAGCAACTTTAACGTCCTTGGGCACAAAATCTGTGTCCTAAGCGAAATAAATTATAGACGTAGTAAATAACAGTAATTATATTGGAACGATGCTTTAGTGGTCCTTTGTTGCCGGCTAATTATTTTGTAATTTGGCCGTGAGTGGCTTTCATAGAGGGCGTCAGCAAAAGCACTTTGATTGAGTAACTTTTTGTAAAAGGTTGGTACTTAACTTGAAAATAATTTTATGAAACGATTCTACGAAATCACGCTGCTATTATTCGGATATATTAAATACCGATTTCATTAGAGTTTTAATGAGGGAAATAATACAATTCTACCCAGTAACTTATCCCCACTGGGTATGGATGAGAGATTATTTGGGTACGACAAAATAGTATCTTAGTGAATAAAAGTCATATGAAGTTTTGTTACCCAACAAACATAAAACGTTATTCATTTCAACATGGAAATAAGAACAATATTATGAGGGATAATTTATTTCTACAGCGTTCTAATACTTTAACACGTAATAGGCTATGCATGTCCCTTGACACCGCGTGGGTTATGCGTGTGATGCGTGTATTACGACCAGTGACTGAAGACCTTTAATTTTTCACCAACCTCGCTTATTTTCGGCTACAACTCCTGACGTGAGCGAAGCCCCATTTCAGCTTGGTAAAAAGTCTTTCATATGCCCTACATTCCTCCTTTAGATGTCGCATTCCTCAACCATGTAAGAACAGATACACACATCACACAAACAAACACACCCACACACAAATACGCACACTGTTAATGTATTAAATTAATAATTCTCATTGTTGATTTATAAAACTGTAAACTAAAATCATGGAAGAGCGCGTCTTCTTGTCACAGGTACATCATACTTACTAGGAAGTAAGTTTTGTGAGCGTTCAATAATTGTGATAATCCACATCGAAAGGGACCTTATCGCGGCAGGCGCTTACGTTGCACCTATTCACTAATGTATTGGAACAGCGGCAATAAAGGCGTAAGTGCCGGCCGCCATAAGGTCCCTTTCAATATGGATTATCACAATTATATAGATTTTTGTGTAGATTCAGTTTTTGGAATAAGAATAAAATAAAATTCACCAAATGCGACAAGTGTGACGGGGCAAGCCTAGACAGAAATGGTGGGATGACTTTCCTCGCCAATTATTGGCCGGATGAAGCATAGACGCGAAAGTCATGACATTCATGGGAAATGACATGTATAGGCTAGTCACTATATAGTATAAAACAAAGTCGCTTTCTCTGTCCCTATGTCCCTATATCCCTATGTATGCTTAAATCTTTAAAACTCCGCAACGGATTTTGATGCGGTTTTTAATAGATCGAGTTACTCAAGGGGAAGGTTTGTGTGTATAATACATGCATCAGCATTGCACCCGTGCGAAGTCGGGGTGGTTCGTTAGTTAAATATAAAATAAATCAACACGAGGTCTCCAGCTCACAGAGTCACTAGTAATATATTGTAGGCTCGGCGGAATGTTCGCTCATAATATTTGGAACCCAACAAAATCAAAATCAAAACATTTATTCTGCAAATAGGCCTCAAGGGCACTTTTACAAGTCAAAATCTATCTAGGTACATCAAATAAAAAGAATACAATAATCTAAGTATCATTAATTAAATGTACTGTTACATGTCAAAAATAAGACTAAGAAACTAATAACAATCGAGATTTGTTAGAGATGTATAAGGTCTCTAAGCGTCAAAAGGTAATAAAGTAGGTTCATAATAAAACATGAAAATAATAAAATCTAATAAATAAATATCCTCAGAGATGTATAAGGTCTCTGAGCGTCAGTCTAAAAATAAAAAATGAGAACAGAGCGAAGTCTCTCATCATGTCAATTCCACTGAACACTAGTACGTAAACTGGGGAAGTACCTTCACCTTACAGAAACCCGCAGCCATAATAACACCATCACTTGTTGCAATAAGTATGCCGAAACCAAATACGAAAATAAAAAAGGTCAATTTTCTTAAACAAATGGTGAAAAAACTCAAAACAGTAAATAATTACATAGTTATGTCTTCAAACCTTTAAGAGGGGGCATACTCTGTCTTTTTTCACCAAAACGCACCTTTGTATTGAAACGATCGTCGTTTACTATGACGCTTGTGGTCAATGACGTCTCTGATCTGTCGCGCTTTCTCTTTCTAACCAGCAACTTTAAAACGGTTGTAGCTTCGTTATTTTTTGAGATATTTGAATAGGATATTCACCATTTGGCATATTTTTTTGCCTTGTTTCTTTTGGAGTAGTCCAATTTTGAGTTAATAACCTTATGCACGAAGACGAGAGTGGCTCCTATTACTGTGCCGATAAAGTCTAATTTCGTCAAATCCGCTGATCTCCGTCAATCGCAAGAACTATATGTGGTGTTGTATTCATTATGGTGAGTTAGGTCGCCAGAACTCCTATTTGCGCTGTGTTGAGAGTGCCATGCATGTCTATATCTATCAACATAAATATAGGGTTGAGGACTATCTAAAAATAAATGCATGGCTCAACCTAAATAGCGTAAAAAGAGTCATGTATAACATTTTCATTGTATCTAGTTGACATATTTCTTGCAGGAACGCATATCAAACGATTCGACATGTTTTGTTTTCTTGTGTAACTATACATTGTAAATACCTATTGTTATTTTTTCTCGTTTTTCTTTCAATTCTCTTTTGTTGTTTACCACTTACATTACTTAAGTAGGTTAAGTAGTATCATTGTAATAATCATATTTTGGAGAAAATGACTGACTGTCGAGTTTCTTTCGGCGTTTCTTCTCGGCAGTGGTCTCATGAGAAACGCTAGTAGTTTTTGACTTGTAAAAGTGACTTTGCGGCCTACTTGCAGAATAAAGTTAATTTATTTCATTTAATACAACTAATTCTCAATGCAATAAAGGTCAACGATCTTATGATTCTTTTGGAGTCGCAAGAGTTCATAGACGACGGTGGTTGCTAACCATTATTTTTCAGATAAATGTTTCATTGAATATGTTTCGCAGAATTTTCATTTCATAGAAAACATATTTTTCCCACAAAGGATCAAAGAGGAGGCAAATGTCAAAGCGTATTCTAGGAATGGCCCGAAATTGTTAATAAACTACTAGATAACATTTTTCGAGACAATGAGAGTATTAAAAAATTCAAGCAAGCACTGCGCCATATAGTCACTATTCCCATATAGTCCCTACTCATCACGGTACCGCCGCATATCGGGTAGAGTCAGTTCAACCCAGGTCGAGTCGAGCTGAGTTTTTTACTGGGTTCTTCTCAGCTAGGTTAGGTTTAGTGAACCAGCAACAAAACTCCCAGTCAGTAGCTCGATTCCACTCACGCTGCAGATTTGGTTGAAGCCGCTCACCAACCTCGCTGGATCGTAAACTCTTAGAGTATTCCAGTGTTTAAACCGCCCGCGTGGCCGTGTCGGAGGTTTCCCCTTGATTTTACCCGGGTCCCAAAAAAAGTACTCAAGAGAACCTATAATAAAAATAAAATAAATAAATATTAGAGGACAATCTTACACAAATCGAACTAGCCCCACAGTAAGGTCAAGACAGCTTGTGTTATGGGTACTAGACGGCGATATAATTAATAGATATAAATACTTAAATACATAGAAAACATCCAAGACTCAGAAACAAATATTCATGCTCATCACACAAATATTTGCCCTGACCGGGAGTCGAACCCAGGACCGTCAGCTTCACAGGCAGGTGCACTACCCACTAGGCTAATTCGGTCGTCGAACCTATTACTCTGTCAACGAATTTTTGCATAATAAAAATTAAATAATGCATATGTAAATGTAATACTAGAAAATATAATGATGTTAGTTTCTAAGAAACATTTTTGTTCGCCGCAAGGCAGAACACGCTGGACTAAATTCAAATATTTATTCCGAACTGCAATCATACCTACGCTTCACAAATAAAAATACTGTATTGTATTTTATTATATTGTCACAGTTTTTACCTAATTTAACTTACTTTTCTGGTAGCCCTAATGAATTGTAGACAATGGCTTTTCAGCAATCTATAAAGTTAACGATTACTGAAAAAAAATAGTTGTATTCCTAATAATAAAACTCTTTATTGTACAAAAAAAAACACTACAGACATATAATTTACAAAAGGAAAAGTTAAGTCGAACTTTCCCATGAAATTAAAATTCTGCCACAGAATACATTCTACTAATCGTTTGTGGAGCGACAAAACTCCCAGTAGCTCGATTCCACTCACACATAAGATTCGGTTGAAACTGCTCAACCAATCTCACTGTGTTCCAAACAATACGCGTGGTCGTGCCGGAGGTTTTCTCCTGGATTTTCCCCAGGCTACTCTCCAACCGCACACTCCTATCACTTTATTAAGCCCGGCCTATAAAGCCACAGTCAGGTTAAAAAAAAAAGTTTGTGGATGAAATAAGGGTACACCATTACCACCAGGAAGCTTGTTTACCTCCGAATTTGTATGAAATAAAACACAAAACGGTGTCAATTTCAATTTATTTTGCAACCATGTACATATAATAAACACATAAAATTTAATGCTAGGACATACAGGACCCTATTAGGGCACAGCACTAATAACAATTTCGGTTCAAGGCAAGGCCCATTCACAGATCTGACGAAAATCTGAAGTTTGAGCTTCCAGCGTGAAGAAATAATGTAGTACACTACACAAAAATTACAGTAGACGGAAAAAGAAACAAAGAAAAGAAATAACCGAATAAAATATTGAAAAATGCCTTGGTAACTCTGTCAAAAATCCTAAATATCATATTAAAAATAAATTTTAATGCTCTCGTTTAATGATCTCGTAATTATCAACGACAGTGATACGTTGTTTTCACAAAAACGGTAGCTCTTTTATTGTTCTAAGGAAGTAACCGGATAGATTTTTCATAAGTGATTCAGTGTTCCTACAATCAATAAAAATGTACTAAATATTTACGAAATTACGCGCAGAGCTTCCGTAGAGAGCGGGATGGTTAATTGCAAACTCACGCGTGTTAGAGGGGGTCATTTGCACTGAAATTGCCTTGCCCGAATTACAATTCGCAACATTCGCTAAAACAAAGGATAAAATTCTAAAAAAGAAAAAAGTAATTATATATTACGGTTACATGAGCTAAGGAAGATGAGAGCTCAGTGAACGCTTGCGTATATAATTATTCCCGCGGCCCTCACCTCAGTCAGAGCACGTTTGCAAATTATTCTATGCACGTGATATAATGGACGTACCAACGGGATTGTTGACTTTTGTCACGTCAGGGTGTGATTTGGAACCATTGGGTGCTAATTGCAAGACACGTAAATTACGGATAGCGTAACTACTGAGTCATTACTGCGTTTGTGTCTGTTTCCTGGAAATCAGCAAATAAACGAGTTTATTTAGTGAAAGGCAGACAATATAAAATATAGAAAAGGTTTTAATGTTCTCTTCCTACCACTGTGAGAATGCAAGTTGTTGCGAACGCAACTCTTATTTAATTTCATACATATATAATAACTTAGTATGCAGTAGAAAAACGCGCCCGTCGGGCACGGTTAGTATAAGAGCGACCTATTTAAAGCCACCAATAGCAATGCTTCACATACGCTTTATCCCTACCATTGTAACATACGTTTACTCAAATTATCAAATCTTGCTCGTCATTACCTATTCTTTGTTCTTACATATAACCACTTCTGCACATACCTCTTTTGGCCAAGCTATTTTGTAAATCAGCACCTATTGAAATTATACAGTCAACTTTACATCGAAGTTTTATTTGAGTCGTCGAGTTCCAATCATCACCGGCACCGGCGACCATACACAAGTGTAAGTTTACGTAAGTATGCATGGATAGGTACGGAATCTAGGAAAATTGTATGTCCTCAATTCATAATCCTCCTGGCGTTATCCCAGTACAGTTGCACCCAGAATGATGCCCGGGGTTCTCAGTCCCAAAATTCAGCGTAGGCAATAGTATTTACGGAAGTGACTGATTATAAAAGAAAACTTATTTATACTAACTTGACGACCGGTTTAGCCTAGTGGGTAGTGCACCTGTGAAGCTGACGGTCCAGGGTTCGAATCCCGGTTAGGGCAAATATTTGTGTGATGAGCATGAATATTTGTGATAATCCATATTGAAAGAGACCTTATGGCGGCCGGCACTTACGCCTTTATTGCCGCTGTTCCAATACAATAGTGAATAGGTGCAACTTAAGCGCCTGTCGCCATAAGGTCCCTTTCGATGTGGATTATCACATTTGTTTCTGAGTCTTGGATGTTTTCTATGTAATTAAATATATCGTCGTCTAGTACCCATAACACAAGCCTTCTTGAGTTTACTGTGGGGCTAGTTAGATTTGTGTAAGATTGTCCTCTAATATTTATTATTTTATTATTAACTGTTATTGTATCTAAATTAACTACTAAAATTAAGTTACTAGGATAAGGACGAGCCTCTTCTTATGGAATGTACTTATATTTATGACTGACTGAACACCGTTAGGCAAACCCTAAATCGGTAATAAAATAAATATAGCTACATACAACGCTCACCTCACCCCTATCACCCCCTATTATATCTTGATTCGTAATAAAAACACGTAAATTGTAGGGTCGGGCGCACTGATTCGCCTAGGGTGAGTGATGTAGACTATTACCTAGATAAGAGTGTGTATGGACTACTAGAATAACACTGCAATTTACCTTCTCTACTCGTAATATGACGTATGTCAAAAATTATTCATGACTGTCAATGTCTGTTCATGAACTACCCCGAATAAATTGCGACATATCCAATTTGGACAACGATTGGGAATAGGTATTCGAATATGGGATACAGGTTGTAAAGAATTTTATCAGCTTTCATTATGTACTTCAACGAAATTTAGAAATTTAAATAAAAACCCACAAAACTGAAAAAATTTTGTACCCACTATAGGGCATTTCTCCGAAGACTGAGACTTAGTATATTTATTCCATTACTAGTCCCAACATTTATCCCCTTACTAGTCCTAACAAAATCACGAAGTCAAACTTTCTGCTTTGAATCATTCCGTCCACATCCCCTTTGTGAGCACTCATTTCCCAGACTAATTAGATTTTCAGAAAAACAATTGAAGTTTTGTGAAAATAATGCATATTTTTGTATGTCAACGTGAGTTTAGATGTATAGATTAGATGGTTAATCGTATAAGGGCCGATTTTTCAATTCCTGACAGATAAATGTTAGCTCTGTCATTTTCTTTCTTGTGACATTAGAAAGAGACAATGACAATTTTGGATAACGGATAATTTTATTTGGCGATTGAAAAGTCGTAAGGAATAAGCTGTATGTATGAAAAACTGATTTACAAATACAATACAATACAAATACTCTTTATTGCACACCTCACATAATAAAATAGCACATAAAAAACAAAAAACAAAGATACAGGGAAACAGAGGCAGCACAACAGGCGGTCTTATCGCTAAAGAGCGATCTCTTCCAGATAACCTTTGGTTAGTGAAGAAATGAAATATAAAACTGAAAAGTAGGTGGTGCATAAACTGATTTATTATGTAAAAATACCTAAGTCCGTTCAAGTGCACACTTTTACGGTCGAACTATCACGTAACATGTGGAAAGCTGACAAAAGATCCGAGTAAGGAAGCTTTGACGATTTGTACGAAATGGAAAAGATAAATTGTACTTTATACCCATACAAGGATGTATTCCCCTTGTCTTGGGTAGCTATACGTCCCGGTATGCCGGGACATGTCCCGGTTTGAAGCGTGGTGTCCCGATGTCCCGCCCATTAAGCAAATTATCCCGGTTTGAAAAGCATAGTTAATTAGTCAGGACCAGCAGCTAGGTAAATAAGTTTTTTTTTGAACCTGACTGTGGCTTTATAGGCCGGGCCCAATAAAGCGATAGGAGTGCGCGGTTGGAGAGTAGCCTGGGGAAAACCTCCGGCATGACTACGCGTGTGGTTTGGAATACTGGAATACTCTAAGTAGTAAATAAGTACTTACGCATTTACGTAGTACGGACGGCTATAAGCCTAACGCTTAAGACAGGCAGTGCCTGCGTGGCGCGCGCGCATGAAGGATGTCGTCCCACGGCAAAGACCGGACCCGCTCCCACATCTGCTTTGACATTGGGGATGAGGCATCGCGCTGATGTCCTTCCAATATTTCTTCACGAGCTAGAGCGAGTAAGGTAGACCTTACCTTAATTAAATAGCCTATTGACTGTCCCATTGCTGGGCAAAGGCCTCTCCCCATGTTTTCCAGGTCTACCTATTGAGCGCTTCTTCCTCCCAATTCCTGGCAAATGCATCCAGATCATCCCGCCATCTCCGTCTGGGCCTGCCCCATCTGCGTCGTCCATCATGTGGCACCCATTTGGTGGCTACATTCGCCCACCTATCTGGATGCATGCGACAGACGTGGCCGGCCTAGTCCCACTTGAGCCTGGCAGTTTTTTTACCTACGTCAGCAATGCGTGTTTTAGAGTGCAGTGTAGTGTTTCGGACACGATCCGTCCTTTTGACACCCAAAATGCTGCGCTCCATAGCGCGCTGGCAAACCTTCAATTTGGATTTCTGGATCTCAGTTAACGACCATGTTTGTGCACCGTAGGTTAGGACAGGCAAAATACACATGTCGACGAGTTTTTGCTTCAGTGGCAGTGGAAGGGTGCCCTTCATTAGCTCCTTCATGGACCAGTAGCTCTTCCAGGCGTTCTCGATACGGCGTTCAACTTCCTTGTCTTACCGGTTACTGAAAGAGACTAGCTGGCTCAAGTATATATACTCGTCAACGTAGTGTATGATATGCCCGTCTACCTCGACCCTACGCTTTGTGCTCTACCTATACTACTTTTTCTTTAATTGTCCCAGTGCTCGCCCTCATGCTTATGGCAACCCTACCCTGTCCGCTGTTTACTCACTACTCAGCTGTGCAGAAGTAATACAGTCTTTAGAAAAATACTATTTTGTGTTTTTTTCAGTTTATACCACTTTGTGGTCGATATTTCAACGTGTTGTTTACCCTTTCTTTGTTCCGGATTAAGACATGGCTCTCCCTTTCTTCCCGTGGGTAAGAGTTGAATATGAGAAACGGGTTGTAGTGTGTTACGGACGATGGGATAGCAACTTATCACTACAATATTGCATTTACAATTGTTAATGTGGCACTGGAATTTCATTTTATGTTCTCTGCCTACCCATTGTTTTATCGGCGTCATTGATATGTATACTCATGCTAAATTACAGCTTTCTAGTATTAACGGTTACTGAGAAAAGCGGGGGAAGGACTGACGGACATGGCGAAACATTAAGGGTTCCTTGTTTACTACAGAACGCTAAAAAGTGTCTGAGAATTATTTACATGAAAAAGTAGATATGGGTTATGTATTAAAACACCAAAATTCAACAGATGTTGTTTATTGTAACATAAAACATGGCGGGGTACTCATTACCTTAGATTAACAACAAAAGCGAAAATTGACTGAAACAGTTTATTTACATTTGAGAATGAAAGTCAGCAACGTATATCTAAATGATAGGAGGTAAGGCCGCGGTCCGTATGCCAGCGGGCAGCGTGGCGACGAGCGGCAGTTAATTTCATACTGATCGAGTTCAATCTATGAAATCGCTTTTCGCCACTGCCTGGTGTCCAGACCGCGGCCTAAGTACAAACAATTATTTACCGTTAAATTGAATTCTTATAATCTACACCATTTGATAACAGTGGATCCAAAATATTCGATACAACAACATACTGCCATAGCTACAAAAAATAGAAAAAAAACACGGATTTGCTTCACCGAATATTCCATATTTATGTTGCTTTAAATTTTAGCTTCTGTGTCTGAAACGATAAAAAAATGGCAACACGTCGCTTGTTAATTTTGTATACTATTTATTTGCGATCTCGATAATGCCCCCACCAATATTGCTAAATTATTTCCATTAGTGTAATAATCAGGGCTCGGAACCGGTTTTTACTATTTTTGAAGTACAATAGAATCCGCTTATAACGACTCCGCTTATAACATTTTACCGCTTTTAACGACTTCGAAATCACCACACATTAGATTTGATATCAAACATTTTCAAAGTAAATCAGTCCGTTTTGTGCGACGTCCTGTTAGTGCGACGCAATATCACCGGTCCCTTGACTATCGCTTTATCCGGATTCCACTGTATCTCTTAAAGTACAGTGGAATCCGGATAAAGCGATAGTCAAGGGACCGGTGACATTATGTCGCACTAACAGAATGTCGCACAAAACGGACTGATTTACTTTTAAAATGTTTGGTATGAAATCTAATGTGTGGTGATTTCGAACTCGTTAAAAGCGGTCAAATGTTATATGCGGAGTCGTTATAGGCGGATTCTACTGTATTTGCCATACAGTGGAATCCGGATAAAGCGACAGTCAAGGGACCGGTGATATTATGTCGCACGTCGCACAAAACGGACTGATTTACTTTTAAAATGTTTGGTATGAAATCTAATGTGTGGTGATTTCGATGTCGTTAAAAGCGGTAAAATGTTATATGCGGAGTCGTTATAAGCGGATTCTACTGTATTTGCCATATATATCTCCATTTTTATTTTAAGATTTGTTTTTGTTAATCTTCATATATAAAATAAAGGATTTAAAGTACAAAATAATATCGTATAACGCAATTAACCGAAATTTTTAACCGGTTAATTGTATGAAGACGAAACCGGTTTCCGAGCCCTGGTAATAATTCACATAAATTATTTTTTACAGGTTACTTAAGTCGTCGTCTCCCGGCGAAAAAAATAAACAATATCATTCTTTTGTTCTGATCCCCGGGATACCAGACACCGGTAGACGGCGGGTTAAAAATTATCTTGTAAGCAGTCAGTCAAGTACAATTAGTTTTTACAAAATACAGGTTTTTTTATAAAATTAACACAGTAATGCGCAGTCTAATTTTATTTAAACAAAATTTCTGAATTTACTTTCTATTATTTACAACAGTTTCAGACAGTCTGCACCACAAATATATTCTTTTATGTTACATGGATAACGCTAATACCCTATACATGGGACATCATGGCACACGACAAGGACGCATCTATTAGATAAAAGTGCGTTTTTCTCCATTTAACGCGTAACTGCGTCCTTATCTTGCGCCATCATGGCCCATTGTTGTGGCTCGGGCATAAAGCCGCGTTTATGCGCAAGCGTAAACGCATTTCGCGCCGCATACGATGTGACGGGCGCCTGACAGAATGTATAGAAATACAATGCGCGTGCGGCGCGGCCTAAAATGAGAGTGTTATCTCTGAAAAGATTTAACAGTGTCAAGATATTTATGATGCTTACTGTACAAATTCCATCTTAGCCCTTAAATTGGCAGAGTGATTCTCATCGTTAAAGTTAAGTGATGTCCTTACCGGTCCGAACGTTAAGTGAAAGTTAAGGAAATTGGAGTGCAATTTAAACTTATTGTTGACTACAGTTTACTCTATACCTGGATCCCTAACTGATAAAATAGTTAAAGTCAGAAATAATCACTCACAAGTCGTTGACAATCCGGGCCCGGTAAGGACAAATTAAGAAAATGTTAAATTTTGGAATAAGAATCACCCGGCAGCGTATTCTTGCATACATTCTTTTACCATCTTTTTTTTTAAAAACGATTTTTTGCTCTATAGAGCGTCTGAGGCTTAAACGCACGACTTTTTATTTTATTTTGTCAATTCAATTGCTAGATGACAATATCGCTTACCATCAAATGTTTTGTGGTCAAGCGCTAACCTATTTAGATTTAAAAAAAAGTTTTTAATATATCCACGTATCTAAGAAGGCGCTGCTAAATAGTATGTACAATCTATAATGAACATTATTTACAGGGGCCCGTTTCATTTCACAAGTCTACATGATACAATTTTACAAGTCTAAAATTAATACCGAAGCGTTTAAACCGTCGTCTTCCGGCGAAAATAATAAACAATAGCATTCTTTTGTTACGATCCCTGGGATCCCAGGGACCGGTAGATGCAGAGTTGCCAGGGCCGTTGGGACGAATATTCTTTTCTTGAAAAGTTACATTTTTAATGCAAAAGTTACATTTTATATATTTTTCGTAATTACTTATCAAAACGTACATAATCACTTGTCAAAACATTCGATTCTAAGAAACGAGTCGCCATATACAGCTACAATTCGGAGAGTTCGGCGACAGAATTACGCCGAGCTGATGGGCGGTGTCTCAAATGTCATACAAAGTTGCAAGAGACGGATAGACAGAGTCGTACTATGTAGGTTATTTTGTCACCTTTTCTGTATGGAAGCCTATAAATTGTCCCGCTTGATCCCGGTCAGATACAATTACCTTTCTTTTTAAATACAGTCTCATTATTCTCAAAAGTTACGAAAATTTCCTTTACAACAGATGTTACTTACATGTTACGCGAGCCGGTCGAAAAGTTACGAAAAATGTAAGAAATGTAACCATCTGGCAACACTGGGTAGATGACAAGTTAACTAATAAAACGACTGGCCGCAAGTAGTGCAGGCCCCTTTTTTTCCAAGTTGACACATGTATGTATTTGATATATGTAGGCTGACATATAGAAAATTCTCATGTGAAAACTGTTTCAACTACAATTGCAATGTTTTTTGACAATTGTCGCGCCTATATAGCGCCTGTCGGCTTTGGTGAAATAGGGGACAGGTTTAGACTCGTAAAATTGTAACATGTAGCTTTGTGAAATGCCCTTACATTATTTACGACACAACAAGATACGCAGGGTGCAATATTAAAAAGAAACTATAGCTTTATGGAGATATTCTCTTTAATATCCTATCATTTACCGTTAATTATTAATTAAGAAAGTATAATATTGAAGGTATCCTCACATCTCCCAGATTTTAGAGATCTTGAATTTGAGACCTTAATATGTTCCTTAAGAGTTTAAAACTCGATTTGTACTTATAAGTCGATATCAAAGAGTTAACACATTATTGACGTCGACCATACGAAATATGTTGGTACGTGGGATTTACGGATATAAAGAAGAAATCGATATCTTAGAACATTTATTAAACTCTGCCACTTAAAGTAAACCACCTATACAAGCATTGAAGATAGCGTTGCAAAAAATAAGCTTATTATAATAATTCGATTCATAATAACTGAAAACAAAAAAACACTACTAAAACTTACAAGTGTAGTCCTTCAGTGTAAATTTGTTTAATGTACATAAATGCTTAAAAGTACCTATGTTGTTGTTGTATGTATGTGTGTTGTATGTGTTGTGTTTTGTATAGTACAGTTGCAGCCAGTAGTATGCCCGAGGTCTGCTGCCTAATCCCAAGATTTCGTGTAGGCACTAGTATTTATGGAAGTGACTGCCATCTGACCTTCCAACTCAAGGATAAACTAGACCTTATTGCGATTAGGCTTAACGACTACTATCATAAACGGGTCATTCTACTTTTTCATGACCAGTTTTTTGTTACAAAAAAAATCTATGATATGTATTGAATTAGTGTACAAAAGTAGGATTTAAAAATAGTACCTGAACTTAATAAACGGATTTTGTAGATAAAAATACTTAAATATTATAACATATTGCTGTAAAAGGTGGGTAACACAGTGGTAAAACCCATATTTTCATACAAATAGTGAGACATCCAAGGACCACTGAGTTACTAGATTTATGAATATTAGCTGTGGTTCGTTAATTACTAAAACTATCGGAAGTTATATTGCAACTAAACCTCTTTCTAAATAACAATACAAAAATATGATTAAAAATATGATGAAATAAACTCGGGGCCAAGTATTCCAAAATCTGCATTTTAAAAAAAGTGTCTGAAAATTATGTACATGAAAAAATAGAATGGCCCAAACAACAGCCGGGATCAACGGCTTAACGTGCCTTCCAAAGCTGTCACCCAACCCATGTGTAAAATATAACAAATAAAAATAAAGACGTTAGATTGTGTATCTATACAATTTAGATAATATTTTGTTTTACCAATCAATAGTAAACGGCTAAAACTTATATACATATACAACAGTATCATATCATGTCGACATAATAACGACAAAGGGAAACAAATTTCCTAATTTACTTATTGTAATAGATATGTATCGAAGACCTCATTGTACAAAATAACAACTTCAATTTATAAGTAAGCAAATGTACGTATACATACAATGTAAACAATTTTCTTCACTTTCCTTACTTTCATAGTAACATTTTACCTTTTATACACCTACTACTAAAATTTAGTGTATGAAGTTTACAATTTAGAAGAACTTGTTTGTATCGCATTTGTATTATGAAGTCCTAATATAGCGAATAATCCAGGGCGGAACAACACTAGTGAGGATCCGTTTGAGGGCATATTCGGTATCGTGTTCTGATTAGGAAAAAGTAGAATTTTTTTTTGATGCAATAAATTTTTGGCCTTTATATGGACAGTTGGCTGACTTGGACGACCTGCACCATAGAAAAAAATATATTTTTCGCGTCCAAAAAATATTCTTCTACTTTTTCCTAATCAGAACACGATACCGAATATGCCCCTAAACGGATCCTCACTTTTGTTACACCCTGTATAAAACTGAATCCTAACGAAAATCAATCTATAGTTAGTTATCTGGGCTTCCGTGAATATCATCTTTCTCTAGTTAGAAACGAAGTTTTCACTTAGCAAAACAGTCTTCAGTTAGCAAAACTAGGGCACACTTGGATATTGTAAGTACTTTTCGATCTTCCTGGAATCTAATAGACTGTGACATCGCGAAAAAAAATTAACAACATCGTGTACCTACTTTAATTATACTACTTATTACTACGGGCGATATGTTTATAGCCTTTGGGATTTAATTTTTTAAATTAATATTCTCAGAGTGCTTGACTTTTAATTTTCACGTTTCATAATTAGATAGTATAATTAGAAAACCTGTCACGTATAAATAAATTAGGAAAAATGTGTCCTTAGATATATATACGCAAATTAAAAGCGATTCGATGATAGCCACATTTTAAAATGAACTACGTGACACTATAATAATATTATCATCATAATCATCATCATATCAGCCGAAAGACGTCCACTGCTGGACATAGGCCTCCCCTAAAGAGTGCCATAATGACTGGTCCTGCGCCACCCGCATCCAATGGACTCCCGCGACCTTTACTAGGTCATCAGTCCACCTTGCTTATCCACGCTGAGCCTTCCGGTCCGTGGTCGCCACTCGAGAACCTTCCGGCCCCAACGGCCATCGGTTTTACGTGCAATTGGGGGCGGGGCACATTGCACGTAGAATAATATCAAACACGCAAACAAATAATATTATGTGTTATTCAGCCATAGGTAGCCATATGTAGCACGAAGATCAGAAATATTCAGTAGAGTTGTGAACGTAAACAAGCTTTCAATAAACGTCTTTTTCATAGTACAAGCACGTTCCATAAAATTAAAAAAAAACCTAGACCTCTTTCTGTTTCACGCACCCGATATTCAAACTTTTTACGTTTGAATTTCAATAAAATATTCCACCAACAATTGGTCAAGAAAGAACTCTCAAATTCATTGGACACCTTCGTTATGACCAGCACCACCTCGCAAGAACAGTCATACTGGGCCAAATTAGGGGCAAACGAGGTCAGATTCCAACAAGGTAGTCTTACATCAAGCTTGTGGTTCCATCCAGCCATATGGCCGTTGGACCGATATGGAAGGACATATGGTCACGATCCTCAGGCATGAGAAAACGACGAAGAAGGAAGATCAAAAAAATATAGGAGTACTAGTTTTATAAAGATCCGTTAACACTCATGTCGGTAAGTTAAAAAAAAACTGATAACCAAAATTTGACCCGACATTTAATTTCGGTAACGGACCTTTATAAGACCCGGCATTAATCAATTTACAAATGTGTACAACGATAGTTACAGTTCACAGTATATTTTCTAAGAAAGTAATCTCAGAATTACGCCTAAATCACGTTTCTTAATAGAGTCTAGAGATAATTCATCACGTCCCATACCGCGTGGGGCCGAAGAGGAGGCCCACGGATAGTGTTAACAGGATCACACTCACAGAAGACACGTCGCTGGAGCTCTTCACTGTAAAAGAAAAGCTTTGTTTAATTTTATGCGCAAGAAAGTTATCAATGATATGCACAAACAAACAAACACAACAACCATAGGGTTGCGTGCGTATAGACGCATACATGTAAATTACTTTAATCATAATAATTAATAATATATACATACATAACACCGTATTACATGCCAAATTGTAATTAAATAAATTAAAAGTAGGATAGTTACATTAAACCCACATATTATATGTTGGATAAATTATTAGAATGTGGCAATTTTCTAAATTAATACAATGATACAGTATAATAAGCAACGTACAGAATAAAATATTAAATAAAGTAGATACATTGTCATAATAATAATACAAAACCATAATAATAATACAAAAATAATAGAAAATAACCAAGTACAGTACAGTAGAAAAGTCGACTATCCGGCGGCATTTATAGTCGGCAAAAGAGACCGACTATTCGGCACTTAATGGTTTACTTCAAAATAATAAAAAAAACTTAATAATAAAAAATAATATTTACTTTTAGTTTCATATTTTTAGACATATTTCTTAACTAGGAACTTTTTATTTTAATCATAGACTAATTATTTTTTTTGCCTAAATATGTACCGACTAGTCAGGAGCAGGGCTGGAACCGGGTTTTACTATTTTTGAAATATCTCCTAAAGTACTTTTCATATCACCATTTTTATTTTAAGATTTGCTTTTGTTAGCCTTCATCTATGAAATAAATGATTTAAAATACGAAAAAATATCGTGAAACGCAATAAACCGAAATTTTTAACCGGTTGATTGTATGAAGACGAAACCGGTTTCCGAGCCCTGGTCAGGAGAGCCACATCTATAAGTAGCCGATTAGTCGGCGACTAGTCGGCCGCCTCAGCACCGATTAGTCGGCTAATCCATAGTCGGCCCATCCCATCTCTAATACTTAGTAAAAAACTGTTCGATATGATGCCTATAACAGCCTTCTACCATCGCACCGCTTGCCGTCGGCAGGACATTCAACCTCACACCTTACAACCGATATGGTCGCGTACGGTACGAGGAATTTCCTCCCTCGGACGCTCCGGTTGTGGAATGAACTCCCTGCCAACGTTTTTCCGAGGGACTACAGTATAGGATTCTTCAAGAAAGGAGTGTTAAAATGTTTAAAGGGTCGGCAATGTGCATGTAACACCCCTGGAGTTGCAGGCGCCCATAGACTGCGGTGACCGCTTACCATCCGGCCGCAACCTTCTTTGCCAACGACGTGGTATAAAAAAAGTCACCAGTGCAGATATTGTTTACTGTTTCATGCCAAATGCTCGGTGTTCTTTAATCACAAGAGCGTACGTTATATTTTTGTCGTATACATACGTATGTCGGTATATTTTTTAATCCTTCCCCCTTCTTCTATCGGACATCCAGACGTTCGGCTGGGTACCATCCTTACTTGGTCGATATTCCTCTTCTCGAACCAAGCGCTTTGCATCATCTTTTATAATGCGCACTTCTAAGGTTTGGAATTCTCTACCGGCGTTTGTGTTTCCGAGCTCATATAATCTAGACCTTTTTAAGGCACGAGTGAATAGGCACCTTCTGGGTGAGCTCGCTTCATCGTCGGCCTCATCTTTGCCCCCTGGCTAGATGCTGGCCAAGAGCGATCCCATTTTTATTTAAAAAATATATATCCGATTTTATTATAGTTTAATAAGATCACTCATCTTCTCGCTTAAGCCGTAAGAAGCCCGTAATCGCGTCGATACAATTTTGCAAACTTGACACAGCTGGGCTCCATTTCCGTCAACCCGCGTTATTCGTCCGGACCGAAATTACTTTCTCACAAAGTGCCGAACAAAACGCTCTTAGTCTCTTTATCGTAATCTATGTCGAAACTTACTTAGGTTTCATTTATTTCGTTAAATTGCCGGCGTCATGTTTCGGGCGTTGAGAAGTTTTCAGCTGATCGGAGTTTTTTAAGAAGCAACGATCTTGAAAATGTGACGCATCGAAATTTGTTTTTAATACAATTTCGTGTCACCATATCCGCAAGTAATTTAAGTTTTTTAAATAAAAACATTCTTTTTATTTATGTAAGGTTTGCCAACAGATATAAAACTATATAACTTACGAAGTAAATTATGTATACATAAACAAAGCATCCAATTACAGGCAAACACAACATGCGAATAGACTAAAGCTAAACATTGTAAGGTGGTTACAACCACCTATTAAAAAAAAAACATTGTATATAAAAACAGTAATATAATAAAAGAGATTGTTAGTGGACGGTTGTTGTAGTTAATGTTTGCAATAACTTCTTAAAAATAATTTGAAAAATAGACAACAAGTCCACTTTAGTGGCCTTAAATAGCTTGTTATGCTCCCTGCATATCCTGGGGAGGACATTTTGGGAGCCAAGATTTGTGAGATAAGTTTTTTTATGGCAAAAGGTCGGAAATTTAATATACGTGGGTTTTGCCTCGTTACTGAGAACTTAACCATACCCAAAAGCTCAGAAGAATCAATTATCCCCGGCAAGATTTTGTGAAGCAAGACTTGATCAAAAATCCATCGGCGTTTGCTTAGTGACGATAATTTAAAAAAGTGAAGTCGATCGTTGTAGGTTGGAAAGGAACGGATTTTCTTTTGATGGATTGATAAATAGAAATGAAATCTTTTTTGTACCCGTTCAATTCTATCTTGGTGGCATCTATAGTGAGGGTTATAGACACGAGCAATATTCCAAAAGATTTCTGACTATCGCAGAATAATTAGTATTAGAGCCATCTATTCTTTAAAAAAAATGCAATTCCGTCATATAAAACCTTGCATTTCGTAAACCTTCTTTATAATCTCGTCTATATGAGCGACGAAGGAAAGCTGTCTGTCCAATAAAACACCTAAATATTTTATTACGGAGACCTCATCCAAACCAACACTGTTTATGACATATTACGTTGCTAAAGGAAGTCTCTTCCTTGTGAATTGAATGTGCTTACATTTTCCAGAGGTCCAAGGCAATTTGTTTTGTTCAGACCATTATACGAGTTAGGTTGTCTTGCAACAGTAATTAATCGTAAGGTGTATTTATGCCTTTAAATATTTTAGACAAATATGGAAAAAAATCGATGAGCGTATCACTTCAGACAAGTCGTTTATAAAAGCCAAAAGCAATGTTGGCCCCAGATGAGAGCCCTGTGGCATGCCCGAGGGAGCACCGAAACTTCTAGACTCTTGACCGCACATTAAAACTTTCTGTGAACTTGAAGATAGGAAACATGAAAACCATTCCAATAGATTACCATGTACCTTGCAATCCCTTGTCTAATGCTTCAGCGAGCCCAGAGGTAAACTGTACCAGATTTGATGTTGTCGATTTGTTATTGCGAAACCCGTGTTGTTCAGGAATTAGAAAAGGCTTTAGATGATTCAATAAAATCGGTTTCACCGGTGATAGAAATACCTTAACAAAAATAGGGTGATATTGGTCTACAGTTTTTAATATTAGTAGCACAGCCTGCTTTTGAAATAGGTATAACATTTGCTTTCTTCCAAATTGAAGGGAAAGTTCCGCTATTGAGAGAAAAATTGTAAAAAAAAACAGTAATGGACTATGCTTTATTTTTTATATAGGCCTTACGGTTACCAACCAGCGAACTGCTAATGAACGACCAATATATTACCTTGTACTATTCCATTAGCGAATACATGGAAATAAAATATAGTTGACATTGTTTAATTTAATTTAATATTATTGATTCATTTAATTCTTGTTTTAATATTTACTTTGACGATCATTACGAGATATTGATATTTAATTCCTTGTTATCCTTGTTTAGAGTACCTATTAATAATGTTATAACATATTTTGAAATAACATTGAATTACCTGACATAATTATTACTACATATATTAGTTATTTGACGATCATAATGTAAATTCATGTAAATTATCTTAAGTTAATCCATAATGTAAATTTATATTATGAAATAAATAAATCTAAATCTAAATCTGTGAATCGAAAATGGCACTAACTGTATAAGTTTCATAGTAATATAGATCTTTTTGATTTGCCACGGTATGACGACAAACGATTAGAAATCATTTTAGACCTGATTTTAGTCATGTAAATGGGAATAAATGCGGCCCATATGCTACTTAGGTAATTAGCTCTATAAATCAGGCCTAGAGTGAAAAGAAAATAAGATAAAAAAAAATAAAAAAAAAATAAATAAATAAATATTTGTGGACAATCTTACACAAATCAACCTAGTTCCAAACTAAGCAAAGCTTGTACTATGGGTACTGAGGACGATATACATACTTATATAGATAAATAGATACTTAAATACATAGAAAACATCCATGACTCAGGAACAAATATTTGTGTTCATCACACAAATAAATGCCCTGACCGGGGTTCGAACCCGGGACCTCCAGCTTCGAAGGCAGGGTCACTACCAACTAGGCTAAAGCGGTTGTCAAATAAAAAAGAAGATAAGATAAACTCACCAAGCAACATGGCTTCCTTGCTATCAGCGAGCTGGCTGTACCCGACCACGGCCTCGCTGCCCTCCCGCCAAGCTGGCGCGACGCGGGCTGTGCACCGCACCTGCATCGTCCTCCCGACTGGCACCCGGAGGCCCAGCGCCGACGACATAAGCCCGTGTGCGTGGAGAGTCGGTGGATACTCCACTAGAAGCTCCGGGTCTGTCACCTAGTAAACAATACAATACAATACAATACAAATACTCTTTATTGCACACCTCAATCAAAGGATACAGTACAGTACAAAAAACACAATGAGAAGAGGCAAACAACAGGCGGTCTTATCGCTAAAGAGCGATTTCTTCCAGACAACCTTAGGGTAGCGGAAATCTAAACAGAATGATTCATAGCAGGTGGTGCAGAGTTAATACATATGAAGCCTACTAATAATTACAACAATAACATTTAATTAAGGATAAATAAACATACATAAATATAGTATAAAAATATACGTACATAAACATATACAAATATATAGTCACCCACATAGTCTAAAGGAGCTAAGTCTTAAATGCTTCATGAGAGAGACAAATAGTGATCTTTAAGCTGTTTTTTGAATTAGTAGTTTGGTTTTTTTTATTTAGGTATAGACAGGATCCCATCTACGCGCCACCGATAAAATAGAATGCACTATCCATACAATGGGCCATGATGATGCAGGACAAGGATGCAGGTATGCGGTGGAATGAGATAAATGTGTGTTTTTCTCCCTTTAACGCATAACTGTCTTCTTGACCTGAGCCATCATGGCACATTGGTGTGGATCGGGCAAAAGACGTGTTGGCGGAATGGCAATGACTCAACTTAGTGCAACATTCATGGCAATATGGTATTTAGAGGAATTTGGTTGGAAAAATGAGACATAAAATCGATCCGTATTGCGGAAAATACGTATTTTAATCAGAAACAATGTTTCATTTAAACTAGAGTTGGGTTAAACTAAGGTTGTTAAACTATTTTTTTTTGGTCATCTGTCGTACATCGTACGTTGAACATACGGCCCTCGACCCCGCAGTTGACTTAAGACTCGATGGCTGGATATCGTGAAAACTGGCATGAAGAAAAACGGGCTCACTAAATCGTGCGCCCAGGACTATGAAAAGTGAAGACAGGCAAGGAAAGCGGACCCTGCCAAAAGCCTTACCTTGAACCCAATTCATTCCAATCAGGTTTTCCACAAGTATTCGTAGTTTCAGTATTTACCTTCTCTCCGTCGATGTCCCAACTGAGGACTGCTGCTGGATATGATCTTCCCGAGGTGCAGTTTAGAAATAAGGAGTCCCCTCTTCTATTCTCCTGTTCATTTCCAGTTATTTTGGGACCTTCCCGTGGTAAATCTATGTCAAAAATTGGTTGTTACTTTAAATAATATTTAAAAAGTGAAAAATTGTGCGGATGGAAGTACCTACGTTCCTCTTAATCTTAAAAACGGCTGGACAGATTTGGCTGATATTGGAATGGAGGTAGCACTCTGGATTAACATACAGGGTGTAACAAAACCAGTGAGGATCCGTGTAAGGGCATATCCGGTATCGTGTTCTGATTAGGAAAAAGTAGAAGAATATATTTTTTTCGTGCAATACATTTTTGGCCTTTGTATGGACAGTTGGCTGACGTGGACTACCTGCCTCATAGAAAAAAAATTCACGTGAAAAAAACTTTTCTTCTACTTTTTCCTAATCAGAACACGATACCGAATATGCCCTCAAATGGATCCTCACTATTAGTTTTGTTACATCCTGTATGAAACTGATCCTAACGAAAATCAATCTACAGTTAGTTAGTTTTCTGGGCTTCCGTGAATATCATCTTTCTCTAGTTAGAAAGGAAGTTTTCAATTAGAAAGCTCTTCAGTTAGCAAAATTAGGGCACACTTGGAAATTGTAAGTATTTTTCGATCTTCCTGGAATCTAAGTAATAGACTGTGACATCGCCGAGAACAACATCGTGTACCTACTTTAATTATACTACTTATTACTAGGCTTCACTGTCCTCATTTGATTTTATTTTTTAGACTGACGCTCAGAGACCTTATACATCTCTGAGGATATTTATTTATTAGATTTTATTATTTTCATGTTGACGTGTTATAGATATAGCTCAAAATGTTTTATTATGATTAGTGTACCTACTTTATTACCTTTTATCTTGAAGCTTAGAGACCTTATACATATCTAACAAATCTCGATTGTTATTAGTTTCTTAGTCTTATTTTTGACATGTAACTACATTTAATTAATGATACTTTGATTATTGTATTATTTTTATTTGATGTACCTAGATAGATTTTGACATGTAAGTGCCCTTGAGGCCTATTTGCAGAATAAATGTTTTGATTTTGATTTTGGGCGACATGTGAGTGAAATATGTTTCTCTGTTGATAATTGTATACCATCTCAGCCACATTTGGAGCAGCACCAATGACTTTCAATTTTGTATACTCACAAATAACTTCTAGTTTTCCTTCTCCAGCTGCTGAGGAGAAGCTAGGTGCTTCAGCAGAGACCTCGCACCGATACAGGCCCGAAGTCTTGAGCATCACTTGATGTAGGATCACTTTGCGGTCATCTGATTTCGCTACCTAAATAAATGACAAATATTATTGTTAATTTTTAAAAAAAAAAACCTCTGCCGAAATAACGAAATAACTATTTAAAAGCAAGTTGAGGTATATCAATAACATGTGACATTTTTGAGACAGAAAATGACAGTTGCGTATCTACACCCGAGTTAGTTTTTCAAACAAAACCAAATCTATAAATAGCTAATTCGGATTCAATAAGTACAATACAATACACATAATCTGTCTGCCCACAGATAAAATGTACGCAAAAAAATACGTAGGTAGTGAAATAAAAAAAAAATCGGCCAAGTGCGTGTCGGACCACGCACAATGAAGGGTTCCGTACCAACACCTACTAGTACACATTTAAAATCACTATCCAATACGTTTAATCTAAAAAAGTTGTATTTTCATAGGGAACTCACGGCACTTACGACTTTTTGTTTGGGCAAGCGAAAACTCAAAAACCGTAAAACCTATATTGTTCAAACTAAAAATCGTTGAAAGTATTTACATTGCACATCACTTCAATTTTTTTCAGAATTTTAAACTTAAGTTTGGAAATTAGCGGGGGACACACACTTTCTATGACTTTGACAGCTAATATCTCATCAACGATTGACTTGAATGGACAAGTTTTTTACAAACCTCCATATCATTTTTAAAGGCCTATCCATCGATACCCCACACGACTATGTGCATTGAAATTATTTTTTTCATCCACTGGTTACATGTATGGAGTGCCCCCCTAAAATTTTATATTTTTTTGTAATTTCACATCACTTTTATGGAGCTGTTCATAGAATACACCTTCCTACCTTTCATAATTGTAGTGCTTATAGTCTTCGAGTAAATCGGCTGTGACATACGGACGAACGGACGGACGGACAGATATGACGAATTTATAAGGGTTCCGTTTTTACCATTTTGGCTACGGAACCCTAATAAACTGGTTCAATATAAAAGGATCAAAATAATCCGGTTTTATGATAAGCGACGCTACGAGCTGAAGTTGGCAGCTTGACAATTTCTACAATTAGAGATATTCTTCGCTCAAATAATTTATATTAAAACCATTGAAGAAGACATTTTCAAGATATTTTAACAAACGATATCTCAACTAATGTTATAGATAAAATAATGGATGGTCATTTTTAACCAAGGTTTATGATACGGGTGATTAAGAGGCCTTATAAGTTTTAATATGTTTTGATTTCAAATTATGACAAAAGTATTGATAATACCAACAAAGTTATTAAAGGCTATGATAATTTTATTAAAGTTTTAGTTAGTAACATAGCCATTTTTTGATTTTGTTGTATGTACTTAGTAGAATTTAAGCGCAAAAAACCAGTTTTTAGCTTGAAAATGGTCGATTTGGGGTGATGTTTGAAACGATATTTCTTAATGAGAAGTCCAAAAAATACATTTGAAGTTTATTACATAAGGTCGCAATAGTCCTGTTCTAGATAGTAACATTGAGAAAATATCAAAATACGTGTCAATTCAAACAGAAAATGGCGTAAATAGATGAGCGTTTTCTAACTGATAAGGACCATTAATACGAGAATTTTGACAGTCATTTTTAGTATGAGTTACCTTAAAATGAATATGTAGTAACCTGTTAATTACAGATGGTCAATGCAACTCGCCAACAATACTGATAAGGCCGTGTACTGCCGGGATTTACAAAAATTTGTAGGACCAAATGTCAGATCATATTTTGTTAACTAAGTACATTTTGTGACACATACTTAAGGTAAACGGATCTTTATTTTCTTCTTTTGCTCGCGACTTTGTCCGCGTAAACTTCCACTTCCTACTTCATCAATTTAAATGATGATTTTTGGAATTAAAAGGGAAAAAATCCTATATGTTAATGCAGGCTATAAAACTCATAATCCGTTGAGCGGTTTTTGCGTGCTAGAGTAACAAACATCGAAACATCTATTGGTATTTAAATGAATAGTGGGATAAAACAAAAGTTTGCCTCTTCTTAAAATTTATCCAGAAAAGTAGTCGAATGGTAGTCGTATTACACTTAAAGTGTGAATAGAGCAATCAACCAAATTCAAAACCTAAATCGAAATGGAAAAATCCTCGTCCATCGAATTTAATTTGTAAAAGCTTTGTTATCCCATAGTGGATGAGCTATATTTTGCCTTTTAAACACGAATTATAAAAATTTGTCTATTTCAAATAAATGAAAATGAAATAACGAGATTGCCCCTCAGTATTTTCAGAAATTCCGTACAGATATCTTTTCTTGTAAAAGTAATTTCAGTCAGCATAGCAGCAGTGGTTGGGATGACAGTGGTTGAATAGTCGGTCCTTATCCATTGTCTGGTACTGGATCATTTCTTTTTCGATCCTTTCACAATATATCCCAAACGACGCTCACTATTGTGGCCTCAATACATTAGAGAATTATGTTTTTGCTATGTTGATTCAGACTACTCTTGATATTGTTGAGTTATTGAGAGATAATTAGGTTACGTTATTATGTTCAACAGATTTTCAATACTTCGTGCTTCTCGTTCGGTCTGATCCCCAGTTTTCCCATTGTTAATTTCTAGATGGATATTGAATACGCTTTTTGTTCGTGAATACTGTAATGAGGTTTATAAATGTATTATCTACTATTTATTAGCACTACTATAGCGTTGAAAACGAGAACAGTTAAAAAAAATACATGCTTATATCGACTTGAATTTTTTTAAAGCATTAAGTTATTTCTAAATACAAGACTGGAAACCGATCATGTTTACCTACATTATTTAAGTAATTATAAATTTGATTAGATTCCGAGAAGCTACGGTGGACTATTATTAGTTCAATTATGCGGCTGTCTAATAAATTCTGGTTCGTATCGATGAGTTTTTCAAACGTTTGTAGGGAACATCATTTGATATTTATAAACGATATTTTCCTTTACCGAAAAGCTAAAGGTACATCCTTTAACATTTACAAATATGTTCATAAAATGAAGTGACCGCGTGGGCAGCTGATAAGTTCTTGAAGAGACTGGCCCACGGAATTGACTCCACGATAATCCACAAAATCCACGATAATGCCTGGTTCCAAGATCTGGCCCACAAGCGTGCTAAAAGGCGTAACCGCCAAGAGCATACGGATCCTCAGTACACTTGTCATAAATAAATGTGGACGTAAATGTCGATCCCGGATTGGACTATATAGTCACGAGAAGCGTTGTTTCTCACACACAGACGCTGTTTAAATCATCTGTCAAGATGCATAGGCCGATGAATGAATGAAGTCGGCTTTGTTAAAACAGTATTTATGTTTTGTCACCTGGGAAATGGTTTTAATGTCACCTGAGAAATGGTTTTAATAAAACCTTCTCTCATCTTAGACCATGGTTTGGTGCAATTCGGTCTTATTTAGCTAGCACTAGTTAAAGGAACGCAAAGGAATAGTTAAGAGGCCTTATAAGTTTTAATATGTTTTGATTTCAAATTATGACAAAAGTATTGATAATACCAACAAAGTTATTAAAGGCTTATGATAATTTTATTAAAGTTTTAGATAGTAACATAGCCATTTTTTAATTTTATTGTATGTAGTAGAATTTAAGCGGAAAAAACAGGTTTTTAGCTTGAAAATGGTCGATTTGGAGTGATGTTTGAAACGATATTTCTTAATGAAAAGTCCAAAAAATACATTTGAAGTTTGTGACATAAGGTCGCAATAGTCCTGTTCTAGATAGTAACATTGAGAAAATATCAAAATACGTGTCAATTCAAACAGAAAATGGCGTAAATAGGTGAGCGTTTTTTAACTGATAAGGACCCTTAAATAAGTTCTCTTATTGCAATAAGCGTAGAATTTCCTATTTAACTGTTTATAGTGCGAGTTAAAAGATTATTTATAAAATATCCGTTACAATTCTTTATTCGTCCGTACTTAAGCACTTGACCCAGTAATGTGCACCACCGTGTCCACCGTCCAAGTTATTTATCACTCTGTAAAATACATCTTCTTTATTACCCTCTGTTGTAAATTGTGTTGGATGTGACTAGGGCATGTACCGGTATAAATAATTGTCCCTGGGACATTTAACTGAGTGAAGTCACGACATTAACAGACGGGTGTGTTCCTTAATTCTATTCATATCTATGCGTTTGATGTTGGAACTTTTTTTTGAAACTGACTATGGCTTTATAGGCCGGGCCCAATAAATAGTGCGCGGTTGGAGAGTAAGTAGCCTGGGGAAAATCCAGGGGAAAACCTCCGGCACGACCACGCGTGTGGTTTGGAACACTGCAATACTCTAAGAGTTTGCGCTCCAGTGAGATTGGTTGAGCGGTTTCAACCGAATCTGAGGTGTGAGTGGAATCAAGCTACTGGGAGTTTTGTCGCCGGTTCAGTAAACCTAGCCTAGCTGAGCCGAGCTGAAACAAACGTTGGAACAAACTAGACAATATGTACAAGCAGCAATACTAGTAGTAACAAGATTATTTTTGTCCCAGTAATAGGTACCGGTAGAACTCGTGATTGTCCCGTCCCGGTGACACTTATAAGTAAAATTTCTTTAGAATTTTTTTTTTATTGTATAGATTGTTCAGTGATCTAAGTCCAAACAGCCATAAAACTTTAAGCAACAATAACAGTTTTTGTTTGGAATGGTAATAAGTCGTAACACGATTTTTTGAATTACAACCTAAGCCTAGCTTCTATAAAGCTTAAAATACCTTGTGTTGTCCGTAAACAGAGATTATCTCAACAACTACAGTCAAATATTTTTGTCGCATTACAATTTTTATTGTTGTCAACTTGACATTGAACTTTAGTGCAAACTATTACGTTAGCTTTTGCTATGTTTAAGAAATCACTTACGATCTTTTGCAATAGACTAACTAATTACCTTATCTTTGTCGCTGTTTGGCCTTAGACCCGCGGATGGAAATAAGAAAACTTAGAAAAATACCACAATTATTTCCTCAAAGTTTTGACGACCGGTTTAGCCTAGTGGGTAGTGGACCTGCCTGTGAAGCTGACGGTCCTGGGTTCGAATCCCGGTCAGGGCAAATATTTGTGTGATGAGCATGAATATTTGTTTCTGAGTCTTGGATGTTTTCTATGTATTTAAGTATTAATATCTATTACATATATCGTCGTCTAGTACCCATAACACAAGCCTTCTTGAGCTTACTGTGGGGCTAGTTCGATTTGTGTAAGATTGTCTTCTAATATTTATTATTATTATTCTCTTTATTTATTTCTGGTCTTAGGTTAGGTTTTACAATATTTTTATAAAAAGTAAAATATAAATCAATATTTACAAAACATAAAATCATTATAAAAACCTAACCTAGTGTGCCGCCGGCAGCGAGGCAGGGCCTAAGCTACCGGTGGTTAGGGCGACAGAGAGAGGAACCTCCTGACTATCCGCGCCGTGTCCAGGAGTACCGCCTTCTGTATCTGACCCTTGACCCAGCCATCTAGCGAGAGTCTCTTGAGGTGTTGGTCGAGACTCTTCGCTATTAGACCGTTCGCAGAGACGACTATCGGGACAATTATTATTATTATTGTCTTTATTTTCTTTAAGACTTAGGCTAGATTTTATAATAATTATATAAAAAGTAAAATATAAATCAATATTTACAAAACATAAAATCATTATAAAAACCTAACCTAGTGTGCCGCCGGCAGCGAGGCAGGGCCTAAGCTACCGGTGGTTAGGGCGACAGAGAGAGGAACCTCCTGACTATCCGCGCCGTGTCCAGGAGTACCGCCTTCTGTATCTGACCCTTGACCCAGCCATCTAGCGAGAGTCTCTTGAGGTGTTGGTCGAGACTCTTCGCTATTAGACCGTTCGCAGAGACGACTATCGGGACAATGATCGTTGAATCAACATCCCACATGGCGGTCACCTCGTGTGCCAAGTCTAGGTACTTGCTGACTTTGTCCTTCTCGGCCTTCACGAGGTTCTCGTCATGGGGGATGGTGATGTCAACGAGCACTGCCTGGCGCTTCGATCGATCTGTCAG
Organism: Epiblema foenella; assembly: GCA_963556455.1. Classification (NCBI taxonomy): domain Eukaryota; kingdom Metazoa; phylum Arthropoda; class Insecta; order Lepidoptera; family Tortricidae; genus Epiblema; species Epiblema foenella. The sequence continues at coordinate 21,660,363 of OY747105.1, forward strand.
CACGATATCAGGTTTATTGGCTACAATAGTCCTGTCCGTGATGACAGATCGATCCCAATAGAGCGTGGCACGACCATTTTCGAGAACTGGTGCAGGTGTATACTTATAGTACGGCACTTCGAAGTCCACAAGATTGTATAAAAGAGCAAGTTGCTGGTGAATGATCCTGGCTACTAAGTTATGTCTGTGCAAGTACTCGCCGTTAGCAAGATGACCACAACCGGAAATGATATGCCTGAGTGATTCTCCGGGACGGCGGCATGCCCGACAAATGTCGACCGTACCGTCCTTCAGGATATACTTCCGGTAGTTGTTCGTCATGATAACTTCGTCCGCAATTGCACAGACAAAACCTTCGGTTTCCCCGAAGAGATCCCCGAAACGTAGCCAGTTCACCGACGCGAGCAGGTCTACGTCGGGCCCTGTGAGGGCCCTGTAGAACCGCCCGTGTAGCTCCTTACTCTTCCATACCGCCTTGCGTTCCTCGGTGCTCCATACTTTAAGTCTGCGCCAGTTCTCCTTTGCCATGGAAAGCGGGGTGAAAGATGCGTCTACTGCTACTACGTCCCGATGCATCCCACACTCGCTGTTAAGGAAATAATCCCTGAGACTGCACACCTCACGGTTGTGGAAGTCTTTGGCATTTAGAAAGCCGCGACCTCCACACTTCCGTGGGATGTACAGTCTCATAACAGACGAGCGTGGGTGTAGCATGCGGTGCGCAGTGAGCAGTACACGCACCCTTCGGTCCAGGGCATCCAGCTCAGTCTGAGTCCATCTTAGTATGCCAAAGGAGTATGTGAGCAAGGGCATCACCCAGGCGTTGAAGGCGCGCACCTTGTTGCCGCCCGACAAAAGACTATTAAGCACTTTTGTCAGGCGACAGAAGAAGCGTTCCTTCACCGCCCGCTTTACGCCCTCACCCTCAATACCCAAAGACTGTGACATACCAAGATATTTATAGGTTTCTGCTTCGGAGAGAGATCTGAGGGACATTGTCTCAGAAAGTTGTAAATTTGATGAATTTACAACTTTCCCCCGCTGTACATGGATGACCGCACACTTATCTACACCAAATTCCATTCTGATGGCGCTACTGAAAGCTTCTGTCGTTTCCAGTAGCTCCAACAGGTCCTGTCTATTTGGTGCAAACAACTTAAGGTCATCCATGTAGAGAAGATGAGAAATGACCTCACCTCCTCTCCGGAGCTGACAACCTAGCCCTGAATCCTTCAGCAAAGTGCTGAGCGGATTCAAAGCTAGGCAGAACCATAAGGGACTCAGACTGTCACCCTGGAAGATACCTCGCTCAATCCTGATAGAGTCTTGCAAACCAGAAGGGCCATCGCTCCCTCCCGGTTGACGAAGGACTGTGATCCACTGCCCCATGCAAGCACTTAAGAAGGATCTCAAAGCTGCATCAATTTTATACAGCTCTAAGATCCTCCTCAGCCATGAATGAGGCACCGAATCATAGGCCTTCTTATAGTCAATCCAGGCGGCCGAGAGGGTCCCTCTGTTTCGCCGGACTCTTTGGCAAATGGTCATGTCTATGAGGAGGAGCTCTTTAGTACCACGCGACCCAACCCTACATCCATTTTGAGCTGGGGCCAAAATATTGTTCGCAACAATGTGCGTGTTAATTTTTGCTCTCAAAATGGATGTAAGGAGCTTGTACAGCGTAGGCAAGCACGTGATGGGTCTGTAGTTCTTCGCTTCCATGGTACTACCGGACTTATAGAGCAGGGAGGTAACACCAGTTGTTAAGGGAGGTGGCAGGGAACCGAGCTCGAGGGCTTGCTGGAACTGCGTTGCTAGACGTTCGTGTGAGCATCGAAACCACTTCAGCCAGAAGTTGTGCAATCCATCCGGTCCCGGACTTTTCCAGTTCGGGGCCGTACGGATGGCAGAACTTACGTCTTCGGGGCTGATGGTAACAGACCCCATGGGTTCGATGGACTCACACTCACGTTCGACAACACCGATCCAGTCGCCCTCGGTGTGTTCGACAGGTACTGACCAGATACTACGCCAAAAGTTAACCATGACAGTAGCATCCGGTTGCTGGCCGTCAGACACACGATGATCGGTTCCGTCCCACTTCCGGTATACCTTCCTTTGGTCACTCTGGAAAAGACGATTCTGTTGGTATCGGTCAACACGTTCTCTGTAGCGGCGAATACGGCTTGACCATGCATAGACTTTCTGCTTCAGAAAGTCAATACGTTCCGTGACACAGGCCATGTAGTCGCAGGGCCTGACACCAGTCCCCGCGAAGGCCTGGTTCACGAAGCGCATGACTCGGGGGCGATTATTGCCCCCCCTGAAGCAGATCAGTTTTGCTATTAGTGTCCTAAATGTATTGATACGCCGCTCAATCCGGACTTGCCATGCAGGGACACCCCCGGCGGTCCTAGGTGCACGGTCAGCGTCCGGAAACTTGACACGAGCAACACGGCACGCCGCGATGGCTCCACAGTACATGATTGAGTGTGTATCAATCAAATCCTCGCTAGCCCGTAAATACGGGTCTAGGAGATCATTAAGGGCTCCCATTAGCGCTAGATTGCGTCTATTCACGGGCAAGCGTGGTAGTCGTGGCCTAGAATTGGGTGTGGAACGGTACCGCGTAATCGCCTCATCCAAAGCCCTCCTCAGTTGCTCATTGGCCTGGGTACTCACACTCGGGTTCGCGCAGCCTCCGTCGGTACTGGGATCGACCCGCGGCACCCCCGGTGCCATGTCGGGTGCGGGCACCGGAACCGGTGACACAGCGAGTCGGTCCCGCGCCGAAGATGAGGCCGCATGAGCAGAGAGTGCCTCCAGGCGGAGCCGGTCAAGCGTCGAGTCATCCAGCCGCTTGTTCCGTTGAATGACTCGCACCTGATCCGATAGGCGTTGCGCAGATACGGTGACGGCTGGTTCAAGCGCCTGGAACAGAGGAAGCATCCGGACACGGTACGCGGATAGATTAGTTCCTCCCTCTGTCGCCCCAAAGTACGCTCGCATGCAATTCTCGTTCATTTCTTGAGTCCATCGCATGCGGCGCACTACACCACCGGCAGCGGGAGCCGTGGGTGGGGCGGAATGCCCCGTAGGCCCCAAGCGTGCCGGCAGCGGTCGCCTTCCCCGTCGCGCTGATGGTCGTGGCGGCGGCGGCGACGGCCCGCGCTCGTCACTGCTCGACTCGCTGGTGTCAGGTGCCGTTGCGAACTCGTCACCTGACGACGAGGGCGAGGAGCTGGACGGCGCGGGCAGTGGTGGTGGACGTGCGCATGGTTGTTGTGCCGCTCTTGATCTCGTTATCATTTCAATTGCAATTTGTAACAGTATTGCTACAGCCGTTTGACATAGTGTTTGACAGTTGTCCTTTTGCTTTTACCCGTATTGAAGTTGTATTTTATCCAAATATTTTTGTAATACATTCTTGTAGGGTTATATTACACAAAAACTGTCTAAAACTGTAAATACAACGTAAAAATTAGCAAAATATTAAAAATTCCAAATAAAATGAAGATTCGAGACACCCGTCAATGTCAGCGGTTTTTTTTTTTTTTTTTTTTTTTTTATTATTATTATTTGTATCTCTCCTTTGGGATATCACGGCACAATGGCCGGTCCTTTTGGAAGGCGTTCATGGGGATACAGATCCAACACGAAGAGGCCCCTTTGAGATACGATAATATATTGGGATGTGTACACCTAGCGGATACTATCTCTGCCATGCACTATTGAGGAAATACAGCCAGAGACAGCACCCGCTACGTGCAAGGGCTATTGCGAAAAGAAGGGAAACTACACCGGTTTTATGGGAAAGAACTTGAGGGACTGGTTGCTGGGATATTGATGAGACAACGGGACGCCTGCCATATAAAATGTCTCATCACTGTACTTGAGGCAGACGGTGACTCGCCGCTCACTAGGTGGGCCGCCCTATTAGAAGCTACCAGATGGCAGCGAGAGTAGCAACACTGGTGTAAGCAGCTCAGGGTGTAGAGAGGTGCGGCTCCGATTTCACCATCGCGGGGTTTACCCCCGTGAGCGGGTTTCCTCGCTATTACTATTATTATTATTATTATTATTAAAGTTGGCGCATTGGTTCTCATTCTACCGTACTAAAGATAGATATGATTGTTATACTAGTACACGTTATATACTTACATCTACTTTTATTCCTTCTATCTTATACGCGTGTTTCGGCGGGTCGAACTTCGGCATGTACCGGTAGAACTCCTCATTGTCCCGGTACCACTTTACTGAGTACAGCGCGTCGTCGCCAAGGTCATAGTCGCAGTCTAACTGCGCCGGTTGCCCGCGCACTCGGTACGAGGGAACGGATACGCGTACCATCCGGAGAAGTAGCGATTCTGGAACAATGGAAATATGAAAAAAAAAAAAAATGAAAAAGGTTTATTGTATAAGCGAAACATTACAATATAAATCACGACCCTGCGTCCTGAGCTAGGAAACCCTGTGTTACAGGACCCAGTTTAATATCAATATAATATGGTTTAATTATCAATATAATAACGTTAAAATTTGGCGTGCCAGCAGTCAGTTTAAGATTTCAAGCTTACATGGTCATTTACATTAGAATTACGATTTGAAACGGGATATTTACCATGGATAAATAAATAAATAAATAAATATTAGAGGACAATCTTACACAAATCGAACTAGCCCCACAGTAAGCTCAAGAAGGCTTGTGTATGGATATTTGTATTTTTGAGTTCCCGATATTTCGGCACTGTTGCAAGCGCCATTATCAAGGATTAACTGACGTGCTGCGAGTTTTAGTTGTGGTCTACCCACACACCATAGCGATCTACCCTCTTCCTGGTTCGCTTTTTTCCCACAGTGCCATATCCCGTTTCAAATCGTAATTCTAGCAGTCAGCTTAGCCGTTGACCTAAGTTACAAGTTATAGTATACAAAAGAGGAGTAAAAATTTAACATGTATATCGGTATATATATTTTGTCTGTGGAATGGTAGCTCACTAACGGCTGAACCGATTTGAGTGCTTTATTTAATCGAAAGTCCTGATGGCGTAAATGTTTCTTAGCTATGTGTACGGCGACTTTTTAATTATAATTTATTTGTATGTTTACGTGTAAAAGAAACGCGGTTTCCTACGCTGAAATCCTCGAACGCAAAGCGAAGCGGCGCGGTGCGATGTGGCGCCAGAGAAACAAATAGTCGACGCTCTATTGAAGTATTATTCTACGTGAACAATACAGGCGCGGCGTCCAGGTCGGGCCTAGCTGAGTTTCTTGCTGGACTCTTCTCAGCTAGGATAGGTTTAGTGAACCAGCGACAAAACTCCCAGTAGCTCGATTCCACTCACACCTCAGATTCGGTTGAAACCGCTCAACCAATCTCACTGGAGCGCAAACTCTTAGAGTATTCCAGTGTTCCAAACCACACGCGTCGTCGTGCCGGAGGTTTTCCCCTGGATTTTCCCCAGGCTACTCTCCAACCGCGCACTCCTATCGCTTTATTGGGCCCGGCCTATAAAGCCACAGTCAGGTTCAAAAAAAATGGTTTGATATTTTCGCGCGAATGAGACGCGGCGGTCCGAGTCGCACGTAGGACAAGGCCGCCGCGTCGCATCGCATCGCGTCGCGCCGCTTCGCTTCGCGTTCGCGACGATTTCGCCCACGTAGAACACAGCCTTATACTTCTCTAATTTGTGATACCCTTGCGTAAAAACATACTAATCTGTTTACCTTCCAAAAATTACTAACGAACATACTATCACGGCAAACACTCAGGGCCCGTATCCTGATCCTAGAATACCGTTAACTGCTAGCTTAAAACAGTCAAGTTAGTTGGCTTCGTCAACTTGCGCGAACTTCACAGATTAAGCTGAAGTTTGCCAGGGTTTAAACAAGGTTTCACCCCTATATTAGGTACTTGTCTTAAATAATTGTTGTACAGTCCAGTTTGCTAACCTCCGGGGAAATAAACGTAGATAGAGGAGATTAAATTTGCACAAACCGCTCAGTCACGAGTTGGAGAAATTTGTTTTTCATTACCGCTGTCCGGATTTCAAGCTAAATGGATGGTATTTTATAAGTTTCATTACGAATTTTTGAAGGATAATATCCATTTTTAAACGTTCATGTAAAATACAAATACTCTATTATTAATAAAAGTCGTTAATTTGATTAAGACGAATAAAACACAGTAAATAATCATATATAAAATGATCTGTAAAAAATAAATCATATATAATATTTGTGTGATGAGCATGAATATTTGTTTCTGAGTCTTGGATGTTTTCTATGTATTTAAGTATTTATATCTATTAAATATATCGTCGTCTAGTACCCATAACACAAGCCTTCTTGAGCTTATTGTGGGGCTAGTTCGATTTGTGTAAGATTGTCATCTAATATTTATTTATTATTTTTTTTATTTATTTTATCTGTATTCTCAAACGGAGTAGGCACAGTGCATATTATTTGTTTTTTTTTTATATATAAATAAATAATAATAAATATTTTGGACAATCTTACATCATCCTAGTCCCAAACTAAGCAAAGCTTGTACTATGGGTACCAAGTGACGATATACATACTTATGTAGATAAATAGATACTTAAATACATAGAAAACATCCAAGACTCAGGAACATATTCATGTTCATCCATCACACAAATACATGCCCTGACCGGGATTCGAACCCGGGACCTCTAGCTTCGAAGACAGGGTCACTACCAACTAGGCTAAAGCGGTCGTCTATATATTAAAATTTCAACTTACACATATAAATAACATTGCTGCTCGAGAAAACTTTACAAATTAATTGCACAATTAAGGATCATTTGCGTTATTTTTTCCATAAAAATAATAATTCTTTGTCGTTACACTCTCGTTACTTAGTATAAGTTCTTAAGGAAGAAACATATTGTAGTGTGACAATTAATCTCACTTGCAGGTATATTCATTTCAAGAGGTTTTGATAATTTAGCCGCCCGTATTCACCCGGACAGAATTCAAATCAACACAGTATTAAAAAAAACGGCCAAGTGTCGGACCACGCACAATGAAGGGTTCCGTACCAACACCTACTAGTACACATTTAAAATCACTATCCAATACATTGAATCTAAAAAGTCGTATCTTCATAGGGAACTCACGGCACTTACGAACTTTTGTTTGGGCAAGACAGTTTTTAAGCGAAAACTCAAAAACAGTAAAATGTATATTGTTCAAACCAAAAATCGTTGAAAGTACTTACTAATGCACACCACCTTAATTTTTTTCAGTATTTTAAAGTTTATAGTTTGGAAAATATAGGGGGGGGACACTTTCTATGATTTTGACAGCTAATATCTCACCAACGGTTGACTTAAATGGACAAGTTTTTAAAAAACCTCCATATCATTTTTAAAGGCCTATCCATCGATACCCCACACGACTATGTGCGTTAAATTTTTGTTTTCATCCACCGGTTACATGTATGGAGTGGCCCCCCTAATTTAATATTTTTTTGTAATTTCACATAACTTTTATGTAGCGGTTCATAGAATACACCTTCTTACCAAATTTCATAATTGTAGTGCTTATAGTCTCCGAGTAAATCGGCTGTGACATACGGACGGACAGACATGACGAATCTATAAGGGTTCCGTTTTTGCCATTTTGGTTACGGAACCCTAAAAATGAAGTACAGTTTAATACATAAATAAATGAATCTAATTTCTCCTCAGAAGCCTTGAACGGATATTCTGCATTAAGTAATTAAGGCTGTGTTAGTAAAAACCTTTTAGCAACGTAACGATTGAAATGCAAATCTTCTTAATGAGTGTTTCTGACACTATAACTGTTTCTTTTAGTAATAAATTTTGTCTCACGGATGGTTTTAAGGGTATTTACTAAAAAATATAAGCGTATGCTTATTATTTATTTATTTTATTTTATTTTATTTCATAGGAAAACTTACAGCTAAAGTAACAAAATAGGTCGCGACATACAAACAGTAAGCCAATTACAAGTTTCCACAGGTAGAAAGCTGCGTAAAGTACATGACGTGTGAAATCACAAAAATAATGATACCTATTAGGTATGCTTATAATTATGCAGCTAAAAGAAAGAGACAAGGGACATTCAGGGATATATTACAAATGTAAATCATATTTTATATTGAATTTACTATGTATTTTAACCGTTATTAGAGATCTCCGGGCACATAACAAAGGACTATTATTTTTTTTTTCGCCGGGAGAGGACGGGAATAATATAGAGTAAAAGTGAATAATGAAAGGTAAGTACGGTTCTCCAGTTTGTTTTCCCTCTTATACACCGTAGGCGTTAATAACCCGAAAGATTGAAACCAACGGTTATAGAGCCCAACTAGAGTAAATAAAGTTATATAACATGTAGTCTAGAAACCCATAATTTTAGAGATATGAATTATTTAAAACAAACGAAAAGTTTAACTCTAACACACCCTAAAGGCGTGACATAGCCACCTACCACTTTTAGACGCAGACATGCTAACTGCATGGTTGTCAGTCAGTTTCACTTAATTAAGTTTGATATCTATCCTACAAAAAGGTTTCACTACCGACAGTTTTGTTCTATTCTCAATCGCGAGAGTGCAAATTATTTACCTTCACTACTAGCTGATAGTTTGAAATTGATGTCAATACAATGACAATGCTCGCTCTCTGTTTCTCAACTTCAGATTAATTAAACTCGCTCACTCTCTGAAGTAAAGGTTTGTTCATGATGAAGCGGTCAATTAGTATGATGAAATAGTAATTTAATTAAGACACGTAATTTGACCCATGTTGATTTAGCATTATTTACTCGTACTGTCGTCAAAAATACGTGGTTTAAATATTTCGGCTTATTGACGCCCACGATGTATGTACAGTAAAAACAATACAAAATTCTAAAAAAGGTTTAAATTTTACTTGATCTTTTATCTTGAATTTTAAATGTATTTAGTAAGTACATAAATAGGAAAAAGATATTTGTAGAATACGAAAATAATTTCCATATAACTGGCGAGTACCACATTAACAATAATAATATATATGTAGCAAAACGAGAAACTACTTCGCTATAAAATATTGGCGACGATTCTTATGCAACCGCGTCGGTCCCCAGGCATCTAGCGTTGAGAGGGATTTTCTATTTTCATTCTATGAGTGTGCGACAACAGCTGGATTAAAATATTGGACAGGGAATTCCACTAGACGCGTCTCGCGCAGGTACTGATATTTAATATTTCATTACAATTCAACGCTGAAATTACTGGGAATTCTGTTTGGAAACGTTTTCTCTATATCTAAACCGGGTGGTCTATGATATATATAAAAAAAAATATATATATATAAATAAATAAATATTAGAGGACAATCTTACACAAATCGAACTAGCCCCACAGTAAGCTCAAGAAGGCTTGTGTTATGGGTACTAGACGACGATATATTTAATGGATATAAATACTTAAATACATAGAAAACATCCAAGACTCAGAAACAAATATTCATGCTTATCACACAAATATTTGCCCTGACCGGGATTCGAACCCAGGACCGTCAGCTTCACAGGCAGGTGCACTACCCACTAGGCAAGATTAGAGTATTCCAGTGTCCCAAACCACACGCGTGGTCGTGCCGGAGGTTTTCCCCTGGATTTTCCCCAGGCTACTCTCCAACCCCGCCCGGCCTATAAAGCTACAGTCAGGTTAAAAAAAAAAACCACTAGGCAATATACTGGGAAATCTGTTTGGAAACGTTTTCTCTATTTCTAAACCGGGTGGTCTATGATGGTCACATTTATCGACTACAAACGACAAGATATGTCCGGAACGACTCGAAGAGGCTTACATTAGCAAGTAGATATGGTATAAACACGTTTGAGATAGCCAAGTGTAATACTATTTTAGCTCGCCCACTATCCAATGTAGCTCAAAGATTCAGAATCAAAATCAAACATTTATTCTGCAAATACGCCACAAGGGTACTTTTACATGTCAAAATATTGATTTACAGTTCAAGAGGGAATAATAATTTCGAGTTTACAATTATAACAACATTAATGTCATACAGTGAAGATAAACTTGCAAAGATATCTATTACAAATATTACAACATCAGTAAAGTTAGAGATGTATAAGGTCTCAAGATTAAACAAGGAGTATAATGAAATTAATATAATATCCCAGAGATGTACATGGTCTCTGAGCGTCAAAATTAATATTAATTTAATATTGTTAGAGATGTACATGGTCTCTAAGTCACTGATAATAAAAACGAATCCAAAACAGGATGATGTCTCGTCAATCCCCTATAAAAAGACACTAGTATTAACGTAGTCACTATGTCCTAGCAAGCATGAACAGACCGGACTCAACAGCTCCCGATCACGAGTATGACGCGTACCTCAGCCATCGCCTCCCTCGACCATCTGTTAGGGAAGGTGGCGACCCGATCAACGACGCCAATTGTACAAAGTTGTAAACTTAGGTATTAAGCGAAGATGAATTGTTATTTAAGTGATTTGTAACAATAGGGGTGACATCATCATTAACTGATAAAACCCCTTTACAAATAATAAAGACAAAAAAAAGATAAAGAAGGTTGATGGTCACGTTTATCGACAAGATGAAGCGTCTGTCACTTTCTGATACCACTCGATTGAAAGTAACAGATACTTTATCTTATCTTTCAAAAATGCAAAATCGGAACCCTTATAGATTCGTCATGTCCGTCCGTATGTCACAGCCGATTTACTCGGAGACTATAAGCACTACAATTATGAAAAGTCGGAAGGTGTATTCTATGAATCGCTACATAAAAGTGATGTGAAATTACAAAAAAAAATATTAAATTGCCCCCCGGCACTCCATACATGTAACCGGGGGATGAAAAAAAAATTTTCAACACACATAAGTCGTGTGGGGTATCGATGGATAGGCCTTTAAAAATGATATGGAGGTTTATAAAAAACTTGTCTATTTAAGTCAACCGTTGGTGAGATATTAGCTGTCAAATTCATAGAAAGTGCGTCCCCCCCCCTCTAATTACCAAACTATAAAGTTTAAAATTCTAAAAAAAATTGAGGTAGTGTGGATTAGTAAATACTTTCAACGATTTTTGGTTTAAACAATATAGGTTTTACGGTTTTTGAGTTTTCGCTTAAAAACTGTCTTGGTCGTGTGTCAAAAGTTCGTAAGTGCCGTGAGTTCCCTATGAAGATACGACTTTTTTGGATTCAATGTATTGGATAGTGATTTTAAATGTGGACTAGTAGGTGTTGGCCGGTTTTTAGGTGTGCAAAAAATTGTATTTGTATTGTTGTATTGTAACGTAATCGACTAGATGGGGTTTTATTAGCTTTTGTGAATGGTAGGTTTGATTAGATATTTTTCTGAACTAAACCTTTTTAGGAGTCATTCAAACGTACAAATGTTTAACGCCTTCATGGCCTATAGTTGACACCTGATCTCTTATTGACTTAACATTGAAATTTTCAGTGGCGAGCACTACTGATACATTCTTCTTACTTAGCAGATTTTATCAACTTACGTACAAAACATAATTTTGTTTTTTTGTTAACCTGACTGTGGCTTTATAGGCCGCACCCAATAAAGTGATAGGAGTGCGCGCTTGGAGAGAAGCCTGAGGAAAATAGAGAGTAAAACCTCCGACACGACTGTTAATAATGAGACTTAGATATACCCACATGTTTAAATCCAACTCGGAGTTAATTTTATATCTTTCTAAGGGAGTTCTGTCATTGGCTATGCTTAAAGTATAATAACTAATCTGTACACATTTTCTGTAAACGCTGTTGAACTTCTTAAATAAATAAACAAATAAACGTAAATACCCCGTTTCAAAACGTAATTCTAATGATAGCTGATGCTTAAAATTTTCGAATTGCTTTAACAAAACACGTAAATTTCCTATAAGAAAGACTCAATATTTATTTTTATATCGACAGCAGTAAGGATACAATGAGAAATTGTATTATTACTGAATTCCACTCCCGTAGCTACTCCGTGCTCGGTGGAGGTACGTGATTGAAATGATTGTGGTTCTCTTATTTCGCTGTAGACAAGACTTATAACAGTTGTTGCTGATTTGTTTTTATTTTCCGGGATGTCCAATATTAATTTACTGTGCAATATTAAGTTTGATATTAAAAGCTGAGCACTCGCATAATAAATATGTATAAAATTGCATAGAAACCCTTTCAAACTGATTCTGATTTTATTGATTCTACAACATGTATGTGTGATTACCGCTTTAGCCTAGTTGGTAGTGACCCTGCCTTAGAAGCTGGAGGTCCCGGGTTCGAAACACGAATATTTGTTCCTGAGTCTTGGATGTTTTCTATGTATGTAAGTATATATTTATCTATATAAGTATGTATATCGTCGCCAAGTACCCATAGTACAAGCTTTGCTTAGTTTGGGACTAGGTCGATTTGTGTAAGATTGTCCACAAATATTTATATTATGTATATACCAAAATCAACACGTATGGACAAGTTGTAACCTGTTTTAGACAATCTGTTGTAGCACTCAGGGCCCCAAGATACAGGCGCAGCCTAGTTTGGGGTCCGCCAATCACTTTCTTTCTTACGTATTTCCCGTGTGTTTAGCAAATAAAGTTTATTATTATTATAAGTACCCATAAAAAAGAGTTTCTTAGTAAACCATAAGTATAAAATTAATTTTCATACAGAGGGATAATGCGTAGAGGCTTTCACTGAAAGTAGAGCTTGTCGTGTTGTTGTAGGTCATTACAATTCTTAGGTTATAATCTAGAACTCCTGAGACGTTGCAATTCAAGAATTTCAGGAGCGCAAACTCTTAGACAATTCCAGTGTTCAAAACTACACGCGTGGTCGTGTCGGAGTTTTCCCCTGGATATTCCTCAGGCTACTCTCCAACCGCGCACTCCTTTCGCTTTATTGGGCCCGGCCTATAAGCCACAGTCAGGTTAAAAAAAACTAAATACATAAGTGTCGCTGGATGCGGGTGGCTCGCGACCGTGTGCTGTGGCGCTTCTTGGGGGAGGCCTATATCCAGCAGTGGATGTCTTCCGGCTGAATGATGATGACATAAGTGTTTCATACTGATTACATTTCACAATAGAAAGATCAATAAAACGCTTACAAAAAACCGCAGCCATAATAAGACCAATTAATTGTTCTTTAGGTAGGCACGTGTCGTCTTGATAGTGAGTAGTTCCTGAAAATGCACTAAGATAAGTATCTAGCTGTCAGCATTACGAATTCTCAAGCCATTGAAGGGTCGACAACTTTCTTGTGATTATTTTGGATTGGCAGGCGCCCATAGGCAGCGAAGGTTGCTTACCATCATGCTTGCCACAGTGGTTCTATACCAACACAACAGTGACACATATAGTCCCTATTCGTCCCGGTACCGCCTCACACCGGGTAGATTCAGTCCGACCCAGGTCGGGCCTAGCTGAGTTTATTGCTGGACTCTTCTCAGCTAGGCTAGGTTTAGTGAACCAGCGACAAAACTCCTAGTAGCTCGATTCCACTCACACCTCAGATTCGGTTGAAATCGCTCAACCAATCTCACTGGAGCGCAAACTCTTAGAGCACTAGAGACTCTTAGAGACCAATAAAGCCACAGTCAGGTTCAAAAAAAAGTGGTTCCATAAAAACTCTTTAAACGCTGAATGCAAAACTGGTTTTGTTCAAATTCAAAATTAAACCGCAGTCTGTATTTTGTGCAGGTTCAACAAAAGCTTTAATAAAGACCCGTCCATTCCGCAGGAATCTGAATTTATTTTCGCTCAAAAATATCACGAATTTTCATATTACCACCCATCAACGTCTCACTTTTGTGAGACTTAGCATTTGATTATAATCACATTTTTAGGTAGTCTTAATGCGATGAAATTAGAAAAAGTATTTGCAGTGACAAAATTGGATTTACAGTAGAATCCGCTTATAACATTTGACCGCTTTTAACGACTGCGAAAATACCACACATTAGATTTCATACCACATATTTTCAAAGTGAACCAGTCCGTTTTGTGCGACGTTCTGTTAGTGCGACGTAATATCACAGGTCCATTGACTGTCGCTTTATCCGGATTCCACTGTATTTTGAACTTTTGCTTTGATACAAATACGTTTTTAGCTGATTTCTATTTTAAATAAGACTGAATATGTGTCAATCAACTATCCTGTCTATCTTTATTTTGATAAGCTATTTATTTTATTAACCCTAAACTTGGCAGCGTACCTTTAGTCCTTTGAGTTGGTTCTCAGGTTTTCAGATAAGTTTTTGGCATTTATTTTAGGAACAATTTATTTTACTCCATATATTAGATGTCTACATTTTTTTATTTACATTTTCATGAAACTTCTATTTTAATTTTAGTACCCATGGTATGTAATCTCACGGCCCTATTATAATATATTTTTTATTTATTTATATAATAATAATATTATTTCAATCTAAAAATAAACAATTATTACAACTCAGTAACAATTTAGTCATAAAACCCGCCCCTCATCGTCCCGGTGCAAAAGTGCCCATAACGCTAGCAGCATTTCCGCGCTGAATAGCGATAGAAAGTCTTTGCACCAGAAACGATTCGGAGCGGGAGTCCTCTCCTCTTTGCCTAAGCCGACGGCCTATCCCTCGAATAAACTCCTTTGCGTCCTTCCCCCAGCAACCAGCCGTTTCCACCGTTTTTTATTAAATTTTATATTTTATACACAATACAGAAAATTAATTATGTGGTATTAACATAAGTAGTTTTCACTACATACAATTAAGTTGCCGTTTTTTAAAATCGGTGTCCATTTTAATCACAGGTCTAATAATGTCAACTATAGTTTTTAACGAAAGTCAACGTCTAACGATTTATATTTTAATACCCAATAGTTGCCATCTGATGTTCACCAGTATTATTGTAACATAATATTGAAAGTGTCATGTATTGGTTCAGTGTCGATTATTAGGACGTTTAGGTACCTTACTTATTCAATTTCTTAGTGAAACGACATTCCTAAGATAATGAACTCTCTTAAATAAATTCACTGTTGCAGTTTGTATTCATTAGTGAAATATCTCACTTCATCAGATAAATTAGTGAAATTCATAAATTATAATTCATTTTATCGTATGGCAATTTAGTTGCCAGTTTTTGTTCCAACGTTTGGGTCATTGTCAGTTGTAAAAACAAAAGTTGTCCACCCGGTGGTTAATAGTTAACGGCTTATGTACATGTAAGTTATGTTTTTATTACATGGATTTATATTTATGGAAACACCGTTTATGCGGGTTACTAGACCAATCCAAAATTAAGCTTCGTGGACCTTAACTTTTGATATGTCCACCGAAAAGACGCGAACCTAAATCTGACAATGATCCTTTTAGTATCCCAGTAGATGACGTAACATAAGTAGGTAACGGTGCGGTGGGTACTCGCTTCACTGAAAATCCTCTGTTAAATATAAAATGATGTTTCGTACGTCATCATCATCATCATCATCAGCCTGTGTCAGTCCACTGCTGGACATAGGCCTCTCCCATGGCACGCCACTGAGCTCGGTCTTCAGCTCTCCTCCTCCAATCCCTGCCCACTGCCTTTCGAATATCATCGCCCCACCAAGTTACAGGGCGTCCTACACTACGTTTGCCGACGCGCGGTCTCCACTCAAGAACCAGTCTGCCCCAACGGCCATCGGTTCTGCGACATATGTGACCTGCCCACTGCCACTTCAGCTTACTAATTCGCTGAGCTATGTCGGTAACCTTTGTTCTCTGACGAATAACTTCGTTCCGGATACGATCCCTAAGAGAGACTCCAAGCATAGCTCGCTCCATAGCTCGCTGAGCAACCTTAAATTGGTTTCGTATGTACATAATTTTTTTGAAAACTCCAGTATGAACTGGGGCTCGAATCCGCGGCCAGAAAGTCGCGTGCTATACCACATTGTTACAGTGGATTTATGAACATTTAATTTTACTACTGGCCTTATCTATTTAAATATCAATTCAAAGTAAAATTAAGTCAAAGTCAAATCATTTAAAGCATATAAAAAGGGACAAGTCAAAAATTAGTAATAGTTACCATGGTTATAAAAATATTAATGAAATTGTACATTTTAAATATTAAAAATCATCCATAAAAAAACCGGTCAAGTGCGAGTCGGACTCGCGCACCGAGGTTTCCGTATACAGATGTGTACCGGTTCAAACCCTATTAAATCAGGAAATTGGTATTTTTTTTATATTTTCCCTCATAAAACAAAAATGACTAAACGTAAAAAAAAAATGTTTCCGAATGTGCAAACCAAGCCCTTCCGAATTTCAAATCGATAGCATAAGTAGTTCTTGAGATATTTAGCAATGTGACAGACAGACACGGTGAAACCAAAAGGGTTCTTTTTTACCATTTTGGTACGGAACCCTAAAAAGATAAACATCTGTCGAAGCGCCTAATAGAGGCTTCTGGTGACCAGAGGGCTGCCTCTATTTCGCTCAGCGAATAAGTATTGCCGTGCAGCGAGGAAATACAGCCAGCCTTCTGTGCACTCAACCAATTGACGGCGATTTGGGCTAAATTTTTTATTTGCAATTTTAATTTTAATTAGGTTATTAGTTTTATTATGTACTTACGTATAAATTGACATAGGATAATTTTATTGTATTTTTATATTATGAAATAAATTCAGTATTGCAGAGGTTCCATAAAAATAAATTAAAAAATACGAACCACACCTAATAATTTCAGAATAAAATAGTGACTATTTCAATAATCATTCATCATTTCATTACAGCCGAAAGACGTCCACTGCTGAACATAGGCCTCCCCCAATTTGGGGGGGGATTTGCCATAGTCGCCACGCTTGGCAAGCGGGTTGGCGACCGCAGTTTGATGGTGGTAATGATCGAAGGATGCTGCTGCCCACCCTCCGATTTTCCCTTATTCGCCTCCTACGAAACCCACGGGAAGAGATGGGGTGGCGCAATTCTTACCCGGCAACCACACGGGTCATTTCAAATTTCAATAATATCGCCTAATAAATAAAATTTTATTCATTAATTATTTACATAATCGTTTACATAAATTTATTTACATAAATATTTTAAAAATGGCGTCGCAGTACATTTATGATAACATTCTATATGCCCTGAAAAATATAGATACGTTCCAAAAAGGCTTATTACACTATTGAGGACTATATAAATGACTAGGACTAAGTAAATAATGTTTTTGTTTTTTGTTTTGGCGATTTTAATTTTAATTTTGTTAATTTTCATGTATTGATTGTATGTATGTTATTAACTGATGATGCAAAAGTGATTGTAAAATCCTACTTGAATAAATGGTTTTTTTATCTTATCTTTATCTTTACACTGTATAGTATTTGTGTTTCTCTCGTGTCCAACTCATTATCCTATTGTGCAGTTTGCTACCTTATTATCGTTCGTCATAAAAATAAGCATACTTCATAAATAAAGGCTACATACGTACATCAACACTTTACCAGATTAACAACTCTAGGGCGTTTGCCAAAAGTTTAAATTGCTTTAATAGAAATGTGACGTCACATGTATGGACCAATACACCCGATGGCGTTTACCTGTGCCTTTACCTTGAGTTTACATGACCGTGCTCGCTAGCGACTGAGTAAAATTTGTATGGGCAAAAGTACAGCGCCTCTGCCGGTTACGCAATAGAACTAAGAATCGGCATACTAAATCGTATACGCAGTCACTAGCGAGTACGGTCATGCAATCTCATGGTAAAGGCACTGAATATCTGAGAATGGTACGAATAGAATGCGTCTAGACCGCCACTTTCGATAAGTGCTCTCGTGATCTTTTTATTACGGAGATAGAGTCGATAATCAATTGAACATTCAAGGCGATTGTTACGACTTTTTATAACGTGGTCATTAGTGTTTTTGCGGTTTCCGAACAAAAGCATTGTCTTCTTTCAGTGGGCCGGCCAACATTTAAAAAGAAAGTCTTTATAAAAAAATGTTATGTATACGTTTTATTTAGAGAGTTTAAATTTTAACCATTGTTGCTTATCTTACACAACTCAACCTAGTCCCAAACTCTTTGCATCGGTCAACTCTGCTGACACCTAATCCCATTATTTAAATAAAATAAATAAAATATTTTTTGGACAATCTTACACAACTCAACCTAGTCCCAAACTAAGCAAAGCTTGTACTATGGGTACTAGGCGACGATATACATACTTATGTAGATAAATATATACTTAAATACATAGAAAACATCCAAGTCCCAGGAACAAATATTCGTGTTCATCACATAAATACATGCCCTGACCGGGATTCGAACCCGGGACCTCCAGCTTCGAAGGCAGGGTCACTACCAACTAGGCTAATTAAATAATCCCATAATTGGCTACCTGCTTACATGTTAAAATCTTATCGTCTCATAAAAGCTGTTGGTTCTCCATATAAATAAATAAATAAAATGTATTCATAGGCAGACCAGCGTTAAACTTCAAAATAGAATTGACTTACAACATTTCTACGGCAAGGAAATGTACATATGTAAATATCTTGCGCCTTACTCCATTGGGTTAAGGCGAAAAATGTATACATATATTTGACGTCGGCAAAGAAGCTTTGAGCAAGTTTAAATATTTACGAGGACCCTCTGTGAGCGCTCCATTTAACTTGCCTCCTAGTTTAAGCCAAACCCGAAAGTAGCGACAATACGTCGAATTCAACAACCAATATGTTTTGCGCCATGCTATTAAGTAATTTTATTAGGATTACGATTTGAAACGGGATATTTACCATGTATATTTGTATTTTTGAGTTCCCGATATTTCGGCACTGTTGCAAGCGCCATTATCAAGGATTAACTGACGTGCTGCGAGTTTTAGTTGTGGTCTACCCACACACCATAGCGATCTACCCTCTTCCTGGTTCGCTTTCGGCAACTCAAAAATACAAATATACATGGTAAATATCCCGTTTCAAATCGTAATTCTAATGTTAATGACCATGTAAGCTTGAAATCTTATATTTTTATTAGGGTTCCGTAGCCAAAATGGCAAATCGGAACCTTTATACGTCTGTTCCGTCCGTATGTCACAGCCGATTTACTCGGAGACTATAACCACTACAATTATGAAATTTGGTAGGAAGGTGTACTCTATGAACCGCTACATAAAAGTGATGTGAAATTCCAAAAAAATATTAAATTAGGGGGGGCACTATTGAGATTACATGTGCATTCAAAACCGTAAAACCTATATTATTCAAACCGAAAATCGTTGAAATTATTTACTAATGCACATGCCCGCGGAAACGCATACCCTACATTTTAAACTGCGTGCCAACAGATATCAGACTGGAGGCCAATAGAGCAACATACAAAAGAAAATTATTTAATTATTTCTTAAATAGCATAGTAGACACTAGTAAATAGTGATAGTACATAGTAATAGTCATGTATGTGAATTTAGTTACCGAAGAGACTCCGACCCCACAGTCAAACTGTGTAAACCGTTTTGTGGGACAGACACTAATTGTAAAATTGTACCTATTTACAATAATAAATACAAAAAATATATATACCACCTCAATTTTTTCAGAATTTTAAACTGTATAGTTTGGAAATTAGAGGGGGAGGGACACACAGCTAATATCTCACAAACGGTTGACTGAAATGGAAAAGTTTAAAAAAATACTCCCATATAATTACCCACGACGGAACGGAGGAGGTACATGAGTTTAGGGTGAGAGGTTGTTTGTTTTTTAAAGGCCTATCCATCGATACCCCACGCGACACGTGCGTTGAATTTTTTTTTTTCAAGAATATACCTTGCTACCAAATTTCATAATTGTAGTGCCTAGTGCCGTGCTAGTAGTAGACTGTTGTTACCATTATTAATGTTACCGAATCTATAAATGTACTCCTGTATTAGTGGTGCAATAAAGAATATTTTTATTATTATTAGTGCTTATAGTCTCCGAGTAAATCGGCTGTAACATACGGGCGGACGGACAGACATGGCGAAACTATAATAGTTTCGCGTTTTCACTTTGGCTACAGATACCTAAAAAACCGGCCATGTGCGTGTGGTATTTCGCGCATTTAGAGTTCCAAACCAACCGCATAATTAGGTTTTCTTTTCAATTAAGAAATCAAATTGGTTGGTAAAATATACGTAATAAAATGCATTATCACAAAATTTCAAGTTCATAGGTCAATGGGAGGTCAAAAAATTCTTGACGACTGACGGACGGACCCATGAATGACAGAAATACGGTCCCGTTTGGACCCTCCGGGTTCGGAATCCTAAATTTATATTTTTAGCGATTGGTCTGGCGAATTACATACTTTAAATGCAGGTCTCGATAAATTTGAATCAACAAACACGGATACCGCCAGAGCCTGTGACAATCAGCAAAGCCAACTTCGAAATCCGAACTTCGTATCATGGCTTTCATGGAAAGTTTGACAAGTTTCTATGGGATGACAGCCGCCGGCGCCATATTTGACGATGACCGGCCTGTGATCGTATGTAGGTGCAACCGACCCTAAGTCCTTACTTTTGGAGAAAATGACTGACTGTCGAGTTTCTTTCGGCGTTTCTGCTCGGCAGTGCTCTCATGAGAAACGCTAGTAGTTTTTGACTTGTAAAAGTGCCTTTGCGGCCTACTTGCAGAATAAAGTTCATTTGTTTCATTTTTATTGAAGCGGAAGCACGACCGGGCGTCTGAGTTTTAGTATGATTCACAGTAGACCGTTCCGTGTACTTAGAGCAGCAGGGAAATCACGTAACTATTGTACTACCATTAGGTAGATTTTAATGTCAAATTTAAATTGTCAGCTCGTAAATTTATACTGCGAAATTGCCCGTAAAATCTATCTACCGTTAGCACATAAAGTTACGTGATTCGCCTGCAGATCAAATGAATGAAAACGTAGTAATTTGCTAATTCGTATTAATCACGAAAAAACCCTGTATATCTTCTTCTTTCTGTTATTAATAACTAGCTTTTTCCCGCTTCGTCCGCGTAACCTTCCTCCTATTTCATCCATGATTTTTGGGTTAAAAGGTATCCTATATGTTAATCCAGACTGTAAACTCGTTGTATACTAAGTTCCATCATAATCCATTCAGCCGTTTTTGTATGTTTGAGTAACAAATATCTAAATATCCAAGCATCTGGACTTTCGCATTTGTAATAGATTTAGATTTAGATAATTTATTTCACGATAAGGAATTACATTATAAATTTGCACAGATGCCAAAATTACAAGAATTCTCATCATGATCGTCATAACAGGAAAAATAAAAATAACGTAATGTCGACCAGAGTAATATAAAACACGATAAAAAGTAATCAGAAAAATAAATGCATCTTCCATTCGGAATCGTCAATCAGATAAAAAATAATAATAATGTCCATTACAAAATAAAAATTTCAAAACACAAAAATACAAATCAGTCGAATTCAAATTGAGATTTTGATTTAATATTAGTAAGATTATAAACAAATTGTTAAAACTGTTTTACTAAAGCGTAATAAGTTTCAAATGTAACAGGTTTTGTGAACCTGCGGGGTAATCACGTAACTTATTTACTATCGTTAGGTAGATTTTAATGTCAAATTTTAATTGTCACCTCATACATTTATACTTCAAAATTGACAGTAAAATCTATCTACCGTTAGCACATAAAGTTACGTGATTCGCCTGCTGGTATAGATGTTTGCTGCTGATAGTTTTGTTAACAAAGTTACTGGGCCCATGCCAAGGTGTATCGCGAAGGAATCTGAGCGTGAGTGCTCTCGCACGTACCGTTAATTTCCTTGCAGGGGAAAAACATTTGCAGGTTTTATAAAACGAATAAAGCATGCTACTTTGATTTTTAGCTTAAAAATGGTGTGTCAAACACGTCACATTAAAAATTGAATTTAATATGATCAATATTTTTTTTACACTATGGACGAAATATTTAATACTGTTTTAGATATAGGCTGTCTTTTGGTAATTTACTTTTTTAACTTTTGACATTTTTTATTTTTTTTTTTGCTTCTATGACATTTCTTATCATTAATATTATTGTTTTTTTTTGTATGTAATAATTTTATATGTAGTATTTTTTTGTATGTAATAAATAATTTTAATATTGTATTTCAAACACAATACCTGTATTGTTTATGAATAAATACTATGACTATGACTATGACTAATAAAGAAAATGGAAATATACGTTAATGTGGTTATAGTGCCTATTAATTATATAATATGCCGCTTATTAACCATTTTATTATGCACTCTAAATCACATAATATATAAAATTTAACCTTGACGACCTCTTTTGCCTAGTTGGTAGTGACCCTGCCTACGAACCTGTAAGTCTCGGGTTCAAATCCTGATCCGGGCATTTATTTGTGTGATGTATTTAAGTACGTATTTATATATATAAGTATGTATATCGTCGTTTAGTACCCATAGTACAAGATTTGCTTAGTTTGGGACTAGGTCGATTTGTGTAATATTATCCACAAATATTTATTTATTGAAATATTGGCGCCCAACCTGGGGCTAAATCTTGGCGTTCAACATCTGTATATCTTCTAAAATAAAAATTCTAAAACTGAAAAAATGAAAAATAAAAAAGTTTATTGTTCACTTGGAGTATTACATTAGATGTATCACGACCCCTTCGACCTGAGCTAGGAAACCCTGTGTTATAGGATTTTTAATCTATTCGTATTAAACGATGGCAAACCTATAACATTTCTTTTATGAAAATTGCCTAAGTATTGTGTAGTAACGTGGTTTGATTTGTATTAAAAAAAAATCATATTAAAAAAACTTCAGATTTTTCTCAACAATGTTGATTACCTTGTATAAGCAAGCTGAGAACTGCTAAGACAAACATCCTCACGGAGTTGTAAAAGTTTCACATCACTGTTTGAAAGCAAAGAACACTGTCATCACTGTATAATTCGTTGTTTTTTTCGAAGACGCGTAAATTTTGGTGCAGGCCGGGAGCGCGCGTGACACGTCTGACGAGAGCGGCGGATAGCTCGCGACTAAGCTTGATTTGGGCATTCGGTTGAGTACCCGCCCCGCGCGGCCGCCCGACGTTTTCATGACCTTATGGACAATATCAATATAATCGTAACTTATATCACTCTATTATCATTGAATTGTTTGTTATTGAATATAGACTAGACGAATTTTTGATGATGCAAGATTTATTGTGTGGGAATTGATGAAATCGGAAAATGAAATGTCTTTTATACTCGTCAATCCTTTATTGTTATTGTTTATTCAACGTTTGATAGCCATTTTACGGCATTTCAGGCTATCAAATGTGATGCCGGATCTGAAATATTTCCCGCTTGCATATTTACTGCATTACAATATAAGATTTTTAAAAGGGCATATGCAAGAACTTTGTGAAGTACATTATGAAATCATAAAATTAAGCGTGTTATCGTCAACCACAATTTTTATTACTTGCTTATTAAATGTTTTATAATACTTAAATTAATTTTGCTAACCGCTGTACGAAGTTAAATGGTATCATGAAGTGAGATATGTCATTCTAATCAAGCTAGAAAAAAACCCAGAAAAACCTTAAAACTTACTACTACCTAACTGACTTTAAATATTTATGTAGTTATGTATGTATATATTTATTAATGTATTGTATTGTTAGCTGTATATATTACCCTAGATGTATGTGTTATTCTATCTCTCTTGCTTTATCCTAGCACTACCTGTTGTTATTTTTCTTTAAGTTTTCATCTCTTGCTACCCAAAGGTTGTCTGGAAGAGATCGCTCTATAGCGATAAGACCGCCTGTTGTTACCTATTAGTTTTTATGGATAATCTTGTAACAATTTCTTTTTGTGGTGCAATAAAGAATATATTATTATTTTTATTATTATTAACCTTGTAGGCACGACGTCAAAAATTAACGAAATCGTCTAAGTTTTAATTATGAAAGCACATTTTTGACATGCATTACGAACTACGAAAAACTATGGACATTAAGTCGTCGACATTTACCTTAATTCATTTATAATAAACAGCGCACATTTTACCAAGCGTCAATGTTGCGAACATTAGCCCTACCATTTTAACTTGAACGTGTAGGACATTTTTTACACGCATAAGCGCTCGTTTCACTTTATCGTTATTGTACAGTCGACGGAAAAAATATTCTTACACATTTGCACCTTATTCCATTGTAATAAGGCGAAAAATGTAAACATTAGATGTTCGTACTGTACGATGCCATATCCCGAAATGGAGGAGCATCATAAAATCATAAACACCTTCAGTTTGCGTGCCTATACAAAGGAAGGAGATTAGGATCCATAAGGAGTACGAATTATATTTATTCTCCTAATGACTATTGTGTGGTCGTTACCACGTTTATCGAGAGCGTACGAGTAGATAAAGGAGTGTCGAAACTTAGATACACTCGAGGACAAAAATTTCGGGTCACACTAAATTAAGGGTTGTTTCACACGTACCACAACCACACGACAACCACAACCACACCACAACCACAACACGTGGTCGGGCGCATATTTTGTATGTTTAATAAATAGTACAATTCACACGTAACCACAACCACACCACAACCACAACACGTGGTCGGGCGCATATTTTGTATGTTTAATAAATAGTACAATTCACACGTAACCACTGCTTGACCGCATTTTAACGCTGCGACGTGGTGTGGTTGTGGTACGTGTGAAACAACCCTAAATAACAGCAATAGGTCTACCGAATTGTTTTCACTATTGCAGTTATTTTTATTTTACTAATTTATTTTTTCTGCAACTGTATGGCGTTCCGTGAGTCACCGATGGTACTGGCTGAAAATCAGCGCTGTAGGTGTTTGACACCTCAGCATAATGCTGAGTCAGTGTCCGTTTCACTGCCGCGGGGACACACATGTTGTGTGGTTTCTGTGTATTTTTTTCTTATCATTTATGTGTATCTACTGTGTCTGTGAATAAATGTTTCTTTCTTTCTTTCTTTCTTTGAAGTATTTACACTAGTTTTATGAACATGATAATTATTCGTAATGCCCAACAGTATTAGCAATTCCCGGGATCCTATCATAAAAATATCAATCTCCAAAACGGACGATTTTTGCGATATCTCGCTCCGTTAATATTATTTTTTTCATGGGTTTTTAGGAGTCCGGTTTGAACCTGGAAACGTTAATTGACCGAGTGAAACGAAGGTCTCTGCTTCAGTTTCGACAAAAATGCTTTCGTATGTCCTACCTTCCGTTTGTTGTCGTCTACAGGTCGACGAGATCATTCTCAACCGATTCTCGTGAAATTTTGTGAGCAGGTTCGATAGTTATATAGATCTTTTTTGTCGAAACGGTTTTTGGAAATTTCCAAAAACCAATTTGTTATCAATGATTCTGTTGTCAATGGGTTTGTTCTCCTCTACAGGTCACATTTCGCAAACGATTTTCGTGAAATTTTGTGAGCAGGTCCGGTAATTATATAGATTTTTTTTGTCGAGTCAGTTTTTGTAAATTTTTAAAAACAATTTTTATTTCAAAGATTTTGTAAGTTTCTACGTCCGAATTTCGGTTTGTTGTCCTCTACAGGTCGCATTTTTCAACCGCCTCTCGTGAAATTTTGTTAACAGGTTCGATATTCATAATTGATCTCTTTTATAATGTCAGATGTTGGAAATGATAAAAAAACTCACTCACGAGGTGTACAACGCGTTAACGTCTAACCTTTTCTTATGATTATTGTACTTTTATACGTTTAAGATTTTTGAATACCTGTTGTCAAATATAGAACAGAAAAATGTACTATCACAAGTCATGGAATAAAAATACATGTAATTCATCGGAAAGGTGATTTTAATTAAAAATACATTAGAAACTCAAGCACAGAGGCCTAAGGAAAGTAATATGAGGCCGAACACGAGGTCTACAGCTTACAGAGCCACTAGTTTTATTAATTGTTCTTTTTGCAGGTTAGATATAAAATGAAATAAAATGTTAGATATAAAATGAAAAGATCATGACAGGATTAAAAAACTGTACAAGTTTACCCGTATTTTTTGTCCGCGAGTGTAACTGCTGGAAAGCACTAATAGTATTGTTTTATCTTTTTAGTTAACTTTTACCCAGTGCAGTCATGTTATTTTTTTAATTATAATTTTATTTCTCAATTTTGATTTGCATACTTTAAATACATACATTAAATGTTTTTAAAATCGTCTTTTCAAATGCTTCATTCTGATATCGCACTTAATAAGATCAATTTTTTTTTCTTCAGAGCACACTAAATGTCCGCCATGTTGTTTTTATTTCAACATCGCATCCTATCTTACTCAAGATGACTTAAAGATTCCAATGATACCTCACACATCTAAATCGGTTAAGGAGTTGAGAAGTTCTGGGGGAACAAAGAATCTCACATACATACGAACCCTGAACCATTGCACTCCTTTTTTGGGTAGTCGTGTAAAAAGTATCTTCTTTTTTGGTTACTTTGATGAAGATGGGAGACAAGGCCACCCTTTGTCCTCCCAAAAAGGTCTTCTTCATATGCCATCTCCATCCCGGAAGTCGGTGACCATTTTCCTATACGTCGAACTAAACCTATATGCAGTATGCGGATTAGTTTTCGCGTGTTGTCAGCCTCCAATCAGTCTTTTACATTTTTTACCAAGATGTTCTTCCTGTACCACGAGATACACTCTTAAGAGAGGTAGGGCACAGCAAAATGTCTTCTTGCTCGAATTTGGAGCAGCCCAACTAGGGAAGTACCTCCGCCTT
The DNA here is from genome assembly GCA_963556455.1 of Epiblema foenella. Taxonomy (NCBI): domain Eukaryota; kingdom Metazoa; phylum Arthropoda; class Insecta; order Lepidoptera; family Tortricidae; genus Epiblema; species Epiblema foenella. The sequence continues at coordinate 21,687,175 of OY747105.1, forward strand.
GCAGAAGACCACAACCAGAATAACATTATCTACTATACAAGTACGTAGTGTTGTGTTCCTGGAGATGAGCAAGGTTGTCAGAGCTCCCGAGGATGCACTGTGTTGAGACCGAGGGACCTAAATTTGTCCCTTCTGTTGTCAACACAGTGCATCCTCAAATTTTATAAAAGGTCGGCAATGCGTACGTGACTCCTTTGGAGTTGCGGGCGTCTATAGGCTGTGGTGGCCGCTTACCATCAGGTGGACCGTAAGCTTGTTTGCCACCGGCGTTGTATAAAAAAAGACCACTTTTCCTTTTTTTTCTTCAATAATTAGTCTCAGTATCTCGTATTTTTCAGTTAAGGTCTTATCACAATATAAAGGCACTGAACGCGGGAATTGATTGAGTTGAGTGGCATTGATTTACCGCCGTAGAGTTCATTCACTTGATTAACTTCGCGACTACGTTGTAACTTTGCCCAATTAACCCAAATGATTTAATCAGTCGTGTAAGTTAATTGTCAAGTCGTAAATACGAGTATCGTGCGAAATACCATCTTATTTGTATTCTCGGTATTGAGTGTTTTTTTTTTTGAACCTGACTGTGGCTTTATAGGCCGGGCCCAATAAAGCGATAGGAGTGCGCGGTTGGAGAGTAGCCTGGGGAAAATCCAGGGGAAAACCTCCGACACGACCACGCGTGTGGTTTGGAACACTGGAATACTCTAAGAGTTTGCGCTCCACTGAGATTGGTTGAGCGGTTTCAACCGAATCTGATGTGTAAGTGGAATCGAGCTACTGGGAGTTTTGTCGCTGGTTCACTAAACCTAGCCTAGCTGAGAAGAGTCCAGCAAGAAACTCAGCTAGGCCCGACCTGGGTCGAAGTCATTATTGAATGTCTGAATTGTTAGATACAGAGAAATAATACAAATAAAAAACCGGCCAAGTGCGAGTCGGGCTCGCGCACAAAGGGTTCCGTAGCAGCAAATATAATAAACTTATTATCTCAAAAACTATAAGAGATACTTTGATCAAACCAAAAATCGTTGAAAGAGTTAATTAGCATGCATCACCTCTATTTTTTTTAGAATTTTATACCCCGTAGTTATAAAAATAGAGGGGGGGGGACATACTTTTTACGACTTTGAGAGCTGATATCTCAAAAACCGTTCACTTTAAGAAAAATGTTTTTTAGAAAACTTTATATCATTTTAAAAGACCTTTCCATTGATACCCCACACGGGTATGTACATCGAAAAAAAAATTTTCATCCCTCAGTTACATGTATGGGGGGCCCCACCCCCAATTCTTTTTTTTACTATTTAGTGTCATAATTTTGTAGCGGTTCATACAACACATATTCCCATCAAATTTCATCACTGTAGTACTTATAGTTTCCGAGTAAATCGGCTGTGACAGACGGACAGACGGACAGACGGACAGACGGACAGACGGACATGACGAAACTATAAGGGTTCCGTTTTTGCCATTTTGGCTACGGAACCCTAAAAATGAACCGTAATCTCACTCACAGCCTCAGATGGGAATCGACCACCGGTTTGCCGGACCGGCGCCCTTACCTCTAGGCTACCAGGTCAGAATCAGAATCAGAATCAGAAATTTTATTTGTAAAAACATAGGTACAATAAGGATGTTGTGTGTAACAAGTTAGTTCTCTATGTTCTACCCACTAGCGTAGGTGTACAAATGTATGGATGGTGCTTAGCATGCAGGATGCATATTTAATATATTAACTTAAGTTACAATAATAATAATATAAACAAAGTCAGTCAAGTCGAATGAAGCTATCCGTAGCAGAACTGGGGTCACCGACATAGCCTTCAAAATTGCGAGACTTAAGTGGCAGTGGGCAGGGCACATTGCTCGCAGGACTGACGGTCGATGGGGCCAGAAACTGCTTGAGTGGCGTCCACGCACCGGAAGACGAGCTGTCGGTAGGCCTCCGACAAGGTGGAGTGATGACCTGGTGAAGGTCGCGGGAATCCGGTGGAAACGAACGGCACAGGACCGGTCTAAATGGCGAGCCTTGGGGGAGGCCTATGTTCAGCAGTGGACGTCTTTCGGCTGAAATGATGATGATGATGATGAAACAAAGTCAAAAGCATTCTAGTCAGTAAATTACATCATGAAAATATTAAAAAAAAACTATGTGATCACAGCGAATCCTTGTATTCTGAGCCGCTACTACTAGCGACCTCTCGGTATTTTCTTCAAAGGCTCACAGTCTGAATGTATGAATGAATTTCTGAAGCATTAAATATAGAACATGTCACATTTCGAAATCCAAATTATAATTACACTAGCGACCCGCCCCGGCTTCGTACGGGTGCAATGCTGATGCATGTATTATACATATAATCCTTCCCCTTGAGTCACTCTATCTATTAAAAAAACCCGCATCAAAATCCGTTGCGTAGTTTTAAAGATTTAAGCATACATAGGGATGTAGGGACAGAGAAAGCGACTTTGTTTTATACTATGTAGTGATAGTGATTATAATCTGATTCTATGTGCATTTTCCACGCGTTCTGGCAAATTGGATATCAAAATGTGACATTCCACATTATTTCCACAAAATTACAATGAAAAATGCAGTCAGAAGTCGACCCGTTGGGCTATATTAAATCAAATTTTGAACTAACTGCTGCCCGCGACTTTAGCCGCATAGACCTCGTTGATCGCGTAAGAATTTCATTGCTATTATATTAGTCCAGGTGCTTACCTAGTTATCTCTCGTCCATGCAAACTTCCACCCACTTATGAGATGTCTTCCGGCGTAAAAAGTATCTTGTGCCCTTTCCGGGGAGTTAAACTATTTCTTACCAAATGTCATCTAAATCGGTTTAAGCTTGATGACAAACACACTTTTGCATTTATAATATTAGTATCGATTTATTGAATTGGAATCCATTAAATTTTTATTGCAGTTCACAATCCAAATGGTCGCAAACCAGCACACCAAATTAGCTAGTCATTAATCGACATGCCGACTCAAATAAGTAAGGTGGGTACTAAAAATACACGCAAACAAAATCGGCAAATAGCTGGTAAATTGCATAAGTAATGAATTAAATTACGACGAATGAATATTATGTAGTTTTAGTTTCGTAACAGTTTGAAACACTAGTATGAATTCTGTACGAGTATAATTCAATTATAACCGCTAGTATCAAACCAAAGTTTTAAAACGCGAAACGCGCTCAAAGTAGTTACCGCACTCGCTAGTCCGGTTTCTGAGAAACTTGACAATCTGCATAATTTAAAAGGCAACGAATAACGTTAGGGCTGCATATAGCGTAATCTAATTTAATTAATTTTCAGAGTTCCGTACGCGAATAATAAATAAATAATAAATAAATAAATATTAGAGGACAATCTTACACAAATCGAACTAGCCCCACAGTAAGCTCAAGAAGGCTTGTGTTATGGGTACTAGACGACGATATATTTAATAGATATAAATACTTAAATACATAGAAAACATCCAAGACTCAGAAACAAATATTCATGCTCATCACACAAATATTTGCCCTGACCGGGATTCGAACCCAGGACCGTCAGCTTCACAGGCAGGTGCACTACCCACTAGGCTAAACCGGTCAATGGTTCAGAACGGAACCATATTGCTGTCACTTATGCGTCCGTCCGTCTGTCGTCTGTTATACCGGTTTTACAAGCAAACGGCATCTTGTTGGCACAACTACTTGTCAAACCTTATTTTTAAATGTTTTAAGAGGGACTCTCATACAGCTTAAGGGGGGTACGAAAATTTTTTGACCTACGCCATCGAGTGCGGTATCATTGTTTAGAGCTCATTAAGTTGATACATACTGTATAATATATTTGGGTCGATCAACTATTCTTTGTTACTCGTCCCCATGTTCACGTCTCCTGAAAACTGTGATTTTATAGGGTTTAAATCTATCAAACATGAGTTTTAGAGATGGGGATACCTGCATTTGGACATGGGTCATCCCTTGAGCATGCTTGAAGTAAATATTATAAACATTTTTCTAAGAAACTAGGTCTCCTCGCTGACGGCACAGAATAACAACAAGAAAAAGTTGATTGACCCATTTATATTGAAAAAAAAGGATGAGAAAAATTTTTGATATCCCAATTGATAAAACACATATTTTCATTGAAATTTCCTTATTTTTTCTATTAAAACCAACTTAATTTTGCGGTTTGTTCGGAACCATAAACGTAGGCAGTCCAACACGCACTCCGCCTGTTTTTGTGCATTGCTGCCATTTCATGTCATAAGTATGTGACCGAGAGACACATAATCAGTCCATTATATTTATATTTATATACGGAATAAGGAAGATTAGAGAAGTATAAAGTAGATGTAAAATTAATTACGTATTAAAATAAAAAGATCACTACATAATTTAATATTGTCCGAGATTTCATGTACCTGTAAGGTTTCTAATCATTAAAATAATAGAGTAAAATACTCGTTAATGGTGAAGATTATACGAGAATACAATTCGCATCCCATTATGTCAACTACCAAACCCTCATACTTCATTCATCAAAACAAACAGTCAACTCATTGACTTTTAGACGTGGAGTTTGAAGATCCTCTCTCATATCTTTCCGCACTCCAGAGGGTCTATTTCACTTCACGACCTTTTTACTTGCATTAAATTTGACTTTGACTTCGAACAATACGTATTCAAAGAATTTGTTGCGCGCATGCATACTGAGACTACGCATTTTTTCTGTCAAAGTCGATAAAAGTTGTTAGCTGTTAGTGCAACTGTCATTCGAGTAGATTGTCAACTGCCAGTCGAATCAATACAACCGTTTGCAGTCCCGTGCCGGTTTTAAAAAAGTCCCGGAAAAACGGGATTTTCGGGACTTTTCATAACCAATCCCGGAATTGCAAACTCTAGTCAGTACCGACTAATTACTGTACGTCTACGTTTAAATGAAGATGAATGATGCATAGAAGCGGCTATATAAATGCTGTAGTGAGCCGCTTCTGCGCATGATATTACTACTGCGTAAATGCAATACTGACAGTTAAGGCAAGGCCCATTCAGATATCTGACGAAAATACCGAAGTTTGAGCTTCCAGTGTAAAGAAATAATGTAGAATTATACTACACAAAAATTACTGTGGACTGAAAAAGAAACGAAGTAACCGAAAAAAATATGGAAAAATGCCTTGGTAACTTTGTCAAAAAATCTTAAACATCATCGTAAAAATAAACTTTCATGCTGCAGATTTCTTAATTATCTACGAGAGGGATATTTTTTTTTCACAAAAAGGATAGCTGTTTTATTGTTCTAACAAAATAATCGGATAGATTTTTTATAGGTGATTCAGTGTTCAAAAAATCAATTAAAATGTACTAAATATTTACGAAATTAGGCGCAGTTTCCATGGAGAGCGGGTGGGTTGGAGCGGGTAAACTCAAGCGTGTTAGAGGGAGTAATTTTCACTGGAATGGCTTTGCCTCAAGTATACCGTCAAGTGAGGAAATTTCAGCCACATCAGTGAGCTCATGACAAAGAACAAAACACCAAATATCAATTTCGCCCCGCCAAGTCAGGAAGTACCCTGACTGAATACGCTCGGCGCTTTGAATAGCGCCAGCGATAAATAATAATTCGATTTCATTTCAATACCATTAGTCAGATGGATCCCTCACTTCACAAAGGGACTTTGAATGTCCTTAGGCGGTTTTCGTCACAAGTCATTTACTTAATAAACAATATACATTGCGTTTAAACTTTACCATTTTTGTATTAAAATACATTTTTTTATATGTATAAAATTTTAACGTTAAGTAATTACAATTATATACGTATACAACTATTAATCAAAACTTAAACCACTTACAAATACCTATAAATAAACTAGTGATTGTTATACTAAAAATAAATTATTTTAAACCTAAATAGAAAATTAAATACTAACCCCCTTATTCATAAAACTTAACAAACCTCTATCTAAAATGTCTGTTGTCACTGTCTTACAAGCACACGTGTCAAAGTGACAGATAAGGACTAACGAACTGTAGCGGCTAGTTAACTAATATAGGTTTCATAGACGTTTATGAATAAGGTGGATAAACATAAAATGAGCGTATAAAAACTAAAGCCCGTGCCCGTCTGGTTGCCGGGTAAGAATTGCGCCACGCCATCTCTTCCCGTGGGTTTCGTAGGAGGCGAATAAGGGAAAATCGGAGGGTGGGCAGCAGCATCCTTCGATCATTACCACCATCAAACTGCGGTCGCCAACCCGCTTGCCAAGCGTGGCGACTATGGCAAATCCCCCCCAAGGGAAAAATTAATTGGGGGAGGCCTATGTTCAGCAGTGGACGACTTTCGGCTGGAATGATGATGATGATGATGATGATAAAAACTGAAAGCCTAATCGCAAAGCCCACCCCGTGTCGTCCCCCGCGAAGGTGCCCATCACGCTCGCTGCGTTGCCGCGTTGAACTGCGATGGATAGCCGCTGCACCAGGAACGACCCGGAGCGGGGATCAAGGCGCTTATCACGTGGGCGGCGACCCACCTCCCTGAGAAATAGTTATTTGTTATTCAAGGCTGCAAAGTTGTTGTTTGGCGCGAGTGCTCGAATTGAAAGCCGAGCTAGCGAAGGATTCTAAAATTGAACCACGAGCGTAGCGAGTGGTTCAAGAATAGAATCCTGAGCGCAGCGAGGGTTTCAAGACACGAGAAGCCAAATAACTTTGCTGCCGAACGAAACACACAACTTTTCACCTCACCTTAGCGAGGAAACGTAGGTACAAGAAAACAATTCAAGTATTATTAAAAAAAATTGCAATACGAATATTGTTTGAATATATTCCTTATTTTTGTATTTCCATAAATTAAAAAAGTATGTAAAATAATGATATAAAACTAAAATTGAATGATTTTCAATTTAATGTAAGTACCTAAAATAAAATGTTTCATCGAATGACACATTCCTTGTGCGAGCGGGTCGTCGCTATATACACATGTATAGCGCTGTCTCACTCGCACACCGCACCGTCGTGCGGAAACTGTATCAGTGTGGAAACCGCCTTAAAACAGCATGGCCGACCATGATTCTGAACGCATCCATAAAGAAATTGGGTAGCGCGGTACTACGTCATGTTCGAATTTCAAAATCACTTTATCCGCTAGCGGATAAAATGGACTTTTGCACGCAGATTTGAAACGATAAAGTAAGCCTTTCAGAGCGGGTGAGGTGAAAATAATATTTATCATAACAATTAATTCCATTGATGTCAAATACAACAGTTTTTATATTCCAATACAATTCTATCTATAACAATTAACTTAGATACATCGTCGTGTCATAGGAATCCCTTAGTTAGGAAGGCTGTCGACTACTTCCCCATCTAGAGCCGAATATTATATGGGAACCGGGTTGTAGTGTGTTGCGGGCAATGGGCTAGCAACCTATCACTGCAATATCACATTTTCTCCATCTTTAAACTTACAACAGTTATACGTGGCACTGGAATTAAATAGCGTGTGATCTGTCTACCCCTTTTGGAATAAAAGTCTGTTTTATGTGACTCAGGCACTCATGAGATGAAAAACGGTCTTTGATTAACTCCCCTCTTGCGCCGCGCGCCACGCAGCCATCTCCTGACTTAAGCAGTAAGCCTACAGATAAGTTCGCTATATGGTTAATTAAAATTTTTCGACCCTCCTCATTCAGTAGTCACCAATGAAGCGATATTTTAGCTAGGCAGTTTATCTCCCACAAAAACCTGTTAACAAAGAGTAGCAATTCCCAGGCTAACTCCGCAAATGTTTCAAATTGCAGTAATTTGAAACAAAGCTAAATAGGTACCGAGCCTAAAGATTTATTGCGACACGGCTGTCTAATTATAAACCGCATATTCTATGAACAACAAGCAAAATATTTATAACGACGATTTTTTTTTGAACCTGACTGCGGCTTTATAGGCCGGGCCCAATAAAGCGATAGGAGTGCGCGGTTGGAGAGTAGCCTGGGGAAAGTCCAGGGGAAAACCTCCGACATGAGCACGCGTGTAGTTTGGAACACTGGAATGCTAAGAGTTTGCGCTCCAGTGAGATTGGTTGAGCGGTTTCAACCGAATCTGAGGTGTGAGTGGAATCGAGCTACTGGGAGTTTTGTCGCTTGTTCACTAAACCTAGCCTAGCTGAGAAGAGTCCAGCAAGAAACTCAGCTAGGCCCGACCTGGGTCGGACTGACTACCCGGTGTGCGGCGGTACCGGGACGAATAGGAACTATATGTGTCACTGTTGTCGCGATCGCGCGGTGGATTCTACATACCCCTTTTGTGAATATAGAGTGTGCCCGTCTTTCCTATGACCTAATTAGTCGATAATATTTTTTTTCAAACGTAAGTTTGTAGACTCGCTGTTTTTGGCGTGCGAAATGATGATTTGTAAGTTCCTACATGAGTAGATATTATTTCTCGGTTTGTAGGTACATGAAAAAAATACACGTAAGGTCTACGTTGTAGGTTCTCATCCCCCCCTTCGATACCTCGCGTGATTTCTGGATACACCCTAAGTTAGTAAATATATTTATTCTTACACAATTTCATACAATGATTGCTAATAAAATGCCTAGTCTCTCTTCCGTATACTCTGTGCGTACGTTTATTAAACAGCAAACATCGAAAAGTAAACAGTGCCTTTACCATGAGTTTACATGACCGTACTCGCTAGCGTGCGTAAAAATTCAATGGGCAAAAGTACAGCGCCTTGGCGGTTACGCAATAGAACTAAGAATCGGCATACGCGTCATACGCGTCATACTCTTGATCGGGTGCTGTTTGTGGAGTCCGGTCTGTTCATGCTTGCAAGGACATAGTGACTACGTTAATACTATTGTCTTTTTATAGGGGATTGACGAGATACATCATCCTGTTGTGGATTCGTTTTTATTATCAGTGACTTAGAGACCATATACATCTCTAACAATATTAAATTAATTTTAATTTTGACCCTCAGAGACCATGTACATCTCTGGGATATTATATTAATTTTATTATACTCCTTGTTTAATTTCGAGAACTTATACATCTCTAACTTTACCAATGTTGTAATATTTGTAATAGATAACTTTGCAAGTTTATCTTCACTGTATGATATTCATTTTGTTATAATTGTAAACTCTTCTTGAACTGTAAATTAATATTTTGACATGAAAAATGTATTACTTATTATAGTCAGACTTTCTTAAATTGTAAATTAACATTTTGACATGGAAAAGTGCCCTTGTGGCCTATTTGCAGAATAAATGTTTGTATTTGTATTTTGCATACTGAAACGTTTACGCAGTCGCTAGCGAGTACGGTCATGCAAACTCATGGTAAGGGCACAGGCAAAAGCGGCGGTCATGATATTACTTAAGACTTTCGATTTAGAAGACACGTGGAATAATTTCCGTATTATGAGGCCAATAACTTTTGATATATCGAGAATTCAAAGCGAAAATTCGGCGAAGCCATTTTCCACGCATTTTCGCTTCTCATTATACTTCAATAATTCCGTTTGTACAAACCATTCCTGTACGGATAATGAAGAATAGATAATATCAAATTCTGTTGAATGAAATACGTATACACCGTGATCGGGACGATCCCAAAGGATTTTACCAGCGTATAAAATTATCCATGATGTTTTAATGAATTAAAACTGTAGAAAGAACAAATTTTAGATTTAATTTATAACGGGAGGCAATGTAGCCAGCAGTGGGACATGTATTTGATGATAATGATGATAACAAATATATTACTGTTTATAAATAAAAAAATATTTCTAAGGGCAAGATGGTAATGTTTGTTATTGTTATCGCTTTTTATTAGAAGACAAAAGACATCATAATTATGTAATTATGTGTATATTTTAATTTAATTAAAGTCTTTTTTGCACTCTCAACGTTTCTACATATTTCTGCACCATTTTTAAGTGTCTCTGTTTAGCCCTGTGGTTAACTGGTAGAGAATGCCATTTGGCATTAAATCCGCCATTTGCACACTGTATTAGAATTACGATTTGAAACCGGATATTTACCATGTATATTTGTATTTTTGAGTTCCCGATATTTCGGCACTGTTGCAAGCGCCATTATCAAGGATTAACTGACGTGCTGCGAGTTTTAGTTGTAGTCTACCCACACACCATAGCGATCTACCCTCTTCCTGGTTCGCTTTTTTCCCACAGTGTCACCGTCACTACCACCAATAGCAATATATGCTAAGGCGCTGGTTTTCAGGGCACCCTAAGAGAGATACAAATATAACCTTAACTAATTATACATCTTAACTAGACTAGCCAGCTTAACTTAATAATGGAGAAGAAGAAGAGATCGCTGATCAATGATTTCATATATAAGTGTTATGGAAATAAGCTACAAAGGTTAAACTAAAATATGTAGATGACACAACATGAATCTACCTTCACTCTCGTTTATAGCAAGCGGAGTAAATTCTAGTTTAATAACACAACGTTCATGAACACCATATTTTCTGTTAAGCGCTCCTGAAATGACAACCCTCACCTCCTACTAAATCAAAGATGCATAAATCCAGGCCGCTCCCTTCACGCTATTATGTCACCGAAGCGATTTATGATCGCGTCTAAGAGATTTCCAGGGGGGTGAATATCACTGAGTAAATAGTATTGAGCGCAACTTTCGCGGATATTTTGTACGCGTTGCCGTGATCTGGCCATTTTGCAGTTTGGCTGATTTGGAATGCGATAGAGAATCTAACAAGGGGAGGATTCAATTGAATAATGTATCATACGCATATTTAGATTAGCATTTTTCCTGTGAAAATAGTTGGGCTTATACTTTTTCGTGTACATAATTTTCAGACACTTTTTTTAAAATGCAGATTTTGGAATACTTGGCCCTCACTTCATATTTTTGTATTGTTATTTAGAAAGAGGTTCAATTGCAGTATCACTTCTGATAGTTTTGGTAATTAACGAACCACAGCTAATATCCATAAATCGTGTAACTCAGTGGTCTTTGGATGTCTCACCATTTGTATGTGTACCTTTTACAGCAATAAGTTAATATTTAAGTATTTTTACCTATACATTCCTTTTATTAGGTTCAGGTACTATTTCGAAATCCTATTTATATACACTAATTCAATACGTATCATAGTTTTTTTTGTAATAGAAAACTGGTCATGAAAAAGTAGAATGACCCAGCTGTCAACTTACCATAGCATAACGACTATAATTTTTTGACTGGTCTAATAATTGGCATAACCCCGTTTATGCGAATTATGAGTCCAGTCAAAAAATCGTTAGTCATTTGTCGTTTCCAATATTGTATTTCCGAACTTGCACTTGCAATTGATCAATACACAGTTTTCTGGACCGATAAAAGTATTTTTCTCAAACATGCAATGAAATGTTGACGTTATGTTCATTGTAACAGGCTGCTAAGTATCACATTTCGGCTGCAGCGCAACGAGCGGCCCATAATGGAATGTCATACAACATTGAACGCCTAAGCCGGCAATGTTATCGTCTTTTGTAGATTGCAACCCGCTGCTGCAGCGCGTGTTTTTATTAGAATTACGATTTGAAACGGGATATTTACCATGTATATTTGTATTTTTGAGTTCCCGATATTTCGGCACTGTTGCAAGCGCCATTATCAAGGATTAACCCAACAACATTATCAAGGGTTAATCCTTGATAATGGCGCTTGCAACAGTGTCGAAATATCGGGAACTCAAAAATACAAATATACATGGTAAATATCCCGTTTCAAATCGTAATTCTAATGTAAATGACCATGTAAGCTTGAAATCTTATATCGTGTTTTTATTACTGAGTTCTTAGAATTTTTCTTGTAGTTTTCAAATTTCATTGCGTTTTTTGATAAAAACACTATACAAGTCTCGGCGCAAACAGGGGTTCTCCCCTATTTCGCGGCTTCTGCATTAATGTACTGTTATTTCGACGCCAATTTATTTTTGACAATTAAAAAAATATATTTGTAAATTACCTCGTTTCTTCTTAACAAGTCTAAACAAAATTAGCACACATTATGCACGTTCTTCAGAAGTCGGTATTTTATTTCTCCATTTAGATTACTCACGTGCTTTCGAAACGTGTCAAAATATAAACAATGTTACCAATTATACTCCTTTCTTAGGGCAGCCGTATAAAAAAAATACAACAGTTATATTTTGTTGACAAAAGAGCCTAACATGGTGTTATAAAAGTTGTTTTACCCACGTGGCCCCCGAAAACGCCCCCAGAATGATAATGTAATTAATGTTTAACCTTTTTATACGAACATGCGGATAATTGAGTTTTTGCCCACCCATGTTTGGACTGCCGTGGATTTCATTTTAAAGGACTTCAATTATTAATGCATTATAAATTATCGTCCAGCAAAATGGATCGCGGTTTTAAGCACAAAATATTCGTTATAAAGATTTGATTCTGGTTAAATTATTTTTCAATATTTGTCCAAGATGCAGGAGCGCTCGTGGCCCAGCGGCGCCCTAGTACCACGTGCGGTATGCGAGGATAAGCAACGTCGGCCCAGGTCAGTTAATGGATGGGTGACCGCTTTGAGTGGTAATTAACTGAGCGCTCCCGTGCTTTGGAAGGCACGTTAAGCCGTTGATCCCGGCTGCTGTCTATGATAGCAGTCGTTAAGCCAAGTTAGAGGCCTTTGGGCGGCTCGAGAACTTCTAACAGTCAAGTTGCCCACTCACTCGACAAGCCTAATTCCAATAAGGTCTGGTTTCCCCTCGGGTTGGAAGGTCAGATGGCAGTCGCTTCCTTAAAAACTAGTGCCTACGCCAAATCTTGGGATTAGGTAGCGGACCCCGGGCATCCTTCAGGATGCAACTGTACCGGGATAACGCTAGGAGGATAATGATGATTTGTCCAAGGTGCAGCGGGGTAATCTAGAATGTAAGAAAAATGTAATAAAATAATAATGTAATGGAATGTATAAGCTAGTAGCCATCTTGTTTTATATTCAAAGGATAGGGATTAATTACTTTATTACTTAGGTCATTAGATACTATAACTTGGTACAAAAAAATGAAAGTGAGTGTAATATTTCTCCGATAAACTTAACGTTTGGCGAAACCACCATACTTTTTTGGGAAAAATAAATTAAATTAAAATCATCATCATCATCATCATCATTACAGCCGAAAGACGTCCACTGCTGAACATAGGCCTCCCCCAATTTGGGGGGGATTTGCCATAGTCGCCACGCTTGGCAAGCGGGTTGGCGACCGCAGTTTGATGGTGGTAATGATCGAAGGATGCTGCTGCCCACCCTCCGATTTTCCCTTATTCGCCTCCTACGAAACCCACGGGAAGAGATGGGGTGGCGCAATTCTTACCCGGCAACCACACGGGGAATTCGTGATTTACCATTTACTAGAGTGCCATCTTGGTGAAATTGCTATAGCGCTTTTCCGTCGAGTTTCTTACGCCTGTTCTTCTTGAGGCAGAGGTTTATTTTATGAACCGGTGGTAGATTTTTGACATTCATAGGTGCATGTAATATGCCTAAATTGAAGAATAAATAATTTTATTTCATTTCCGCTATCCGGGTATAGATAACACTAGTAAATGATGTGAAACACGGAAGATATTTCGATTAGTTACATTAATCACAAAGCTCTTTCAAGTGGAGTACCTCTTAATATTAATTTGCCTTGATAAGTAATTTGTAATACACGCATGTTTTGAAACTTAATTCTTAAATGAATTGCCATCTTAGCCTCTCTTTTACCAGTTGTATGTTTTATGTTTTACGTTCCTTTTCAACTAACTGTATTTGTGTGGACATCTATAATTGGCTTTGTTATTAGCTATTAAGTTTTGTATTCATCATCATCTTCATCATCATTTCAGCCGAAAGACGTCCACTGCTGAACATAGGCCTCGCCTAAGGCTCGCCATTTAGACCGGTCCTGTGCCGTTCGTTTCCACCGGATTCCCGCGACCTTCACCAGGTCATCACTCCACCTCGTCGGAGGCCTACCGACAGCTCGTCTTCCGGTGAGTGGACGCCACTCAAGCAGCTTCTGGCCCCATCGACCGTCAGTCCTGCGAGCAATGTGCCCTGCCCACTGCCACTTAAGTCTCGCAATTTTGAAGGCTATGTCGGTGACCCCAGTTCTGCTACGGATAGCTTCATTCCTAATTCTATCACGCAGAGAAACCCCGAGCATAGCTCTTTCCATTTGCATTTCAAGTTTTGTATTATTTTTCTGTAATGCTGTTGATGCTCCGAATAAATAAAAATAAGTAAATAAATAAATTAGTTTTCATTCCTCAGTCTAGATTGCTCCGCTGCACGTCACACATTTATTTCTATCATATGCAATATATTATTCGTGACGATGGCAAGAGACCGGACGGGATGTCCCTAATACCGTGGAAAATGGGACGGGTGCTGGTTTGGGACGCAACTTGCGTTGATACTCTAGCCCCGTCTCATCTCCACGGTACAATGCTCAGGGCAGGCGCAGCGGCCGGGGCGGCCGAAGCCATAAAATTACGCAAATACAGGGGTCTTGACGCCGGATACAACTTCGTTGCCTTCGGCGTCGAGACCCTCGGTCCGTGGGGCCCTGGGGCAACAGAGCTCTTCCAACAACTGGCGAAGAGACTGGTCGACGTCACAGGGGACAAGAGAGCTGGCAGTTTCCTCGCACAACGCCTTGCTATCGCCATACAGCGAGGAAATGCTGCCAGCATTCTAGGAACCATGCCGCAGGGACCTTTTTTAGATTTTTATTAGTGTTTATTATTTATTAGTTCTATTTTAGTTAGGTATTGTTATAATTTTTTATTTTATTGTATGTATTTAAAGATAGTCTGGGATATGAAATAATACATCCAGTTATTATTATTTAACTATTAGTCTATTATTACCGCCTGTAAGTCTATCTATATCAAATAAAAATCATTATGTATTCGCATATTGCGCTCTTTACAACTAAACGGTTGGAATTGATTTTATATTCAACATTGGGTATTCGGGCATATTTTAGGACGACGTGATATATTCTATGATATTACGAACCGCGGCTTGGCTTGAATGGCATTACGTTGACAGCTTATGAGGTCCTTTATTTATGTTTGATTTATGTAGTGAGGAGATATGGCGGTTTAGGTGTGCATTTAGTGAGCGCTTTTGGGCAAAACGCAAAGGGATGATAAATGCTTTTGTACATTATAACATTACTATGTATTTAAGTATATATTTATGCATATAAGTATATATATTGTCGCCTAGTACCCATAGTACAAGCTTTGCTTAGTTTGGGACTAGGTCGATTTGTGTAAGATTGTCCACAAATACTTATTATTATTATTATATTACTGTAGGTAAGTATGAAACTAAAACCCCCAAAAATTTGTATTTCATTCTATTTTATCGTAACCAATTATTGCAAAAAAATCTATGAGAGGTACGTATTGAATTTATAGTACACAACCTTCGAGATAGTTCCTGAATCTTAGAAAAGGAATGTATAGGAATGACTTCGCTCTGTTCTCATTTGATTTTATTTTTAGACTGACGCTCAGAGACCTTATACATCTCTAACAAATCTCGATTGTTATTAGTTTCTTAGTCTTATTTTTGACATGTAACACTACATTTACTTAATGACACTTTGATTATTGTATTATTTTTATTTGATGTACCTAGATAGATTTAGACTTGTAAAAGTGCCCTTGAGGCCTATTTGCAGAATAAATGTTTTGATTTTGATTTTTAAGATGTACTACAAACACCTAGAATATTTGACTTCTTGCTGTAAAAAGCAACAGCAGCAATACCATTTTTAATTTTGTAGGTTTAAAACCGACCAAGTGCGAGTCGGACTCGCGCACGAAGGGTTCCGTCATCTATTAAAACGGCAAAAAAATCACGTTTGTTGTATGGGAGCCCCCTTAAATATTTATTTTATTCTGCTTTTAGTATTTGTTGTTATAGCCGCAACAGAAATACTTCATCTATGAAAATTTCAAGAGTCTAACTGTCACGGTTCATGAGATACAGCCTGGTGATAGACGGACGGGCAGGCAGCGGAGTCTTAGTAGTAATTGGGTCCCGTTTTACCCTTTGGGTACAGAACCCTAAAAATACGTATTTAAAAGATATGATTTGACATTCTTTTTTTTTGAACCTGACTGTGGCTTTATAGGCCGGGCCCAATAAAGTGATAGGAGTGCGCGGTTGGAGAGTAGCCTGGGGAAAATCCAGGGGAAAAACTCCGACCCGACCACGCGGGTCGTTTGGAACACTGGAATACTTTAAGAGTTTGCGCTCCACTGACATTGGTTGAACGGTTTCAACCAAATTTGAGGTGTGAGTGGAATCGAGCTACTGGGAGTTTTGTCGCTGGTTCACTAAACCTAGCCTAGCTGAGAACCCGTCCAGCAATAAACTCAGCTAGGCCTGGGTTGATTGGATTTGACATTCATCGGTAGCTTTTCTGTGAAGAAAAACATAGAAAGGAAAGCAGTCTAATTCCTATAAGGTCTAGTTTACCCGTGAAATGTCAGATAGCAGTCGCTTTCTTAAAACTAGTGCCTACGCCAAATCTTGGGATTAGGTGACAAAGCGGACCACGGGCTCCTTAGGCCACAACCGGGAAAGCGGTAGGAGGATGATGATGATGATGATGTATCTCCTTAATCTCCTTTGGAGGATGTCTCTTCGGTTTCCCAGTTTGTAAGGTCGATGTCAAATACATGTTTATAATTTTGCATCTTATTCCATTGTAATAAAGCAAACAATGTATACATAAATTTGAAGTCGATAGTACGATCGATGTAGGTAGAATTTACAAGCACTCCTCTTTGGTAAGCCACATTCAAGCATTCTCCCTTCTAATTCATTTACGCTGAAGTACACTCGTGCCGTTAAGTGGATAATACCCATACACGGAATTAACAAGAGCTCACCACTCGCCCAACCCACTTAACTTCAAAAAGAAGTATCTCCCTACGAAATTCGTACACATATATGACATTTTAGCGTTGTAACGCACCATAGAACAAATCGTATTTTTGGCCAGGCAATGTCATGCAAATTTTGGGACCTTCTGAATCCGGTTTACAAACCCGGCATTGTTATAAAAATAATTGGGGTCGCGATGTCGTTAGTCCCCGTGTCCATTGTTCCTTTTATATAATAATATAATTGTGTAATCCGAGAATTCTTTTCGGTACCGGTCTGAAGCATTTTTGCCCAGAAATGAAGTTGCTGAGAAGGCCGAAATTCCGCTAATACACTAAAAGAAGGAATGTTTCAGCAAACACCTTCTTGGAAATCGTTTTCGTCGTAATAAACTACGTAAAAATAATATATATGAGATGCAGCGCCTAGCCGGTTTACGTGACGTAGCATGATGCGCCGTAATAGTAGTTTATGCAACTGATACATAATGAGAGGTCTTAAAACACGGCTGTGGTTTTATTGGCTGACGCTCGTTTCATAATAGGATCACACGAGTGTTTTAAGGCCTAATTATGTACAGTTGTATACACTACTTTATCTACATCCATACATTAAATCCTATTTCATGTGTTGAGGCACCATTGCGTTGAAAGTGCAGGAGTTCGAGTTCGTGAGCTCGTTGAAGTCTTTTTGAGCACGTGCCTGTATCGTAATGGGCGGAGATGGCCATAACGATACCGTTTTTGATGCTGTTATGGCCATCTCCGCCCCGGACCGGCGCGATATTGTAAAGTTGGTCCTTACCTACACTTTTTGAGCATATACAAGAGGATTTACTGTATGGGTGTAGATAAAATATATACAAATCACAATACTATTGAATTTAAACATGGAATACATTTTTTATTCGAAATCATTTCCCAACGGTATGAAATACGGGGTATAATAATGTTGATATGGATGTTCACGCGAACGAAGTCGCGAGAAAAGCTAGTAATATATAAGTACAAGTGATTGTTTAGGGGTAAGGCCGCAAATTTTGACCAATTTGGGTGTTTCAAATTTCCCTTGCTGATTAAAAAAAACTGGTAACACTTCGAGGGTTAAGAACCTTTTTATTACATTACGCGATAAAAGTTCTCAAGGGCGCAAACGAGATAATTCAATTATACCTTTCTAAAAAATAAAAATATATTTGTATCGAATACGTTACGAAATTTTTAAAAAATTCCGACCGCGTGTAACAAAAACTCTCTTATTTACATGATATTTGACTTACTCATGGTCATGCTTTTGCTTAAACAAAATTATATGATGTAACGATAGTCCTATCGTCTGCGGGATTATGATAGTCATACAATTTTATTATTTTATCTTACTTTATTTTATTGACCAAAAATGCAAAGTTTTCGTTACGAATACTTTCGTGACGCTTGGTAACGGTAATTTTAATCAAATTTAGATAGAAATGTAATCTTGTGCACTGGCAACTCATATTCTAGTAGGGCAACACCGGTGCAAAAAGCAAATGGCGGCAATTTTTTGAAAAAAAGTGACCAAAGTTGACATTGCCAAAGTTTACAAAAATTTCGTGTGAAGTGATGTGTGTGGTTTTAAAGGCAAGTAGTAATTATTTTTAATTAGCTGTTTTTTCATACGACAGTGTATTGTTTTGCAAGAAACATACATTAATACATTAAAAATGTCGTTATTTCACCACGATATTCAAGTTTTTTTCGAAAATACGTTACACTTTCGTTATGATTACGTTACAATTTTACTGATTGCAACGTATTTTTTGTGTCACGTAACGAAAACATGTGGTAAAGGGGTGCACACAGATAAATATACTAACTTAAGCAGAGATTTTTGCAATGATAAAACACAATAAGTTACCTAATTGGCTATTTTTAAGATAAATAAATTTGAAATTGTAGGCATGCACTGGCATCGGCATGAAGAATAAAAAAAAAAATGAATAATTAATATACTAAATTTTGTTTATTTACAGTTGCATCGTAAGAAATGTGTACTTCTATGTGTACTTCATGCCTGTATAGAAGAAGATTTGTATAGGAGAAATATACAGTCAACGAATTTGATTTCTGGGCCATCTTGTCACAGTAAAATTAATATAAGATATCTAGCGGCTTTCATATAGATTTTCGCTGTACATGGTACGAAGTGACCCAGCCAAAACTACCGTAAAAGAATTAAAGAGCAACAATCTAATAATAATATCTTGGTGAGCTAACAACCGTACATTTTTTTTTATAAATCTTTTTGCCCTTGCACCACACTCAGATTCATTCATTCTAACAGCTGTTTTTATTATTAAACAGTCGTTTTCCTAGATGATATAAAATGGAAGTTCAGTTTTAGTTTATGCAACTGACAATTCTTGAATTCGAAACGTATTTTTATTTGGAAAGATTTCTCAATAAAACTTCATTTTACACTTAAAAAGTTTTTTTTACCTGCCTTAAATCTAATGAGAATATTCACCCTGTATGATCTAAGCTTTACATCAACTTACGTTACGTTTTATAGTAACGTCACTTTTTTTTTATGTTTGTTCTGTGTCACATTGGTCATAATTCGCGGCCTTACCCTTAGATCTTTGAATCTATGGGGATGTATAACTCTTTCTCATAGCCAACCTAGAAGATAGGGAAATATTTTTACTACAGAGTCCATTAAAAATGTTGAAAACAACAACAAAAAAAATCGTTTTTGTTCAGGAATCCTCAGTAACAGTTAATTTCAAAAAACTAAATGGACAGCTGTCGGTGCCAGTTTAATTATCAAATAAAAGGCAGATTTCACTGAATCGTTTTTATTTATTTCGACTCAAACAATAACCCAATCATTGAGCATGAAATCAAATATTGTCAAACGTATTTGACGAATACAGACAGAGACACGGCGCTCCAAATTGTAAACAATTATTTAATAGGTATCATTCAATCCCATCTCCAATAGTCTCGCTCAACACATAATTAAATACTGTAAAAGTTTTGTAATATAACTACTACTACTACTACTACACAGATAAGAAAAATATAATAATGAAATTGATTGCTGTAATGCTGTTGTAAATCTGTTTATGTTTGCACGGACTAGTAACTTCGTACTAGTGTTCAGTGGAATTGACATGATGAGAGACTGCTCTGTTCTCATTTGATTTTATTTTTAGATTGACGCTCAGAGACCTTATACATCTCTGAGGGTATTTATTTATTAGATTTTATATTTTCATGTTGACGCTTAGAGACATATCTCACAATATTTAACATGATTACATAAATATGACGCTTCGAGATCTTATACATCTCCTTAACAAATCTGGATTTTTATTAGTTTCGTAGTCTTATTTTTGACATGTCACACCACATTTAATTATGGTACTTTGATTAGTGTATTAATTTTAATTGATATACATAGATTTTGAATTGTAAAAGTGCCCTTGTGGCCTATTTGCAGAATAAATGTATGATTTTAATTTTATTTTGCTGCTCATTGCCAAATCTTTTTGAACCCATTTTAGAGGACTTATGATATTAAAATTTGTGCGCATTGGGTATTGTAGAGAATGCGTAGGCAAAGTATGAAACGAATATATCATACATTGACTTAACGTTATAGGTAGTCTATTCATTGCCTGTGTATTACATAGAAAACTGGATTATTTTATATTATTTATTTTAATTTTATGCAGATTGCCGGTAACAGATACACATTTTTACAGATCTCCTTTAAAAACAAGACGATGAATAAGTTTGAATTTAGAATAGCAGTTGTCTCGGTTTCATCGAGAATATCTGATAGACCAAGCAAGACGTTATTTTTCACAAAACTCTATTATCATTTCAATAAGCATCATCCTGAAGGATGCCCGGGATCCGCTACCAAATCCCAAGATTTGGCGTAGGCACTAGTTTTTACGGAAATCACTGCCATCTGATATTCCAACCCAAGGGGAAACCAGACCTTATTGGAATTTGGCTTGTCAAGCGAGTGGGCAACTTGACTGTGACTTGTGTGTTGTCTCAAGCCGCCCGAAGGCTTCTAACTTGGCTTAACGACTGCTATCATAGACAGCAGCGTCATTTGATCAAGAATATAGAATTCAAATATCTATATAAATGTTTCCCTGCCATCCTCTTGCTCAGTACCCCTATGGTGTAAGTACGGGTAGGGAGGTATTGATTATTCTCCTTTCAATTACAATAGCGAGTACACAACCGATACTGGGTATAGCTACATTCAGCCAAGAAAATGATCTACCACTTTCCGACTCTAATATTTGTGTGTTAAGCTCCAAAAGTGGTTGAATACTTTTTTGGCTGACTATATCAAACACGCAAGCGATATTCAGAGAGGAGGATAGAGATCCATGGACCTACCTAAATCTTTTGTAAACAGACGTTGAACACAAATATTTTTTCAGTCGCTGCCTGTCTTTATTTACCTATGTACGGTGACTTTCTGAATCGGCGGGGCGGGATCGATATCTGACGCAGAGATTTTCTCGCTTTACGGCATACTGACAGTATTATATCGATGACATCTACCGCGCGATCGCGACAACACAGATATATATAGTCCCTATTCGTCCCGGTACCGCCACATACCGGGTAGAGTCAGTCCGACCCAGGTCGGGTCTAGCTGAGATTCTTGATGGACAGGTTCTCAGCTAGGCTAAGTTTAGAATCAGAATCAGAATATATTTTATTGCCTCAAATTAATATAAATAGATAGATAGATACGAACTCTTTACAGACTAAACATAAACAGTAATACTTAATATCTACAGTTAAAATTTAAAACAAAACATTGGTTGGGCAAAGGATTCCAGTCTCAGTTTGTGCCAAGCACAGGGCCTGACGCTGGTTTTCAGAAAGGACCCTAGTGAGATCGGTCGGTCGATCACTGGTTAACAAATTACCGTGCTTATAATAATAATATATTAATAAAATAAAATGTGAAAGACAATACAAATTACAGTGCTTATATTATATCTACAGTGCTTAACTAGGTACAGTATAAAATGAAAAAGGCAATAAAAGACCGGTGTGAAGTTAGCGGCCAAAAGTTGGCGGCTGATTGGCTGCCAACATTTGGCCGCCAACTTCACAGCTAGCCGCCAACTTTTAGCCGCTAACTTCACAATAATATTAATCGACCAAATAAAGAAGTCTCCAATTAATTATCCAATGTTATATAAGCTACATTTAAAATTAAAACAAATTATAACTAAAGCTGTTTCGATCAGCTTTCAGTAGAATATCTCGTTTGTTTCGGCGTTATGACACAACTCGAAGTTTCTGAGGACTACAACTATTTAGAATATTTGTCGTCACTATTTCTAGAACGATGAATAAGACATAACTATGATCATGTTACTGTTTCAGTAGAACTTTACCTCGTTTAGTCTCGGGTTTATGTCTCATTGGCCGAATATAATGTGGTCAACTATTTCAAATTGTATTTTTGGACACTATTTCTAGATCGATGAATGGGATCTCACTATGCGCGTGTCAATTAGCATCCAAAAGGCTGTTCGAATAAGCTTTCAGTAGAACTTTACCTCGTTTAGTTTCGGCGTAATGACTCATCGGCCGAATCCACTGTGGTCAACAATTTCAAATTTTATTTTTTTGACACTATTTCTAGATCGATGAATGGGATCTCACTAAGCGCCTGTTAAAGTGTATCTAAAAGGCTATTCGAATCAGCTTTCAGTAGAACTTTACCTTGTTTAGTTTCGGCGTAATGACTCATCGGCCGAATTTACTGTGGTCAACAATTTCAAATTTTATTTTTTTGACACTATTTCTAGATCGATGAATGGGATCTAACTAAGCGCCTGTTAATGTCCATCTAAAAGGCTATTCGAATCAGCTTTCAGTAGAACTTTACCTCATTTAGTTTCGGCGTTGTGATTGTGAATCACCAGACGAAGCTACCGAGGTCCACGATTACAATTATGATTTTTTTGACACTATTTCTAGATCGATGAATGAGATCTCACTATGCGCATATTAATTAAAATTCAAAAGGCTATGCAAATCAGCCTTCAGTAGAACTTTACCTCATTTAGTTTGGGCGTAATGACTCATCGGCCGAATCTAATGTGATGTGGTCAACAATTTCAAATTTTATTTTTTTTACACTATTTCTAAATCGATGAATGAGATCTCACTAAGCGCCTGTTAATGTCCATCTAAAAGGCTATTCTAATCAGCTTTCAGTAGAACTTTACCTCATTTAGTTTGGGCGTAATGACTCATCGGCCGAATCTACTGTGGTCAACACTTACAAATTTTATTTTTTTGTCACTATTTCTAGAACGATCAATGGGATCTCAGTATGCGTGTGTTAATTGACATCCAAAAGGCTATTCAAATCAGCTTTCAGTAGAACTTTACCTCGTTTAGTTTGGGCGTAATGACTCATCGGCCGAATCTACTGTGATCAATAATTACAAATTTTATTTTTTTGTCACTATTTCTAGATCGATGAATGGGATCTCACTATGCGCGTGTTAATTGACATCCAAAAGGCTATTCAAATCAGTTTTCAGTAGAACTTTACCTCGTTTAGTTTCGGCGTTGTGATTGTGAATCAGCAGACGAAGCTACCGAGGTCCACGATTACAATTATGTTTTTTTTGACACTACTTCTAGATCGATGAATGGGATCTCACTATGCGGATGTTAATTTAAATCCAAAAGGCTATTCAAATCAGATTTCAAAAGAACTTTACCTCATTTAGTTTGGGCGTAATGACTCATCGGCCGAATCTACTGTGATCAATAATTACAAATTTTATTTTTTTGACACTATTTCTAGATCGAAGAATGGGATCTCACTATGCGCCTGATAATTGACATCCAAAAGGCTATTCAAATCAGCTTTTAATAGAACTTTACCTCGTTTAGTTTGGGCGTAATGACTCATCGGCCGAATCTGCTGTGGTCAACAATTACAAATTTTAATTTTTTGGCACTATTTCCAGATCGATGAATGGGATCTCACTATGCGCGTGTTAATTGACATCCAAAAGGCTATTCAAATTAGCCCTCAGTAGAACTTTACCTCGTTTAGTTTGGGCGTAATGAATCATTGGCCGAATCTACTGTGGTCAACAATTACAATTTTTTTGACACTATTTCTAGAACGATCAATGGGATCTCAGTATGCGTGTGTTAATTGACATCCAAAAGGCTATTCAAATCAGCTTTCAGTAGAACTTTACCTCGTTTAGTTTGGGCGTAATGACTCATCGGCCGAATCTACTGTGATCAATAATTACAAATTTTATTTTTTTGTCACTATTTCTAGATCGATGAATGGGATCTCACAATGCGCGTGTTAATTGACATCCAAAAGGCTATTCAAATCAGTTTTCAGTAGAACTTTACCTCGTTTAGTTTCGGCGTTGTGATTGTGAATCAGCAGACGAAGCTACCGAGGTCCAAAATTACAATTATGATTTTTTTTACACTACTTCTCGATCGATGAATAGGATCTCACTATGCAGATGTTAATTTAAATCCAAAAGGCTATTCAAATCAGCTTTCAAAAGAACTTTACCTCATTTAGTTTGGGCGTAATGACTCATCGGCCGAATCTACTGTGATCAATAATTACAAATTTTATTTTTTTGACTCTATTTGTAGATCGATGAATGGGATCTCACTATGCGCCTGTTAATTGACATCCAAAAGGCTATTCAAATCAGCTTTCAGTAGAACTTTACCTCATTTAGTTTGGGCGTAAAGACTCATCGGCCGAATCTACTGTGATCAATAATTAAAAATTTTATTTTTTTGTCACTATTTCTAGATCGATGAATGGGATCTCACTATGCGCGTGTAAATTGACATCCAAAAGGCTATTCAAATTATCTTTCAGTAGAACTTTACCTCGTTTAGTTTCGGCTTTATGACTCACTGGCCTAATCTACTGTGGTCAATTATTTCAAACCTTATTTTTTTGACACTATTTCTAGATCGATGAATGGAATCTCACTATGCGCGTGTTAATTGACATCCAAAAAGCTATTCAAATCAGCTTTCAGTAGAACTTTACCTCGTTTAGTTTCGGAGTTGTGATTGTAAATCAGCAGACGAAGCTACCGAGGTCCACTATTACAATTATGATTTTTTTGACACTACTTCTAGATCGATGAATGGGATCTCACTATGGGGATGTTAATTGAAATCCAAAAGGCTATTCAAATCAGCTTTCAAAAGAACTTTACCTCGTTTAGTTTCGGCTTTATGCCTCACTGGCCTAATGTACTGTGGTCAATTATTTAAAACTTTATTTTTTTGACACTATTTCTAGATCGATGAATGGGATCTCACTATACGCGTGTTAATTGACATCCAAAAGGCTATTCAAATCAGCTTTCAGTAGAACTTTACCTCGTTTAGTTTCGGCTTTATGACTCACTGGCCTAATCTACTGTGGTCAATTATTTCAAACTTTATTTTTTTGACACTATTTCTAGATCGATGAATGGAATCTCACCATGCGCGTGTTAATTGACATCCAAAAGGCTATTCAAATCAGTTTTCAGTAGAACTTTACCTCGTTTAGTTTCGGCGTTGTGATTGTGAATCAGCAGACGAAGCTACCGAGGTCCAAAATTACAATTATGATTTTTTTTACACTACTTCTAGATCGATGAATGGGATCTCACTATGCGGATGTTAATTTAAATCCAAAAGGCTATTCAAATCAGCTTTCAAAAGAACTTTACCTCATTTAGTTTGGGCGTAATGACTCATCGGCCGAATCTACTGTGATCAATAATTACAAATTTTATTTTTTTGACACTATTTCTAGATAGATGAATGGGATCTCACTATGCGCCTGTTAATTGACATCCAAAAGACTATTCAAATCAGCTTTCAGTAGAACTTTACCTCATTAAATTTGGGCGTAATGACTCATCGGCCGAATATACTGTGATCAATAATTACAAATTTTATTTTTTTGTCACTATTTCTAGATCGATGAATGGGATCTCACTATGCGCGTGTAAATTGACATCCAAAAGGCTATTCAAATTATCTTTCAGTAGAACTTTACCTCGTTTAGTTTCGGCTTTATGACTCACTGGCCTAATCTACTGTGGTCAATTATTTCAAACTTTATTTTTTTGACACTATTTCTAGATCGATGAATGGGATCTCACTATGCGCGTGTTAATTGAGTTCTAAAAGGCTATTCAAATCAGTTTTCTGTAGAACTTTACCTCGTTTAGTTTCGGCGTTGTGATTGTGAATCAGCAGACGAAGCTACCGAGGTCCACGATTACAATTATGTTTTTTTTTGACACTACTTTTAGATCGATGAATGGGATCTCACTATGCGCCTGTTAATTGACATCCAAAAGGCTATTCAAATCAGCTTTCAGTAGAACATTACCTCGTTTAGTTTGGGCGTAATGACTCATCGGCCGAATCTGCTGTGGTCAACAATAACAATTTTTTTGACACTATTTCTAGAACGATGAATGGGATCTCACTATGCGTGTGTTAATTGACATCCAAAAGGCTATTCAAATCAGCTTTCAGTAGAACTTTACCTCGTTTAGTTTGGGCGTAATGACTCATCGGCCGAATCTACTGTGATCAATAATTACAAATTTTATTTTTTTGTCACTATTTCTAGATCGATGAATTGGATCTCACTATGCGCGTGTTAATTGACATCCAAAAGGCTATTCAAATTAGCTCTCAGTAGAACTTTACCTCGTTTAGTTTGGGCGTAATGAATCATTGGCCGAATCTACTGTGGTCAACAATTACAATTTTTTTTGACACTATTTCTAGATCGATGAATGGGATCTCACTATGCGCGTGTTAATTGACATCCAAAAGACTATTCAAATCAGTTTTCAGTAGAACTTGACCTCGTTTAGTTTCGGCGTTGTGATTGTGAATCAGCAGACGAAGCTACCGAGGTCCACGATTACAATTATGTTTTTTTTGACACTACTTCTAGATCGATGAATGGGATCTCACTATGCGGATGTTAATTTAAATCCAAAAGGCTATTCAAATCAGATTTCAAAAGAACTTTACCTCATTTAGTTTGGGCGTAATGACTCATCGGCCGAATCTACTGTGATCAATAATTACAAATTTTATTTTTTTGACACTATTTCTAGATCGATGAATGGGATCTCAGTATGCGCCTGATAATTGACATCCAAAAGGCTATTCAAATCAGCTTTTAATAGAACTTTACCTCGTTTAGTTTGGGCGTAATGACTCATCGGCCGAATCTGCTGTGGTCAACAATTACAAATTTTAATTTTTTGGCACTATTTCCAGATCGATGAATGGGATCTCACTATGCGCGTGTTAATTGACATCCAAAAGGCTATTTAAATTAGCCCTCAGTAGAACTTTACCTCGTTTAGTTTGGGCGTAATGAATCATTGGCCGAATCTACTGTGGTCAACAATTACAATTTTTTTGACACTATTTCTAGAACGATCAATGGGATCTCAGTATGCGTGTGTTAATTGACATCCAAAAGGCTATTCAAATCAGCTTTCAGTAGAACTTTACCTCGTTTAGTTTGGACGTAATGACTCATCGGCCGAATCTACTGTGATCAATAATTACAAATTTTATTTTTTTGTCACTATTTCTAGATCGATGAATGGGATCTCACTATGCGCGTGTTAATTGACATCCAAAAGGCTATTCAAATTAGCTCTCAGTAGAACTTTACCTCGTTTAGTTTGGGCGTAATGAATCATTGGCCGAATCAACTGTGGTCAACAATTACAATTTTTTTTGACACTATTTCTAGATCGATGAATGGGATTTCACTATGCGCCTGTTAATTGACATCCAACAAGCTATTCGAATCAGCTTTCAGTAGAACTTTACCTCGTTTAGTTCCGGCGTAATGACTCATCGGCCGAATCTACTGTCGTCAACAATTTCAAATTTTATTTTTTTGACACTATTTCTAGATCGATGAATGGGATCTCACTACGCGCCTGTTAATGTACATCTAAAAGGCTATTCGAATCAGCTTTCAGTAGAACTTTACCTCGTTTAGTTTCGGCTTTATGACTCACTGCCCGAATCTACTGTGGTCAATTATTTCAAACCTTATTTTTTTGACACTATTTCTAGATCGAGGAATGGATTCTCACTATGCGCGTGTTAATTGACATCCAAAAAGCTATTCAAATCAGCTTTTAGTAGAACTTTACCTCGTTTAGTTTCGGCGTTGTGATTGTGAATCAGCAGACGAAGCTACCGAGGTCCACTATTACAATTATGATTTTTTTGACACTACTTCTAGATCGATGAATGGGATCTCACTATGGGGATGTTAATTGAAATCCAAAAGGCTATTCAAATCAGCTTTCAGTAGAACTTTACCTCATTTAGTTTGGGCGTAATGACTCATCGGCCGAATCTACTGTGATCAATAATTACAAATTTTATTTTTTTGTCACTATTTCTAGATCGATGAATGGGATCTCACTATGCGCGTGTAAATTGACATCCAAAAGTTTATTCAAATTAGCTTTCAGTAGAACTTTACCTCGTTTAGTTTCGGCGTTGTGATTGTGAATTTTCACGCGCATAGTGAGATCCCATTCATCGATCTAGAAATAGTGACAAAAAAATAAAATTTGTAAGTGTTGACCACAGTAGATTCGGCCGATGAGTCATTACGCCGAAACTAAATGAGGTAAAGTTCTACTGAAAGCTGATTAGAATAGCGTTTTAGATGGCCATTAACAGGCGCTTAGTGAGATCCCATTCATCGATTTAGAAATAGTGTAAAAAAAATAAAATTTGAAATTGTTGACCACATCACATTAGATTCGGCCGATGAGTCATTACGCCCAAACTAAATGAGGGAAAGTTCTACTGAAAGCTGATTTGAATAGCCTTTTGAATTTTAATTAATATGCGCATAGTAAGATCTCATTCATCGATCTAGAAATAGTGTCAAAAAAATCATAATTGTAACCGTGGACCTCGGTAGCTTCGTCTGGTGATTCACAATCACAACGCCGAAACTAAATGAGGTAAAGTTCTACTAAAAGCTGATTCGAATAGCCATTTAAATGGACATTAACAGGCGCTTAGTTAGATCCCATTCATCGATCTAGAAATAGTGTCAAAAAAATAAAATTTGAAATTGTTGACCACAGTAAATTCGGCCGATGAGTCATTACGCCGAAACTAAACGAGGTCAAGTTCTACTGAAAGCTGATTCGAATAGCCTTTTAGATGCACATTAACATACGCTTAGTGATATCCCATTCATCGATCTAGAAATAGTGTCAAAAAAATAAAATTTGAAATTGTTGACCACAGTGGATTCGGCCGATAAGTCATTACGCCGAAACTAAACGAGGTAAAGTTCTACTGAAAGCTTATTCGAACAGCCTTTTGGATGCTAATAAACACGCGCATAGTGAGATCCCCTTCATCGATCTGGAAATAGTGCCCAAAAAATAAAATTTGAAATTGTTGACCACAGTAAATTCGGCCGATGAGTCATAACGCCGAAACTAAACGAGGTAAAGTTCTACTGAAAGCTGATTCGAATAGCCTTTTAGATGCACTTTAACAGGCGCTTAGTGAGATCCCATTCATCGATCTAGAAATAGTGTCAAAAAAATAAAATTTGAAATTGTTGACCACAGTGGATTCGGCCGATGAGTCATTACGCCGAAACTAAACGAGGTAAAGTTCTACTGAAAGCTGATTTGAATAGCCTTTTGGATGTCAATTAACACGCGCATAGTGAGATCCCATTCATCGATCTAGAAATAGTGTCAAAAAAATAAAGTTTGAAATAATTGACCACAGTAGATTAGGCCAGTGAGTCATAAAGCCGAAACTAAACGAGGTAAAGTTCTACTGAAAGCTGATTTGAATAGCCTATTGGATGTCAATTAACACGCGTATAGTGAGATCCCATTCATCGATCTAGAAATAGTGTCGCAAAAATAAAGTTTCTAATAAAATAAAGTTTCTAATAATTGACCACAGTAGATTAGGCCAGTGAGGCATAAAGCCGAAACTAAACGAGGTAAAGTTCTACTGAAACCTGATTTGAATAGCCTTTTGGATGTCAATTAACACGCGCATAGTGAGATCCCATTCATCGATCTAGAAATAGTGTCAAAAAATCATAATGGTAAACTTGGACCTCGGTAGTTTCGTCTGGTGGTTCGCATTCACAACGCCGAAACTAAATGAGGTAAAGTTCTACTGTCTGCTGATTTGAATAGGTTTTTGGATGTTAATTGACATGCGCATAGTGAGATCCCATTCATCGATCTAGAAATAGTGTCAAAAAAATAAAATTTGAAATTGTTGACCACAGTAGATTCGGCCGATGAATCATTACGCCGAAACTAAATGAGGTAAAGTTCTACTGAAAGCTGATTTGAATAGCCTTTTGGATGTCAATTAACACGCGTATCCCATTCATCGATCTAGAAATAGTGTCAAAAAAATAAGGTTTGAAATAATTGACCACAGTAGATTCGGGCAGTGAGTCATAAAGCCGAAACTAAACGAGGTAAAGTTCTACTGAAAGCTGATTCGAATAGCCTTTTAGATGCACATTAACAGGCGCTAAGTGAGATCCCATTCATCGATCTAGAAATAGTGTCAAAAAAATAAAATTTGAAATTGTTGACGACAGTAGATTCGGCCGATGAGTCATTACGCCGAAACTAAACAAGGTAAAGTTCTACTGAAAGCCGATTCGAATAGCTTGTTGGATGTCAATTAACACGCGCATAGTGAAATCCCATTCATCGACCTAGAAATAGTGTCAAAAAAAATTGTAATTGTTGACCACAGTAGATTCGGCCAATGATTCATTACGCCCAAACTAAACGAGGTAAAGTTCTACTGAGAGCTAATTTGAATAGCCTTTTGGATGTCAATTAACACGCGCATAGTGAGATCCCATTCATCGATCTAGAAATAGTGACAAAAAAATAAAATTTGTAATTATTGATCACAGTAGATTCGGCCGATGAGTCATTACGCCCAAACTAAACGAATTAAAGTTCTACTGAAAGCTGATTTGAATAGCCTTTTGGATGTCAATTAACACACGCATAGTGAGATCCCATTCATCGTTCTAGAAATAGTGTCAAAAAAATTGTAATTGTTGACCACAGTAGATTCGGCCAATGATTCATTACGCCCAAACTAAACGAGGTAAAGTTCTAATGAGGGCTAATTTGAATAGCCTTTTGGATGTCAATTAACACGCGCATAGTGAGATCCCATTCATCGATCTGGAAATAGTGCCAAAAAATTAAAATTTGTAATTGTTGACCACAGCAGATTCGGCCGATGAGTCATTACGCCCAAACTAAACGAGGTAAAGTTCTACTGAAAGCTGATTTGAATAGCCTTTTGGATGTCAATTAAAAGGCGCATAGTGAGATCCCATTCATCGATCTAGAAATAGTGTCAAAAAAATAAAATTTGTAATTATTGATCACAGTAGATTCGGCCGATGAGTCATTACGCCCAAACTAAATGACGTAAAGTTCTTTTGAAAGCTGATTTGAATAGCCTTTTGGATTTAAATTAACATCCGCATAGTGAGATCCCATTCATCGATCTAGAAGTAGTGTCAAAAAAATTATAATTGTAATCGTGGACCTCGGTAGCTTCGTCTGCTGATTCACAATCACAACGCCGAAACTAAACGAGGTAAAGTTCTACTGAAAGCTGATTTGAATAGCTTTTTGGATGTCAATTAACACGCGCATAGTGAGATCTCATTCATCGATCTAGAAATAGTGTCAAAAAATCATAATGGTAATCTTGGACCTCGGTAGCTTCGTCTGGTGGTTCGCAATCACAACGCCGAAACTAAATGAGATAAAGTTCTACTGTCAGCTGACTTGAATAGGTTTTTGGATGTTAATTGACATGCGCGTAGTCAGATCCCGTTTATCGATCTAGAATTAGTGTCAAATAAATAAAGTATAACATAATTGACCACAGCAGATTCGGCCAGTGAGTCATAAAGCCGAAACTAAACGAGGTAAAGTTCTATTGAAAGCTGATTTGAATAGCCTTTTGGATGTCAATTAACAGGCGCATAGTGAGATCCCATTCATCGATCTAGAAATAGTGTCAAAAACATAAAATTTGTAATTATTGATCACAGTAGATTCGGCCGATGAGTCATTACGCCCAAACTAAATGAGGTAAAGTTCTTTTGAAAGCTGATTTGAATAGCCCTTTGGATTTTAATTAATATCCGCATAGTGAGATCCCAGTCATCAATCTAGAAGTAGTGTAAAAAAAATCAGAATTGCAATCGTGGACTTCGGTAGCTTCGTCTGCTGATTCACAATCACAACGCCGAAACTAAACGAGGTAAAGTTCTACTGAAAACTGATTTGAATAGCCTTTTGGATGTCAATTAACACGCGCATAGTGAGATCCCATTCATCGATCTAGACATAGTGTCAAAAAAATAAAGTTTGAAATAATTGACCACAGTAGATTAGGCCAGTGAGTCATAAAGCCGAAACTAAACAAGGTAAAGTTCTACTGAAATCTGATTTGAATAGCCTTTTGGATGTCAATTAACACGCGTATAGTGAGATCCCATTCATCGATCTAGAAATAGTGTCGCAAAAATAAAGTTTGAAATAATTGACCACAGTACATTAGGCCAGTGAGGCATAAAGCCGAAACTAAACGAGGTAAAGTTCTTTTGAAAGCTGATTTGAATAGCCTTTTGGATTTCAATTAACATCCCCATAGTGAGATCCCATTCATCGATCTAGAAGTAGTGTCAAAAAAATCATAATTGTAATAGTGGACTTCGGTAGCTTCGTCTGCTGATTCACAATCACAACGCCGAAACTAAACGAGGTAAAGTTCTACTGAAAGCTGATTTGAATAGCTTTTTGGATGTCAATTAACACGCGCATAGTGAGATTGCATTCATCGATCTAGAAATAGTGTCAAAAAAATAAGGTTTGAAATAATTGACCACAGTAGATTCGGGCAGTGAGTCATAAAGCCGAAACTAAACGAGGTAAAGTTCTACTGAAAGCTGATTGGAATAGCCTTTTAGATGCACATTAACAGGCGCTTAGTGAGATCCCATTCATCGATCTAGAAATAGTGTCAAAAAAATAAAATTTGAAATTGTTGACGACAGTAGATTCGGCCAATGATTCATTACGCCCAAACTAAAAGAGGTAAAGTTCTACTGAGAGCTAATTTGAATAGCCTTTTGGATGTCAATTAACACGCGCATAGTGAGAACCCATTCATCGATCTAGAAATAGTGCCAAAAAATTAAAATTTGTAATTGTTGACCACAGCAGATTCGGCCGATGAGTCATTACGCCCAAACTAAACGAGGTAAAGTTCTACTGAAAGCTGATTTGAATAGCCTTTTGGATGTCAATTAACAGGCGCATAGTGAGATCCCATTCATCGATCTAGAAATAGTGTCAAAAAAATAAAATTTGTAATTATTGATCACAGTAGATTCGGCCGATGAGTCATTACGCCCAAACTAAATGAGGTAAAGTTCTTTTGAAAGCTGATTTGAATAGCCTTTTGGATTTAAATTAACATCCGCATAGTGAGATCCCATTCATCGATCTAGAAGTAGTGTCAAAAAAAACATAATTGTAATCTTGGACCTCGGTAGCTTCGTCTGCTGATTCACAATCACAACGCCGAAACTAAACGAGGTAAAGTTCTACTGAAAGCTGATTCGAAAAGCCTGTTAGATTCACATTAACAGGCACTTAGTGAGATCCCATTCATCGATCTAGAAATAGTGTCAAAAAAATAAAATTTGTAATTGTTGACCACAGTAGATTCGGCCAGTGAGTCATAAAGCCGAAATTAAACAAGGTAAAGTTCTACTGAAAGCTGATTCGAATAGCCTGTTAGATTCACATTAACAGGCGCTTAGTGAGATCCCATTCATCGATCTAGAAATAGTGACAAAAAAATAAAATTTGTAATTATTGATCACAGTAGATTCGGCCGATGAGTCATTACGCCCAAACTTAACGAGGTAAAGTTCTACTGAAAGCTGATTTGAATAGCCTTTTGGATGTCAATTAACACGCGCATAGTGAGATCGCATTTATCGATCTAGAAATAGTGCCAAAAAATTAAAATTTGTAATTGTTGACCACAGCAGATTCGGCCGATGAGTCATTACGCCCAAACTAAACGAGGTAAAGTTCTACTGAAAGCTGATTTGAATGGCCTTTTGGATGTCAATTAACAGGCGCATAGTGAGATCCCATTCATCGATCTAGAAATAGTGTCAAAAAAATAAAATTTGTAATTATTGATCACAGTAGATTCGGCCGATGAGTCATTACGCCCAAACTAAATGAGGTAAAGTTCTTTTGAAAGCTGATTTGAATAGCCTTTTGGATTTAAGTTAACATCCGCATAGTGAGATCCCATTCATCGATCTAGAAGTAGTGTAAAAAAAATCATAATTGTAATTTTGTACCTCGGTAGCTTCGTCTGCTGATTCACAATCACAACGCCGAAACTAAACGAGGTAAAGTTCTACTGAAAACTGATTTGAATAGCCTTTTGGATGTCAATTATCACGCGCATAGTGAGATTCCATTCATCGATCTAGAAATAGTGTCAAAAAAATAAAGTTTGAAATAATTGACCACAGTAGATTAGGCCAGTGAGTCATAAAGCCGAAACTAAACGAGGTAAAGTTCTACTGAAATCTGATTTGAATAGCCTTTTGGATGTCAATTAACACGCGTATAGTGAGATCCCATTCATCGTTCTAGAAATAGTGTCGCAAAAATAAAGTTTGAAATAATTGACCACAGTACATTAGGCCAGTGAGGCATAATGCCGAAACTAAACGAGGTAAAGTTCTTTTGAAAGCTGATTTGAATAGCCTTTTGGATTTCAATTAACATCCCCATAGTGAGATCCCATTCATCGATCAAGAAGTAGTGTCAAAAAAATCATAATTGTAATAGTGGACTTCGGTAGCTTCGTCTGCTGATTCACAATCACAACGCCGAAACTAAACGAGGTAAAGTTCTACTGAAAGCTGATTTGAATAGCTTTTTGGATGTCAATTAACACGCGCATAGTGAGATTGCATTCATCGATCTAGAAATAGTGTCAAAAAAATAAGGTTTGAAATAATTGACCACAGTAGATTCGGGCAGTGAGTCATAAAGCCGAAACTAAACGAGGTAAAGTTCTACTGAAAGCTGATTCGAATAGCCTTTTAGATACACATTAACAGGCGCTTAGTGAGATCCCATTCATCGATCTAGAAATAGTGTCAAAAAAATAAAATTTGAAATTGTTGACGACAGTAGATTCGGCCAATGATTCATTACGCCCAAACTAAACGAGGTAAAGTTCTACTGAGAGCTAATTTGAATAGCCTTTTGGATGTCAATTAACACGCGCATAGTGAGATCGCATTCATCGATCTAGAAATAGTGCCAAAAAATTAAAATTTGTAATTGTTGACCACAGCAGATTCGGCCGATGAGTCATTACGCCCAAACTAAACGAGGTAAAGTTCTACTGAAAGCTGATTTGAATAGCCTTTTGGATGTCAATTAACAGGCGCATAGTGAGATCCCATTCATCGATCTAGAAATAGTGTCAAAAAATAAAATTTGTAATTATTGATCACAGTAGATTCGGCCGATGAGTCATTACGCCCAAACTAAATGAGGTAAAGTTCTTTTGAAAGCTGATTTGAATAGCCTTTTGGATTTAAATTAACATCCGCATAGTGAGATCCCATTCATCGATCTAGAAGTAGTGTCAAAAAAAACATAATTGTAATCGTGGACCTCGGTAGCTTCGTCTGCTGATTCACAATCACAACGCCGAAACTAAAGGAGGTAAAGTTCTACTGAAAGCTGATTCGAATAGCCTGTTAGATTCACATTAACAGGCACTTAGTGAGATCCCATTCATCGATCTAAAAATAGTGTCAAAAAAATAAAATTTGTAATTGTTGACCACAGTAGATTCGGCCAGTGAGTCATAAAGCCGAAATTAAACAAGGTAAAGTTCTACTGAAAGCTGATTCGAATAGCCTGTTAGATTTACATTAACAGGCGCTTAGCGAGATCCCATTCATCGATCTAGAAATAGTGTCAAAAAAATAAAATTTGTAAGTGTTGACCACAGTAGATTCGGCCGATGAGTCATTACGCCCAAACTAAATGAGGTAAAGTGCTACTGAAAGCTGATTCGAATAGCCTTTTAGATGCACATTAACAGGCGCTTAGTGAGATCCCATTCATCGATCCAGAAATAGTGTCAAAAAAATAAAATTTGAAATTGTTGACCACAGTGGATTCGGCCGATAAGTCATTACGCCGAAACTAAACGAGGTAAAGTTCTACTGAGGGCTAATTTGAATAGCCTTTTGGATGTCAATTAACACGCGCATAGTGAGATCGCATTCATCGATCTAGAAATAGTACCAAAAAATTAAAATTTGTAATTGTTGACCACAGCAGATTCGGCCGATGAGTCATTACGCCCAAACTAAACGAGGTAAAGTTCTACTGAAAGCTGATTTGAATAGCCTTTTAGATGTCAATTAACAGGCGCATAGTGAGATCCCATTCATCGATCTAGAAATAGTGTCAAAAAAATAAAATTTGTAATTATTGATCACAGTAGATTCGGCCGATGAGTCATTACGCCCAAACTAAATGAGGTAAAGTTCTTTTGAAAGCTGATTTGAATAGCCTTTTGGATTTAAATTAACATCCGCATAGTGAGATCCCATTCATCGATCTAGAAGTAGTGTCAAAAGAAACATAATTGTAATCGTGGACCTTGGTAGCTTCGTCTGCTGATTCACAATCACAACGCCGAAACTAAACTAGGTAAAGTTCTACTGAAAGCTGATTCGAATAGCCTGTTAGATTCACATTAACAGGCGCTTAGTGAGATCCCATTCATCGATCTAGAAATAGTGTCAAAAAAATAAAATTTGTAAGTGTTGACCACAGTAGATTCGGCCGATGAGTCATTACGCCCAAACTAAATGAGGTAAAGTTCTACTGAAAGCTGATTCGAATAGTCTGTTAGATTCACATTAACAGGCGCTTAGTGAGATCCCATTCATCGATCTAGAAATAGTGTAAAAAAAATAAATTTTGAAATTGTTGACCACATCACATTAGATTCGGCCGATGAGTCATTACGCCCAAACTAAATGAGGTAAAGTTCTACTGAAAGCTGATTTGAATAGCCTTTTGAATTTTAATTAATATGCGCATAGTGAGATCTCATTCATCGATCTAGAAATAGTGTCAAAAAAATCATAATTGTAATCGTGGACCTCGGTAGCTTCGTCTGGTGATTCACAATCACAACGCCGAAACTAAATGAGGTAAAGTTCTACTGAAAGCTGATTCGAATAGCCTTTTAGATGGACATTAACAGGCGCTTAGTTAGATCCCATTCATCGATCTAGAAATAGTGTCAAAAAAATAAAATTTGAAATTGTTGACCACAGTAAATTCGGCCGATGAGTCATTACGCCGAAACTAAACGAGGTAAAGTTCTACTGAAAGCTGATTCGAATAGCCTTTTAGATACACTTTAACAGGCGCTTAGTGAGATCCCATTCATCGATCTAGAAATAGTGTCAAAAAAATAAAATTTGAAATTGTTGACCACAGTGGATTCGGCCGATGAGTCATTACGCCGAAACTAAACGAGGTAAAGTTCTACTGAAAGCTTATTCGAACAGCCTTTTCGATGCTAATTGACACGCGCATAGTGAGATCCCATTCATCGATCTAGAAATAGTGTCCAAAAATACAATTTGAAATAGTTGACCACATTATATTCGGCCAATGAGACATAAACCCGAGACTAAACGAGGTAAAGTTCTACTGAAACAGTAACATGATCATAGTTATGTCTTATTCATCGTTCTAGAAATAGTGACGACAAATATTCAAAATAGTTGTAGTCCTCAGAAACTTCGAGTTGTGTCATAACGCCGAAACAAACGAGATATTCTACTGAAAGCTAATCGAAACAGCTTTAATAATTTGATTAATTTTTTTTTATAATTTGTTTTAATTTTAAATGTAGCTTATATTACATTGAATAATTAATTGGAGACTTCTTTATTTGGTCGATTAATATTATTGTGAAGTTAGCGGCTAAAAGTTGGCGGCTAGCTGTGAAGTTGGCGGCCAAATGTTGGCAGCCAATCAGCCGCCAACTTTTGGCCGCTAACTTCACACCGGTCAATAAAAGAAGGTGTGTGTGTGTGTATATATGTATAGGTGTGCGTTTGTGGGTGTGCGTGTGTGTTTGTGTGTGTTACATATTTGTCATACGTGTTACTGTGCGAGTGCGTGCTGAACTTCGTGTCTTACGAGGGAGCCCAAAATCTGCTCTGCAGCTCCAGTAAGAATAACCTGACTAACCGTTTGCGTTTGTTTAGTGAAAAGACAAAACTCCCAGTAACTCGATTCCACTCACACCTCAGATTCTTAGCATTCCAATGTTCAAAACCACCCACGTGGTCGTGTCGGAGGTTTTCACTGGATTTTCCCCAGGCTACTCCCCAACCACGCACTGCTATCGCTTTATTGGGGCCGGCCTATAAAGCCACACTCAGATTAAAAAACAGTATTGCATTTGCAGCGGAGCAGTACTGCATTCGTATCGCCTCACTTTTATGTACGTTGAAACTGTAATGTCGAACTTACTTTTTAAACTTACAAGTTAATGGATAGCTTCTTTTAATTTCTTCT
The DNA here is from genome assembly GCA_963556455.1 of Epiblema foenella. NCBI lineage: Eukaryota > Metazoa > Arthropoda > Insecta > Lepidoptera > Tortricidae > Epiblema > Epiblema foenella. The sequence goes on from OY747105.1 coordinate 21,725,964, forward strand.
TGTTTTCTTGTGTTCTTTGCTTAATGCATGTGTGTTCACAAAAAAAAGTGTATGTATATATAATGCTTAATATTTAAATGATATTGTGTGGTTTTGAACTGCCTACCTTATTTTTTGTTAATATTCACTGTGAACTGTTTGTTTATTTTTTGTTAGTATGATCTATATATTGTTTGTTTTTGTTTTCTGTCTAGCGTTTGTGTCATCACTCTTTAGTTATAATTCAGACCCTCGTTAAAAATCAGCGCCGTGGCTTGCCGTGGCATTATGCTGAGTGGGGTCCTTTTTAGCATTGCACCTCTATGTATGTTTTAATGTATGTACTTACGCGCTAAATAAATGTTTTTCTTTCTTTCTTTTTTTCACTTTCACGCTTTCCGCGTCAGTCAGGAAGCACCTATTCAAATGTAGGCGCACAGCTGACAGCTTTCTCATATCAGGAATGTCAGATGCGAGTTCTCGAACGTCACCGTGGCGGAAGTTATTTGTCCCGTGTTGAACAACGAACAGCCGGTAAGTTTCAACTTTTTACGCACGCCATTTGGAGGTTATGAATGCTGGCGTTACTAATTTGTTTTTCACTTCTCGTGCTCGAAAAGTGTGTTATATTAGGCTTATCAAGCGGGGCTAAAGTAGAACATTTAGCCCCTAGAGAAAATATAAATACATATTTATGATTTACAAAAGATTCGACGAAACGACTTGCGATGCTCGACCAAAACCCACGAGTAGTTGGCCCGGCATTTTATGAGCGCCTACCCGCCAGTCTCAAAAATGAAACCTCTGACGATAAATTTGGCCACCAACTCAAGAAACTTTTATCTTCTAAACCGTTATATTCCGTAAAGGAATATAGCGATGAACTATTTAATTATTGAATATTTTCAAATTATTTCTCCGTTTACATTTTAAATTATTATTATTGTTTTAACATTATTTTCACAATTGTAATTATATTTATTGCTGACATTGTACCTATTGACATTATGACATTAATTAATTTTATTATTATTTTTGAATTTGATATTTGACATCACCTAGGATATCCTAGTCATGTATACATTTAGACATTTTTATTCTATTATTTCACATTTCTTAATTTATTATTATTGTTTTGAAGTTTTGAAATTATTGTAGACGATCCTTTAATGAATCCATTTTATTTTATTTTGATGTAAAATAATAATGTTATTTTCTAAAGGAAATAAATGAATCTAATCTAATCTAATCATTCTAATTTGACCAATCAAAATACTTCACCATATTAAAACCAATCAGGAAACACATCCGCAGCCAATCAGAACGTTGGGTTCTTTTTATTACATACTTTGTTCAACTAATTTAACTATTAAAAACATTAGGTCTTTTTTTGTCCCTATTTCAACTACTATGTATCTGAGGTAAAACAATTTAACAAAAAAGATGCCGCCATCTTCTCATTGTAATTTATTATTGATTGTGGGTGGATAATCTTTTTTGAAGAAGTGAGTGACACACAATACAGTATTTTCTACTGAATGAGCTCTAAACAACGATATCCTAATTCAAATTCAAAATGATTTATTGCCAAAAAAGAAACAAAATGTGTACAGTACAACACGATGGGATAGATTTAAAAAAAATCACGCCCCCCTTTTATCTGAATTTTTTTAAAATTATTTAGGCAACAGTCAAGTACAAAAAAAATATTTTTATATATTATGGTAATATACCATGAGTGCCATATCTTAAGATTACAAAAACATTTTAACTTAAAGTAGCTTACTGTACATTTACTTACAAATAAGTTTTAACAATTTGTATGGCTTTGGGTCATAAAGATGGTTACCTTTACTTTGAAAATTTGAAAAGTAGGTCCAACCGTTTGACTGTAGACCCTGTGTGACAAGGACGGACGGACGGACGCGTGAGTGGCAAAACCGCAGGGCTCCGTTTTGACCCTACGGGTACGGTGCCCTACAAAAGGGAAGATATATTTATTTGGTATCAACAATATTAATTCTCTTTATTTATTTTTTTGCTTAAGCTAGGTTTTATAATAATTATATAAAAAGTAAAATATAAAACAATATTTACAAAACATAAAATCATTATAAAAACCTAACCTAGTGAGCCGCCGGCAGCGAGGCGGGGCCTAAGCTACCGGTGGTTAGGGCGACAGAGAGAGGAACCTCCTGACTATCCGCGCCGTGTCCAGGAGTACCGCCTTCTGTATCTGACCCTTAACCCAGCCATCTAGCGAGAGTCTCTTGAGGTGTTGGTCGAGACTCTTCGCTATTAGACCGTTCGCAGAGACGACTATCGGGACAATGATCGTTGAATCAACATCCCACATGGCGGTCACCTCGTGTGCCAAGTCTAGGTACTTGCTGACTTTGTCCTTCTCGGCCTTCACGAGGTTCTCGTCAGGACGGCGGGACGCGTGAGTGGCAAAACCAGGGTTCCGTTTGAACCCTTCGGGTACGGTACCCTAAAAAAGGTAAAATATATTTATTTGGTATCAACAATATTATTATTATCATCAAAAGTTACGCATCGAAACCGACCAGCTTATTGCGTAACCATTGGTGGTATCCAAATAGCATAATCTTGTAACTTAAGCCTTTCTTGACACAAAACACAAAATAAAGCGGTCAAGTAATAAAGAGTTGCGATGCTCACTGGTACAGAATAAAAAATATTTACTATCCCCGTGGGCTTTGGGGCATATCGTTATTTACCTACCTTTGAGATATTCTTACATTACGAGGTTTTGTTTCACTGGGAATTGTGAAATTAGGCCAATATTTACAAAAGGAACTACATTAAATTGCTTTAAGTAAACAATTAACATACATATATATCTACCCTTTAATTCGCAATCTAAAGGATAACTAAACAATTTCAGATGCTTTTTTTTTATGCTTTTTTTTTGACGACCGGTTTAGCCTAGTGGGTAGTGCACCTGCCTGTGAAGCTGACGGTCCTGGGTTCGAATCCCGGTCAGGGCAAATATTTGTGTGATGAGCATGAATATTTGTTTCTGAGTCTTGGATGTTTTCTATGTATTTAAGTATTTATATCTATTAAATATATCGTCGTCTAGTACCCATAACACAAGCCTTCTTGAGCTTACTGTGGGGCTAGTTCGATTTGTGCAAGATTGTCCTCTAATATTTATTTATTATTTTTTGTATTTTTTTATTATTTCAAACCCAAAACTTCACGCACGTGACACCGGATAATTGGTAGAAGTCTAAGGGCACATAAGTTTGTTTTTCACATGTATACGTAATTAAAAATATATGTTTTCCCGCTTTAGTCAAATATAATTAAATGCAAAGTCACATGTGAGTGATATTTTCATTTGGGAATATCGATTTAGTGAAAAACGAATGGTGGCCGAACTGTCCTAAAAGTTAAAAAAGTGGACAGCATTTTATTGGGTGCATTTAAAATGGGAGCCCTAAAACAGTCACCGGGGTTTTCCGCTGTACATAGAACAGATAATAAAATCTGGGGTATTTGAATGCGACCGAGCCGTGTCATTGGTGCAGCTAGCAAGTTTCGAAATTAATCATTCCACGCTGGCTTGAAGATGCCTTATAAGTTTTAAAATGTTTTGATTTCAAATTATGACAAAAGTATTGATAATACCAGTAAAGTTTTTAAAGGTTAATTTATTAAAGTTTTAGATAGTAACATAGCCGTTTTTTGATTTTATTGTGTGTAGTAGAATTTAAGCGGAAAAATCTAGTTTTTAGCTTGAAAATGGTCGATTTGGAGTGATGTTTGAAAAGATATTTCTTAGTGAAAAATCAAAAAAATACATTTAAAATTTATGACATAAGGTCGCAATAGTCCTGTTCTAGACAGTAACATTTAGAAAATGTCAAGATGCGTGTCAATTCAAACAGAAAATGGCGTAAATAGATGAGCGTTTTTTAACTGATAAGGGCCCCTGGGTAAAGGGCACCAATATGTACACATTTTTCATATTATACATACATGCATACATATACTCACGCCCGTATCCCAATGGGGTAGGCAGAGACCAAAGAACGCCAAATACTCAACATCCGTACATCTCTTCATACACGCTCGTCGGTTGCGAGAACTTCTGACAGTTCTGACCTGGCTTTTTCAGTATCTCAGGAATTTGATCAAGACACCTTCGCCTTGGCCCTTCCGACCATTCCGTCCATTTCCTGACTATATATCCTATTAGTCAGTCTGCTTTCACACATCTCAACATGCCCAAACAAATTATTGCATTGAAATGAGGTCCAAAAATGTATACATATTTATGCCATCGACTGTACTATGTGGATCTTTCTTAGTTTTTTTTATACCACCTCGACGGCAAATTCGTCTGATAGGAAGCGGTCACCACACCTATGGACGCCTGCAATTCCAGGGGTGTCACATGCAAACTCCAGCGGTGTCTCATGCACTCCAGGGGTGTCACATACAAACTCCAAGGGTGTCATGCGCTCCAGATGTGTCACAAAGATAAAATGTCCAATTGTAGGAATAGTAGTACACGACTGCATTTTCTAAAGTTTTCATTGAAAAACATTGTTTGAAGCTTCACTGCAAATAAATCGACACAAGGTAAGGGCTGTGTTTTTCGCTTAAATTCTTCAACGCTCAATAAATAAAATTAAATTTATTGTGACATATACAGGTTTCCAATTATGATGGTCTAAAAAGCAGTCTTTCCCGATGAAAAAAAAAGATAATTATAGTAAAACTCATTTTAACTTTGTCTTTAGGTGGATCAACTATTCTTTGCTGCTCGTTACCATGGTTACGTCTCCTGAGTCACTCTTTAAAACGGTGATTTTATAGGGTTTAAATCTACCAAACATGAGTTTTAGCTACGAGCATAAATCCATTCGGCCATGGCTCATCTCTTAAGCGTCCTTAAAGTCCATATTATAAACATTTTTCTAAGAAACTCGGTTACTGTTGTCTCCTCGCTGACGGGACAGAATAACAATAAGAAAAAGTTGATTGACCCCCTTAACGTCACTAGACGCTTTAATAAATACCAGCATTAAGTACAATCTCAGTACCATTATTTCCCTTCAAGGTGTTTTACGCTACATGTGAACTAATTTGAACATGCAACCTAAGTATAACACGATTTGCATAAAACATTTTCTTTATGAGTCGGAGCACGGCATCGATAATGACTGAGGTGCCATTTCGCTACGCCTACCCTCCTCAATTAAAAATTGAAGGCAAAAAGTACACGAAAAGCTGTAAAAAATCTGCGAGTGGGAGTTTACATCTCATACGACATACTGACGATTCAAAAGTGCTTGTTGCTAGGCCTATTTGAATAAAGAATATTTTGACGACCGGCGGGGTAATCACGTAACTTATTTACTACCGTTAGGTAGATTTTAATGTCAAATTCTAATTGTCAGCTCATACATTTATACTTCAAAATTGACATTAAAATCTATCTAACGGTAGTACATAAAGTTACGTGATTCGCCTGCGGTTTAGCCTAGTGGGTAGTGCAGTGCACCTGCCTGTGAAGCTGACGGTCCTGGGTTCGAATCCCGGTCAGGGCAAATATTTGTGTGATGAGCATGAATATTTGTTTCTGAGTCTTGGATGTTTTCTATGTATTTAAGTATTTATATCTATTAAATATATCGTCGTCTAGTACCCATAACACAAGCCTTCTTGAGCTTACTGTGGGGCTAGTTCGATTTGTGTAAGATTGTCCTCTAATATTTATTTATTTTATTTATTATTTATTTAATATTTTTAGTTTGAGTTTGATACAAAAATACCACCTTGACTCGTTTTAGATACGCGAAAGCAGAGCTGGGCATAACTCGTTAATCCGTTAACCGTTAATCAACGAAGTTAACCATCCGTGTAATCGGATTAACAAAATTGTTAACGGACTCATTAACTTCCGCTAACTGTCCAAAGTTCCGTTAATCCGCGCCGCGAATCAAAGGAACATCGCGCGATCGCGCCGCCGCGCCGCGAAAAACAGGTTCTGACAAGTCCGTTCGATCGGGGCGGCGTAGGCGCGAGCTATAGGCGCTGAGTGAAACAGACGATGCAAGTGAGGCGCGTCAGGAGTTAACGATTAACGTTAACTTCTGTTAAATGTCCCGAAATATAACGCTTTAACGTTTAACGAAGTTAACTTTTTTTATAACGGATTATCGATTAACTAAGTTAACTATTTGACTAACGGTGCCCAGCTATACGCGAAAGACACGAAAAAATAAACTCAGCACGAAATGGTTACTGTTAATAAGTTATTAACCTAACAAGCTTAAAAATGAAGCTCATATTAGACACGACGACCTGCGTTACTAATCGTATTAGGGTAAAAATGCTTGTCAGTTAAGGCGAGTGGGTTAAGGCGACGTCAAGTTAAACGGTTAAAGTAATTTTATTCGACCAGCAACCTCATTATAAGATTACGGGTAAAATTCATGCAACTCTTTAAGTTTTTATTTATAACGTAAAGTTTTAAAACACGCGACAAGCTCTCGACGAAATTACATTTCTAGAGTACCTCTCGTTTTATGACTAACACGAATTGTCTGTAGCATAAAATTCGTCATAAAAACGATTACCATTTTTCAATGCAACGACTTATATCTGCGAACTTTGATATTTCAATGGATTTCAACGCTTCTAAATCCTCAACGTTATCCATACTAATAACATACTATACGGGCAAATTCTGTCAAACGAATGCAAGCAAAAAACGACTAAGAGCTCTGACTATAAAGTAGATTCTTACTTGCGTTCATTTGACAGCATTTGGCCTAATAATTTTGAACGTACTATACATGCCGCTCCCGCATTGGCTTAGACAGCCACGAAAGACACGACTGCTTCTACTGTCTGATAATTGGCCATTGATTGATACAGATATTTAAGGTATCATAAATTTGAAATTAATTCTGTCTATCTGTCTGTCAGTAAACTTTTCACGATTACGTAGTATAAATAAATAAATAAATATTTGTGGACAATCTTACACAAATCGACCTAATCCCAAACTAAGCAAAGCTTGTACTATGGCTACTAAGCGACGATATACATACTTATATAGATTAATATATACTTAAATACATACTCCCTTATTCATAAAACTTAACAAACCTCTGCTAACTAAAATGTCTGTTGTCACTGTCTCACAAGTACATGTGTCAAAGTGACAGATAAGGACAAACGAACTTTAGCGGCTAGTTAACTAATATAGGTTTGATAGACGTTTATGAATAATGGGGATAGAAAATATCCAAGAGGAACAAATATTTGTGTTCATCACATAAATAGTATTAATATATATTTACGTATGTATTTGTATATATTATTCCGTGGTAAATGAATGATAGTTACGAATATATGTACATTTATCCTTTTGAAAACATTTAACTTTTATGAATTATTCTCTCATTGCATTTGCTAGTTTCTATTTGGCCCTATGGTCGACTGGGTAGAGAATGCCTCATGTCATTAAGTCCGCCCTTTGTACGTATATTCTTTTTGTGCAATAAAGTTTAAAATAATAATAATAAATAGATGCCCTGACCAGGATTCGAACCCGGGACATCCAGCTACGTAGGCAGGGCCACTACCAACTAGGCTGAAGAGGTCGTCATGACTACCGATTGAATACTATATGAATAAAACCGATAGGTTGAGATAAAATAGGATACTTTGTATTCTTTAAATCATACCTTGAGCAGTTGAAATCGGTATTGGAAAGGACAATGGGCAAATTAGTATGGGCGGTGTCCCATTGGTGTATACAGTTGAGACATATATCATTTGAAAGCTCTCAGCAGTAGCTTTAATTTCTTGTATGACGCCGAAGACCGATCGCGTGCAGGGAAGTTGGAATAGCTCATTTTATAACTGTAATTTGGCGATTACTGGAACTAAATATTCTCATACTAATGGAACGTTTGTGCATTAAAGCAATAATTAAGCTTGCGCCTAATATATAAATAATGACACTCATTTATATTAGGCACAAGTTCTACGTAGACGACGTTACGGGAAAAATGTAGTAGATTTTCGACTAAGTAATTTTAAATAAATTAACACTTAATAAGCCTTCGTTAATCCAGTTTCTGCAATAAACACGGGTGTCCTTTCAACGGCTCGTGAATTTTGCTGCACGTTTTTCGGAGCGTGGGGGCCGACTGTAACAAGTTCACGGCAAAACGTAACAGGTTCATCAGAGGGGATTAATTAAGTTATGTTTTTATCTTCACTAAAGTTTTAGCTGATAACGGAGCGAGCAATTATGGTATTAAATTCATTCAAACCACGAGTGTGGTAGAGATTATTAAAAACACGCATACATATACTGACACAATCTGTCAAAATATTTCTTTTTTGTTAATAATCCATAGACGTCAATGCTCTAAGTAGATATACTACCGGATTAGCTCATTTGTACACAGGATAGACAGAGAAAAAAATATGTACCCATTTCTTTCACTCTTTCATGTAAGTAGGTTAACCTATATTAATACTCCACAAAATAAAAATGTTTGAAAATGTCATCATTAATTGTAAACCGGAAACGCGTTAATTATGATTTAATATTAAGAAATAAACGTTAGCTTTAATTAGTCCTATATTTATGCCAAAAATCGTAATTCTAATAATTAAGGATGCCTCTTTTATGAATTTACAGGAATCGTTAATATACCTAGGTATATTCACGATCTGCCTAGGCAGAAATGGTCATCGTCCGTAGTTTGTTTATATGTTGAAGATTTTTTTAATAGCATAGGTAAAGTCTCTTAAACTAGGTGGAGCGATTATATACACACGGCCATGTTCTCGTCTAGAACCAGTCGAATCCACTGTCTTAAACCAAACCTTCACAGTCCGGAAGATCACAATAGTTCATGATAGTCCGAAAGCAGACAATCACAGAATTGATTCTCCTTTTATTAGGCTTAATTTTTCTAAGTAAAATAACACAGGATGATTAAGTCTCTTACAGGTAGTCTTTGAAATAGATCATCGCGGTAGGAAACCAGTTACTCATATTTCGGAATTTGACCATTACAGGTTGGATCACGAATTTAAGTACTGTACTTAAAACATTTCTACCTTAGTTCGTTCGTAGTTCACAGTGATTCTATGTTTTTTTTTATTATTAAAAATGGGATCGCTCTTGGCCAGCATCTAGCCAGGGGGCAAAGATGAGGCCGACGATGAAGCGAGCTCACCCAGAAGGTGCGTATTCACTCGTGCCTTAAAAAGGTCTAGGTTATAGGAGCTCGGAAACACAAACGCCGGCAGAGAATTCCAAACCTTAGAAGTGCGCATTATAAAAGATGATGCAAAGCGCTTGGTTCGAATAAGAGGAATTTCGACCAAGTAAGGATGGTATCCAGCCGTACGTCTGGATGTCCGATGGAAAAAGGGGGAAGGCGGTATGAGCTCGTGGAGCTCCTGAGCACACTCTCCGAAGTACAATTTGTAGAAGACGCACAGACATGCTACTTTGCGTCTATGTGCTAGGCTCTGTAACTTGTTTCCTACTACCTGACCCTTTTTCCAGACAAACAAATAAATACAATTTGTAACTTGTGTGATATAAATTTTATGTATGGTGTTAACTGTATATCCTTCCCCTCGCCTCGAATGTGTCTCCTTTGTTTATTTTCAGAAAAATAACATATATGTACTAAATTAAACAAATGCATGAACACTGGCGTTCACACCACTGCTTTACGACTAGCATGGGGAGGCACAACATAGCAGAGTCGTTCGTCGTTCGTATAATCGTCAGCAAATCCACAAGCATTTATCCCGCATACTACTGTTCTAGTGTCTCCTTGAAAACGTCACTGGGCTCACAGCCCACGTCATGCAGTTACATCGTTTTTAAGTAGTGCGTTGGTATGTTTTAAAGCGCTTCAAAGCACCTTTGGGAGCATTATTTGAGTGAGTTTGTGAACAGGCTCGTAAACCACTAACGACTGCCCGACCGCGATAATGAATTCACTCCACACTCGCTGCCACCGCGCATTTGATTCTAACGAGGGCGAAATTCATAATATACGTTCCGTGTATGTTTTATGGGGAGCTTGGTGAGCTGTGCCGAGGTTTTATAAAAGATTTTGATTATTTCAGTCTACAATAAATAACGGAAATAGAAAAAAAAACACATTATTATTCACATTATTATTGGAAAACGGGACTTAATATCGTATAATACTAATTTTATTACCTTTTTCAAGGTTTGCCTGACGTTTCGAATGTATCACAACATCCGTGGTCGCTCGCTGACTGGCGTGAGCGGGTATCAATATCCACATCGATCGATCGATTTTTGGTTTTATTGGCTACTGCCCAGTGGGACAATTATGCCAGCGTCAAGATTGGAGGCTACACGCACGAGTCTTGAAAAACTATCCAAAGGGTGAAGATACGTAATCGGTTGAAAAATACATACACATGGTTAGTTTTTTATCCGTGGTCGCTCACTGACTGGCGTGAGCAGGTTTCAATATCAACATCTTCTAGCCGTACGGGTTATTCGAAACTACTCGCACTAGATTTAGATTTAGATAATATATTTCATGATAAGGAATTACATTATAAATTTGCACACATGTCAAAATTACAAGTATTGTTATCATAATCGTCATAACAGGAAAAATAAAAATAACATAATGTCAACTAGAGATACAAAACACGATAAAAAGTAAACAGAAAAATAAATGCATCTTCCATTCGGAATCGTCAGTCAGATAAATAATAATAATGTCCATTACAAATTACAAATTTCAAAACACAAAAATATAAATCAGTTGAATTCAAATTGAGTTATAATTATTTACATGTCAGTAAGCTAAGATCCATATACTCATTAACCGAGTATAATGGGTTTTCCAATAAGAGGCGTTTCAGGCGGCGTCGAAATGCTTCGTCAGATGGTTCAAGTCTAATATCAGCGGGCAGTCGCTCGTAATAGGTGAATAGGTCGTACGTTCAGAGCTTACGACAAATCTGGTAGTTCTGATTTTTTACAGACATGTTTATTATGTTGGCCCAATGAATAATCCAAGTTTGTGATCTCGAGCGCCGAACGCTACTATGTTAAAAATTTAAAAACCAATTATAACCCTAAATGACTAGTTGCTGACAGTATTTTCTCAAGTCGATTTTAGAGAATACTGAATTTGATACAATATTCTACTAGCATTTTCTCAGTAGACTAAATAGTTTCCGCGACAATTCCTTTAAAAATTTGCGAAATTCGAAAAAAATATAAACTTTGAAAGGCTTTATCTCGGAAATTATTTGGTGTACAGAAACAATTATAGTCTCATATTATAGTCAATTTTGTCTACTTAAAAAAAATGATTTGATACACACTACTTCATACTTTCGGACCACAAGGTTACTAGATTAATAATAATGCGTGAAAATAGTGTCAGTTTAAATCAATATAGGAAAAACAGATAGTATTTTACGTAATGTATGTTTACGTATTTTTAAATTAATATGTGTAATTGTGTATGGCTGAATTGTGATGTTAAATAAACGTATTTTCTTTCTTCTTTCTTTCTAATGGTATATGAATGTAGTTTGAAAAAATTTAACAGTGCTCGTACGATTACTTTGAATTTTACACTCACATATGCTCTTATTCCATTGAAAATTTCACCTTAACGCTAATGTAATAGAATTTCTAATACAAACGTATGATTTAAAGAGAGTGCGTATATTCAAACTCACGAACTCTAGATTGAAAGTCGCATGTATTATTTATTTATATATCTAAATATCATAAACCCTCCATAATGCGTTCATGAACCGCACATTATGACCGCCATAGAAATAGTAGACTGTTTTGTTAGAACAAGTTTCTTATCTGTATAAATGTTATTATTGCTGAATAATAACATCGATTTCGATAATATTATTTCATTCAAATTTCGAACATCTCTGAAAACCAAAGAAATGTAATTTGACTTATATTCTAATATAAGTCGAGATGACGTTTAGGTAGTTCGAAATGAATTGTCAATACTCGTATACAAACTTTGACAAATGTCACACATAAGTAAGTTATCGAACGATATGTGATAATCCACATCGAAAGGGACCTTATGGCGGCAGGCGCTTACGTTACACCTATTCACTATTGTATTGGAACAGCGGCAATAAAGGCGTAAGTGCCAGCCGCCATAAGGTCCCTTTCAATATGGATTATCACATATGATACTTGGGACCGACTCTAGTTTGTCTCTGAATTAAAAATAAACTATGACAGCTGCCAGAAAACTTTTGATATACCAAGATGATACTTCTCTTCGAGCTGGTGAATTATAATAATAACACCATTCAAACTGTAAATAATAGTTATTGTTCTAAATAAATTTCTTCACTTTCGCATGTCTTTTCTGTTTTATTTCACTAACTAGCGACCCGCCCCGGCTTCGCACGGGTGCAATGCTGATGCATGTATTATACATATAAACCTTCCCCTTGAGTCACTCTATCTATTAAAAAAACCGCATCAAAATCCGTTGGGTAGTTTTAAAGATTTAAGCATACATAGGTATATAGGGACATAGGGACAGAGAAAGCGACTTTGTTTCATACTATGTAGTGATGATAATTACTATTAGTGACCCTGACAAATGCCGCCATGCCGGTCATAACATGCGGCTTCATGCATCATGGAGGCTTATGCTGTGTGGATAGATAAAGTAGTGTATGTAACTGTACATAATTCGGCATTAAAACACTGGTGTGATGTTATCCCTTCATGCTGTTCTCGCCTTCGGCTCGTTTCATAAACCCACACTCGTGTTTAGTGCCCTTCATTATGTACAGTCACATAAACTATTATTACTAGCAGCGCCCTGCGATGTTATATAAAAGGAAGCCTATTTGTAAATCCAGGCTATAAGCAACCTTCATTCCACAGCCAAATCCAGACGATTTTGAGATGAAAAGTACATCGGCACAAACTTTCAAGTTTATAATATTACTAGCGACCCGCCCCGGCTTCGCACGGGTGCACTATTTAATGGATGTTATTATACATATAAACCCTCCTCTTCAATCACTCTATCTATTAAAAAAAACCGCATCAAAATCTGTTGCGTAGTTTTAAAGATTTAAGCATACATAGGGATATAGGGGCAGAGAAAGCGACTTTGTTTTATACTATGTAGTGATAGTGATGAAGCCGTCGTATCCCTCCAAAAAAAATAAACAATAGCATTCTTTTTTAATGAGCCCGGGGATCCCAGGGACCGGTAGAAGACGGGTAGGATCAAATGGCTTCAGTGAATTTAAATTAATCTCACATTTTGTCGCAAAATGCCTAGAGATGTTTAGTTTAGTTTAGTTTTATTTATCACAGAATACAATCTCGTGTAAGAAATAGATACATTTTTGCTTATACTACTATTGCATAATGATCGTCAGGCGCTCTAATTGCGTAACAAAAAATGAAAATAAATAAGAATATACGGTTCAGTATATTCTTGCAAACACATAATTAATGTCAAATACAAAAAATTACAACATTAAAACTGTAGACGCCGGTGCCGGTGATGATGGAACTCGACGACTCAAATAAAACTTCGATGTAAAGTTGACTGTATAATTTCAATAGGTGCTGATTTACAAAATAGCTTGACCAAAAGAGGTATGTGCAGAAGTGGTTGTATGTGAGAACAAAGAATAGGTAATGACGAGCAAGATTTGATAATTTGAGTTAACGTATGTTACAATGGTAGGGATAAAGCGTATGTGAAGCGTTGCTATTGGTGGCTTTAAAAAGCCGCTCTTATACTAACCGTGCCCGACGGGCGCGTTTTGCTACTGCATACTAAGTTATTATTATTTATTTATTTATTTAAACTTTATTGCACAAAATACACAAATTGTACAAATGGCGGGCTTAATGCCAAATGGCATTCTCTACCAGCCAACCATTGGGCTAAACAGATAATTTATAAAAGGTGCAAAGAAAAGAAAAAACAAAGAAAAAGAGTATGAAAAAGTATATCAAAATATCTAATAAAACATATAAACATAATGTATATAAATAAATATATATATACAGGTATACAAGATACATACATACAGGATTAGATATACTACTACATATTCAATACATACTATAATTATGATGATGGATTTTATACGAATTCTTGTTTAAGCAGGTGCTTACGCAGGTTATTATATGTATAAAATTAAATGAGAGTTGCGTTCGCAACAAGAACTAAGAAAACTAAGAACTGAAAACTAAGAACCGCCTGCTACAGTCTTAAACTCAGACTTAAAGCCCTTTGTGCCCTCGTGTTTCTCATTTGCATAGGTCACTTTAATGGGCACTGGAAAGTACTTGAATTTGATTACAGCGTCTGACATGCGAGCCTCCTTCTCGTCCAGGAAACTATAAATTTCACTGTTATTACACTAGCTGTCAAAAGGCTGTAGCTGAAAAAAAAGAGGAGCGCTAGTGGCCCAGCGGCGCTCGCGTAACGCGTGCGGTATGCGAGGTTAAGCAACGTCGGCGCAGGTCAGTTCTTTGATGGGTGACCGCTTTGAGTGGTTATTAACTGAGCGCACCCGTACTTTAAAAGGCACGTTAAGACGTTGATCCCGGCTGCTGTCTATGAAAAAGCGGCTGCTGTCGTTGAAATATTTTAATGTACCTACACAAAAAACACACAAACAAAAGAAAAAATACAAACAGAACTATATATTGGTACTAAGGTCCACTGATGATTATAATCTTCATTTCAATTATAGAAGTTTTACGTTAATAAAAGAACCTCAAGAACTTTGAAATTTAATTATTAATTTTTCTTTACTAATAAAATTAAAGAATCTAAACCAATTAAACTTCAAATAAGTAATAAAATTATCTATTTTTAGTTCGAGCCTCAGTAGCCGAACACGCGACTTTTAGTCTGAAGGTTGCGGGTTCGAAACCCGGCCCGTACCAGTGAGTTAAAAACGTATGTACGAAACATCTTTTGATATTTAACAGTGACATTTCGGTGAAGGAAAACATCGCGCGGAAACCGGTCTAATCCCAACAAGGTCAGATGGCGGTCGCTTTTGTAAAACTAGTTCCTATGGAAATTATTCGGATTAGGTGTCAAAACAGATCCTGGCCTTAGTGCACAACCGAGAAAATAGATCTAGAAAGATGGTTTAAATATTGTAGTGATAGACCACCCACAGCGCCAGCTGATCAGCTGAGCTAAAATAATAAATGATTTTCTATTTTATAACTTCCGAGAACAGCGCCATTAACCTTGACATTCCAATACTGGATGGAAAATAATAACACTTTCCTTTGTTCACTATTGCGCAATACGCATTCCTTGCATTCCAATCTTTCCTATAAAAGCAATGTATTTTATTTAATAAATGAGTTCGTCAGTATCGTCTCGAGTTTCGACTTGTCATTTATAATTCCCTACGCCGCACACTTCATGGCGACTCTGCCAGTTGGGCTGCTCAAGGCAGCCGCAGCATAATCACCTACTGCGAACCATCTACATAGGGTCGTACTCTTCATGGCGACCCTTCTAGTTGGGCTGCACCAGGCAGCCCTGATCCTGATATAATAACCTGGCATACTCCGCTGCAAGAATCAACGTATAGTCTCCAGCCAGCTCCACTGCGCCAGCCAGCCAGCTCCACTAAAGCCCAACTAAATTATGGGAGGTCAGTGCACAAAAGAACAAAAAGAAGAAGAAGTAATTATTGCACAGAATGGAGCCTCCAACAACGCCAGCACGAAGCAGGTAGACAGCAACACAGCTGCATTATCCATCACAACAGCTGTGTTCATAATCATCTGCATCATTTTTGCCTACGCCATATGGAAGAAGGTACATAAATGCCTAACAAGAAAAATCGAACGACAAGCAGTAACGACGATAAAGCGCAACACCAACAAAGCAGAGCATGGTATCTAGCAAGATCACCTACAGCGCGTCACCAGCACCAGGCCGCCAGGGTCATTTATAATTCCCTACGCCGCACACTTCATATTTTCTCAAACATGCATTAAAATAATGACGTTATGTTCGTGTATAACAAGCTGCGAAGTATCGCGTTTCAGGTGCAGTGCAACGAGCGGTACATAATGGAATTTCATATAACATTGCCGACCTAGGCCGGCAAAGTGATAGTATTTTGTTTCCAGGGCGCGGCGACGGGCGCTCGGCTGCTACAGCGCGTGTTTTCATTACTGAATCTTTAGAATTTCATTTCGAGTTTTCTTCAAAATTTACAGCAGTATGTCTACATTGTTAAATAAGAAGCGTACAGTCATGTTAGAAGTAAGGCAATTGTTTTTTAGTTTTTAGTGTTTTTTGGAGTTTTTTTTTTGAGAAACCACTACCTATACAAGCTTCGCCGCGAACAGGGATTGTAGGCCTCATATCTCTAGATGGTCTCGTTAACACTCGGTCGGCAGCCGCCTATTTTGCAGCCTCTGCAGCAATTCATAGTATAATTACCGATGATTTTTCGCGGATTTTGTTACGAAGCGGGTTGTTTGAGCCGTGTCAAAAGGTCAGTGAACAGAGTAATCAGCTTACGCCGGCTTACGTTAGGGTCGAGAGTCGTTAAATCACTTTTATTCTCCCTTTTGAGCAATGATTCTTGGCTTGTAAGGTTTTTCCTTTAATAACTGTTTGGGCCATTCTACTTTCTCATGCACATAATTTTCAGACACTTTTTTTAATACAGATTTTGGAATACTTGGCCCACATTTCACATTTTTGTATTGTTATTTAGAAAGAGGTTTAATTTGAGTATCACTTCCGATAGTTTTGGTAATTAACGAACCACAGGTCCATAAATCGAGTAACTCAGTGGTTCTTGGATGTTTCACCATTTGTATGTAAAAATGGTTTTTACGAATCTATCTCTTTAGATCCATTCAGTAGATCCACTGTGTATCTAATGAGATTTTTTTTGCCGCTAGATACATTGCAATTCATAATGGATCTATTGGGATGTTTTCTTTCATTAGATACATTTTAGCCGGGGGCTGTGAGGAATAGATACACAGTAGATCTACTGAATGGATCTAATGAGATAGATTCGTTTTCGTACAAAAATATGTAACGAAACTGATTTTTTAAGAGAGGACAAGAAGTGCAGCGTAACTGAATTAAAAAGTAGATTAAAAAATACACTAATGCTTACCAAAAACAAAAAAAAGTTTAATTGTTATAGGTAACAATGTAATGTTTATTGTTATAAAAACTTAAAAATATATTACAGTTAAATGTTTAGGCATTGTAATATTCAGTGTTTAAGTTTAGTTCATAATAGCATAGTAAGTGCCTAACATTAGTTAAATGAGCGCGATCTCGCCAACAAACTGTTATGGCAGTTTGGCGAGAAATTAAAAGGTTGTAACTGTTATGTATTTTTTTGATAAATAAATAAAAAAAATATATATCATAGTTTTTTTTTTGTAATAGAAAACTGGTCGTGAAAAAGTAGAATGACCCGTTAAGATTTAGTTTCTCGTTTCGTGTTTATTGCAGTGTGGGCTGTTTGCTGGGGTTTTTACGCGACTACAAAAGTCTCTCCTTTAAAAACTCTCCAGTAATGTTTTCCGCATGACCGTAAAGTGGTGCTAACAGTACATGGAGGATAATTACTTCCCTATCAAAAGGGAGATAAAAATTGTGATCGCTAATACCATATTGGGGTGACGACCGGTTTAGCCTAGTGGGTAGTGCACCTGCCTGTGAAGCTGACGGTCCTGGGTTCGAATCCCGGTCAGGGCAAATATTTGTGTGATGAGTATGAATATTTGTTTCTGAGTCTTGTCTATGTATTTAAGTATTTATAATTATGTATTAAATATATCGTCGTCTAGTACCCATAACACAAGCCTTCTTGAGCTTACTGTGGGGCTAGTTCGATTTGTGTAAGATTGTCCTCTAATATTTATTATTATTATTATTTTATTATATTATCATTATATAAAAAGATTCATATAACCCTGGCCAAATGTCGGCAATCTTATTTTACAATTTATTTGGCAAGCTTTGACAGGTAGGTACAGTCGCGGGCATAAATATGTATACATTTTTGGACCTTATTTCAATAGAATAAGGTGATAAAATGTATATATATTAATGCCCTTGACTGTACCATAATTTAGATTCATCTCAATTGTGAGGGTGCAACCGGGTAATCTATTTTCACCTCAGCAGCTCGAACAAGCCCATTTTGCTACGAGAAATCAGTGAACAAAATGAGTTTTTGCTCACTCCGTGAGACAAAGTAACTTTTTGATTTTATACGGCACGAACTGCCATTTGACGACTGCTTGAAGCTGTGTGAGATCCTGACCTAATTTATATTATATTGTTACCACATTTTGATTTCCTGTATCACATAATTTTTGACATTGTGTTTTGTGTTCAGAATTTTATATTTAAAAATGTAATGACTTAGGGTGTTCCGTGTAATGTTACATATTTTTTCTCAATAAATAAATAAATAAATAAATAAATTGACAGTTCGGAGTCTATTTCAAATTCGAAATATTTGCACTTCATTCGCTCTGTCCGTTTCAGGTCGTTGCGAGAAACGAGAGTGCTAGAAATAGGTCGTTTCATAGTTCGACATCACTTCGACATTCAATTTTTTATAGTAGGCCCAAAGCGCGCTAAATATGAAGACGTTCGAAAACTCATAAATTATCCTAAAAAATAAAATTATCATAATATTGTTGGCAAAGGTTCTTTTAAATAAAATAGTATTTTAATAATGAATGTTTTGAAGTAAAACAACTTCAGAAGAAAAATCAGATAGTTTATCACGTCAATTATTAATTATACTTTTAAAAAGTCTTTATTTTAGGAAAACTATACCAAGAGTGCAGTTTCAGAACGCCAGTTTAAAAAAATGCGGTATTAAATTGTTTTCCATTTTTATTTTCTTCGGTATTGCACTATAGATATAAATTAGTGTTTAAAGTAACTAGAAAATATTAGTGATCAGTGATGAAGGCTGTATTTAAACAACAGTGCGTCTAGTTCTTAGTGTACACGCGAGCTGGCGCGCGCGTGACATACTGAAACGTGCCCAAATCTGCCGCGCCTAATCTCGCGTCGTGCGCCTGAACGTTGTGCTGAGGAGTTAATAAAACAAGCAGTGTCTTGATGAATGCTGAATTAAGTCTTCTTCCTGATTCATTACCGGACACGTACGTAAAATACTATGATATGATATTACTATGTTCTCACTGCTGAGGTGAAAAGAATTCAAACTCAAGATTCAAACTTTGAATCACTCGTTAAGAACCTTTCGCTGGTTCGGGAATCAAAATCAGCACGCGCAGAAAACAACTTTGCTCTCTTGTTGCACAAATAACTATTGTAAATAAGCCATTGTGTTATTGATTCCCTCCCTACGCTCAATATTTTAACTTTGAATCACTCGCTAAGAGTTTTTCGCTGGTTCGTTAATCAAAATCAGCACGCGCAGCAAAAAACAACTTTGCTCTCTTATTGCACAAATAACTACTGTAAATAAGCCATTAACTCCTTTAATAAAGTCCTTCATTGTATTGTTATAGAAAATATCAAATTTTATACCGGACTCCAGTGGTTAATTTGATGTAGGTATATAGTGAAAAACAATTTCTACATAGGAAAAAACTTTCATTGTGTCCCAATTACTAAGGTTAAAGAAAAATGAACTCGTACATCAAAGCAAGGCAACACCAAGGGTCAGTGTTTAAACAATTGCTCACTCGCGCCACGAAAGTACTTATGTCAGCATTTCTAAGCCTGTCCAGTCCAGGTAGCTTACCACCCTCCACATTAAAGGAACGTTCAAGCTGTCCCAACCAAAATGTAACATGTTATACGGTTACTGCTTGGACTTGAGGTATTTCGTATCAAGACGTTATTCAAGGCGTATGCCCTGAACAATAAAAAGGCAACCCCCGTGCGTGACCAGCGCCAGCGGCTCATGCAAATTATACTTCCATCCATTTCATACAATAAAACCAAATGAGCCCTTTTAACGCAACATGAGAAATCGATACAAAAATACAAGCTCAGGCTTTGTTGGCTAAGTGCAGAAAATGGAGGTGCGTTGTTAACGAGCGCTGCGTATAGATTAAAATGCGTGTAAGTACAATGTGTTGTACTTTTTTTCAAATTAGAAAAATCGTGCGATTGTCGTCATGCGATTTGAAAGAAAACAATCTTGAAACGGGGAAACAGATTCAGATTCTTTATTGCATTCATGTTGTGACAATTAGGTCTTAAAGTTAGGTGTAGTTCTAAACATGAGCTCTTTCGAGCATTGCAATATACAAACTAAACAAATACACACACACGCGGCGTGATATCTTTGGGACGTCATAAGCTACTGAAATAAGTGAAAATAGTACAATATTATCCTCTGTTTTTCTTAATTGCGAAGCATTTGGCTCAAACATAAGGAAACATATTTATGCTATTTTTTAAACATAACTAAGCGTTTTCGTGCCATATCAGTAGCTCAAAGATTACTGGAAGTAGAGGAAGTTCATTAAAGGGATAAGTTCGTTATACAAATATCTATCAGTGCCTAATTCATTTTATTTTCTGCTACGTACTTGTTTTGCGGAATAAAGTGAAATAAGTTAGTAGAAACACTGGAACCATTAAATACATATGGGGGACAGGACTCCCATTTATAATGTCAAATAACGTTCCTCGTAATTAATTAAATAGTTAAATAATTATAACTAATCTAGATATATAAATGAACAAATGTTACTTTCAATGCTGTTGATGTCAATTGTCTGAAAATAAAATGATTTTTTTTTGTATGTCTTTCCCGTTCACGGGACAATGTTATGGTGTCCCGGACCTTTGGGAGGCGTGCGCGGAGCCGAAGTACCGAGGCACCGAAGTACCAAACGAGTACCACATAGCCAACACGTAGAGGCCCTTTTGACACTTTGATGAAATACCAGGGATACACCGAGCGGATGCTGTCCCTGCCCGTGTCATGGAACGCACACAGAGACAGCACCCGCCAGGGTGTACAGGGACTATTTCTATTTCTAGTATTATTATTATTATTATACATAGAATTTTTTTATTTTTTAATATACCACGTCCGTGGAAAACAGGCGTACGTTAAAATGGTAAGCGGTGAATTACCCTCACAACTTTACACTGCGCGTCATTCAAGCCTAAACTCCAAATTTACCCCAAGACGCCGTAAAAACATCCAGCAACAAACAAGTGGGCTTCCCCGGCCGACAATACATCTTGGGTAATAAAGGGTTGTCCCCCGGGCAGTGGCTGGTCACACGCGGTCATAACCCAATTACTGTCCTACCGCGTTTTTATGGAGCCACTACTGGCGCAAGTACAGTGCACCGTACTTGAAATAAAAAATCGAATATATTTGATATAGCAAAAACTTGTTACTTCTCTTCTTTAACACTGAAATACAAATACTAAAATATTTATTGGGTATCTTGTTGGTTTTAACATATGAATGTGTTAATGAATTCATTAATCACAAAAGCAATCTATTTATATTTAAGGAGTGCCGTCATAAGTAAGCGTATATAGCCACTCAGTAACCCTCTTGTTACAATATGAAAAGTAACAGAAAGTTAAGGAACAGTGCCTCTAGCCTTTTTTTAAACCAAACATAAACGAACGCGTTTGCGTTTAGTCTCAATCCGTATGGCGACGCGAGCAGCGCCTCTGGTGGCCTTACGTGGTAAGGTTGGGTCATACTTAGTTGGAAAAACAAAACTCGTCCCTCCTGTGGTCAATAGTTAACGGCTTATGTGCATGTTAGCTATGTTTTTATTACAGGAATTTATAGAAACGGAGACACTGTTTATGCCGGTTGCTGGTCCAATCCAAAATTAAGCTTTGTAGCCCTTAACTTTTGGTATGTGCACAGAAAAAACGCGAACCTAAATCCGTGTATGACCCGGTTGCCAGAGCTCCCGAGGATGCACTGTGTTGAGAGCGAGGGACCTAAATTTGTCCCTTCGACTGTCAACACAGTGAATTCTCAAATTTCATAATGGGTCGGCAACGCGTACGTGGCTCCTTTGGAGTTGCGGGCGTCTATAGGCTGCGGTGGCCGCTTACCATCAGGTGGACCGTACGCTTGTTTGCCACCGGCGTTGTATAAAAAAAAACTATTTTTTGCCACAAACGGGTTCGTTTGTGTTTTGTTGTTAAAAACTTATACTTGAGGTACAGAAAGGCGACTAGTTGTTTTGTCTGTCTGCACAAGTTCGTATGACAACACGGACTATTTCGATATAAAAAACTGTCAGTGTGAACTACGATCTTCCCGATCCCTTAAACTCTCTGTTCTTCCACATCATAGTGGTTTTCTCTCATCTTCCTACGCTGTTCAAGCTATCCGTCTCTGGAATGCGCTCCCCCTGACAATAAGACAAGCCCCAAGCAAGTTGGCTTTCAAACGTATGCTCTTCAAGCACCTGCTAGAACAAGTCTAGCGTAAACTAATCAGTTAGTATCCCCTGTACTTATGCAGTAGTATATATTTGTATGTATATATATATTTATGTATGTAATATCTACATATTTACGTATGTATTTGTATATATAATTCCGAGGTAAATGTATATTAGTTACGATTATATGTATGTTTATTCTTTCGAAATCGTTTAACTTTTATGAATTATTTTCTCATTGCACCCACATTTGCTAGTTTCTGTTTGGTCCTATGGTCGACTGGTAGAGAATGCCTCATGGCATTAAGTCCGCCCTTTGTACTTATATTCTTTTTGTGCAATAAAGATTAAATAAATAAATAAATAAATACTGGTCGAGACAATATCATTTTTGGCAAATCCACCTTGCTAAAACGCAAGGAGTAGTAGAAGCCATTAAAAATATATATCACTTTTTGCCTTCTCATGCTTGAAAAGTGTGTCATATTAGACTTGTCAAGCAGGGCTAAAGTAGTACATTTAGCCCCTAGGGAAAATATGAATACATATTTATGATTTACAAAACATTTTAATGTGACCAATCAAAATACTTCCATTAAATCCTCCAATCACAGAAGAGTAATTTAACTCTTTAAAAAATATTTGGTGTTGGGTATTAACCAACCAGAATACAGCTTTAGTAAAACAACCAATCAGGAAACAGAATTCATTTCTGTAAAGTGTCTAAAGATTAAGTTTGTAGCAGTCCTTATTTCACAATAATTAAAAAAAGTGACTAAATTGTTTGAGCAACGCTTTGAAGCGCTCAATGGAAGGTCAGTTAGTTTTTTCATGATACAGTAATATACTTCGCCAGGTATGGCAAACGGGTATATCGGTTAGTAGTGTGAGTGACACGACCTTGCTATCGATGGTTCTCAAACATTGTATTTTGGGGAAAATAGTTGTCTTACTTAAAAAATCGGATATAAATTATATTAAGACTATAAAAAATAAAATTACAATAATAACAAAAAAACAAAAAAATGCCTGTTTTACCCTCAACTCTAACTCGCTGATTTACATGTATTCTGTGAGTATTTGTGATAATCCACATCTAAAGGGACCTTATGGCGGCAGGCGCTTACGTTACACCTATTCACTATTGTATTGGAGGCTCAAGCTGAGATGAGACCAGAGTGGCGTCGTGACCTCAGGAGTGGAGTGGAAAGGCACGATGAAGACTGGTTGGAAAGCCTCAGGCAGAAGAGAATCCGCAGTGCCAGACCTCCACCTCAGGACTCGCGCCATGTTTGTGATCGCTGCGGCAGAAAGTGCCGCGCTGCTATCGGACTATATAGTCATCGGAAGCATTGCGGGCAGCCTCCCCGCAATACCTTACGTTGACTTTCTTTCTTGACGCTGCAACAATCATCTGCGAAGATGCTGTGGCCAATCAATCAATGGAACAGCGGCAATAAAGGCGTACGCGCCGGCCGCCATAAGGTCCCTTTCAATATGGATTATCACATTTTATTAAATTATTGAGTACACTCATGTTTAACTTGACCTATTTTGTGTGCTTAAACAATTAAATGCCAATTGTAATACGTAAACAATTTACTTTGCATGATAACGGCAGAATTTTTGTCCTTAATTATCTTTTTTGTTACTATAAAGTGGCAACTCGACCTCGTGTCACGATCCTTATTGTCAGACTTTTTTTAAACCCAGGGTTTTTTTTTGCGCGTGAACGGTGTCTGTCTTTTGTGTCAAAGCAGTTTATAAAAAAATGTTTGGCAATGTTTTATGTATAAATTACATGTGTTTATTAAATAATAATAATAATAACAATCTATGCGAAAATCATAATAATCTGAGCGCTCCCGTGCTTTGGAAGGCACTTTAAGCCGTTGATCCCGGCTGCTGTCTATGATAGGAGTCGTTAAGCCAAGTTAGAGGCCTTCGGGCGGCTTAAGAACTTCTAACAGTCAAGTTGCCCACTCACTTGACAAGCCTAATTCCAATAAGGTCTGGTACCCCGCGTGTTGGAAGGTCAGATGGCAGTCGCTTCCGTAAAAACTAGTGCCTACGCCAAATCTTGGGATTAGGAAACAGACCCTGGGCATCCTTCAGGATGCAACTGTACCGGGATAACGCTAGGATGATGATGATGATGATGAATAATCTTTGCGACGTTAGTAAGCTTACGTTGAGCTTTAAAACTTGATTTTTTTTAAATTTGATAATTTAAAAATGATTAGCCTTGTGCCAGATCATGGGAACCCATGACCGTAGAGACGTTCAATGCTCTGAATTGCTCTGAACCAACTAAGCTATAGTGAGTTTCGTTAGCGGATGCTTCCACTTGATAAAAAAAATCACAGTTGAGGCACACTTACATTTAATATATTTTTTTAATAATATTTTTTTAAATAATATCATTAAACGTTGTACAATAGCTTGCATTCCATTTTCATTACATCGCGGGGTTTGATCGTCCTCGTTTTACCTCGGGAGCCTGCAGTCCGCAATGTAATCTAAATTTCATAGAAGTTCTTGCACCATGTTAATTGGCCTTCAAAATTGAAATACTTATAAATAAATAAATAAATATTTTTTGGACAATCTCACACAAATCAACCCAGTACCAAACTAAGCAAAGCTTGTACTATGGGTACCAAGTGACGATATACATACTTATATAGATAAATAGATACTTACATACACAGAAAACATCCAAGACTCAGGAACAAATATTCGTGTTCATCACACAAATACATGCCCTGACCGGGATTTGAACCCGGGACCTCCATCTTCGAAGGCAGCGTCACTACCAACTAGGCTAAAGCGGTCGGTGTATTAAAATTTATTAAACAGGTCACTCTCGTCTTTAAGGTCGAGTATAGCTCGACATGTTTCGGACCAATACGTTGCCCTTGATCATGAGAACTAGCCGCGACGGCCGCGCGAGTTTTATATTTAAAATTCCTTGTAATGGTGAACCTGTAAAATATAATGATTATTACTTATTAATAAAATTGATTCTATAAAATGAAATAATATCTGACATGTAATTTTGACTTTTGAATAAATGAATATGAATATGAATATTCGATTTCGTATAATTAAGTGCATAACACTAATTGACTTTACACGATACCCATAGAATTTAATACAAGTAAAATTGATTGCATATATAAAATGAAGTAATATCTGACGTGTAATTTTGACATTATGAATAAATGAATATGAATATGAATATTTATTTTCGTATAATTAAGTGCATAACACTAAATGACTTTACACGAATACCCATAGAATTTAATACAAGTAAAATTGATTGTATATATAAAATGAAATAATACATGACATGTAATTTTGACATTATGAAGTAATGAATATGAATATGAATATGAATATTCACTTTCGTATAATTAAGTGCATAACACTAAATGACTACACGAATACCCATAGAATTTAATACAAGTAAAATTGATTATATATATAATGAAATAATATCTGACATGTAATTTTGAAATTTTGAATAAATGAATATGAATATGAATATTCGCTTTCGTATAATTAAGTGCATAACACTAAATGACTTTACACGAATACAAATATAATTTAATACAAGTAAAATTGATTGTATATATAAAATGAAATAATATCTGACATGTAATTTTGAAATTTTGAATAATTGAATATGAATATGAATATTCGCTTTCGTATAATTAAGTGCATAACACTAAATGACTTTACACGAATACAAATAGACTTTAATACAAGTTAAATTGATTGTATATATAAAATGAAATAATATCTGACATGTAACTTTGACATTATGAATAAATGAATATAAATATGAATATGAATATTAGCTTTCGTATAATTAAGTGCATAACACTAAATGCCTTTATACGAATACCCATATAATTTAATACAAGTAAAATTGATTGTATATATAAAATGAAATAATATCTGACATGTAATTTTGACATTATGAATAAATAAAAAAAATAATAATAATAATCTGTTTATTGCAGTATTAAATTACAAATATATTTATTACAGTCTACATAGTCTATAATCATTCTATCTAAATGAATATGAATATGAGTATGAACATTCACTTTCGTATAATTAAGTGCATAACACTAAATTAATTTACATGAATACATAGAACTTAATACAAGTACATAATAAAATTCAGCTTCAATTTAGTCGACGTTGTTTAAACTTTTTCTGCAGACTAACAATATCAACGCGAAGTGCGAAGTAGAATAGTGTTGTTCTTGCAATTACCTGGCTTGGTCTAATTCCGTTTCCCTGTTACGTTCATTAAAGTAACTTAGGGCGTTGGCAAACAGTTTAGTGACAAGTTAACTACACTATAAGCCATATCGCTCCATTTGTGTACGTATTACTTATGGGCTAAGTTGCAGAATCGAGGTTAACGTGAAATAACAGAATGTGTAGTTGTTTTTTCGATACGAATAGCATTTTGCATAAACAATGCCTATATCCGTCATTTTTGTTATGAAAAAGGCATTTACAGCAGAGGAATTTGGCAACTATATTACGAAAATATCAATTATAACCGAATGTGTTAAAACCTTTGTCTACACCCATACAGTAAATCCTCTTTTATGTGCTCAAAAAGTGTAGGTAAGGACCAACTTTACAATATCGCGCCGGTCCGGGGCGGAGATGGCCATAACAGCATCAAAAACGGTATCGTTATGGCCATCTCCGCCCATAACGATACAGGCTCGTGCTCAAAAGACTTCAACGGGTTCACGTTCGACCTCATTACACTTGCAACGCAATGGTTCCTGAACACATGAAAGAGGATTTAATATACGGATGTAGATAAAGTAGTGTATGCAACTGTACATAATTAGGCCTTAAAATACTCGTGTGATCCTATTATGAAACTCGCTCACGCTTGTTTCATAAAACCACACTCGTGTTTTAAGACCTCTCATTATGTATCAGTTGCATAAACTACTATTACCTACCATTGCGTGATTTTACGCGATACGGTAAAACAACACGCCGCAGCACGTAGCAGCATTGTTTCGATTAGTTTCGGAAATTGATCGTAGAGACATGACTCATTGCCCATTGACGGAAAAAAAATGATACAGAAAATCATGGCAAAAAAAAATAATTTACGTCTTTAAATATTTACCTTTATCGTAGGCAGTTAGGCGCTCCGTATCATAGGTATGTAATTTTTAGATATCCATAGTATGAATGTGTCTATCTGTTACCTATTCACGCTTAAATCGCTGAACCGATTGAGATGAAATTGGCTAGTCCTTCCTAGGGAGGTAGTTTGACTCCCTAGGAGGGATACTTTTTATCTCGGAAATCATACCTTTAGGGGGTGAAAGTTTGATAACTAGATAAGCGGCTGATATAAAATAATAGCAATATAATTCTAACTCGATGAACGAGATCGCGGACGGAGTCGCGGACAAATGCTAGTTTTTATATTATTGTTCCAAAAAACTGTCAAGTAAATGTAATATAATACGTGCGACCCTCTGAGAACGATTTAAGGTGGAGTACACAATATGTGATCGACTCTTTGACGTTGCAATCTATCCTTAATTTCCCATGAGACATACCTGCCGCCACAATAAAGAAACTATTTCATTTTTACACATTAGAATCACTTTCTATACGAATTTCTATACAAACGGCAAGATATTGTGATATACGAGTATTTTTATGACAAAAAAACATATCAATCAGTGTTGCCAGATGGTTACATTTCTTACATTTTTCGTAACTTTTGACCGGCTCGCGTAACATGCAAGTAACTTCTGTTGTAAAGGATTTTTTTGTAACTTTTGAGGATAATGATACTGTATTTACAAAGAAAGGTAATTGTATCTAACCGGGATCAAGCGACACAATTTATAGGCTTCCATACAGAAAAGGTGACAAAATAACCTACATAGTACGACTCTGTCTGTCCGTCTCTTGCAACTTTGTATGACATTTGAGTCACCGCCCATCAGCTCGGCGTAATCTGTCGCCGAAATCGCCGAATTGTAGCTGTATATGGCGACTCGTTTCTTAGAATCGAATGCTTTGATAAGTAATTATGAACGTTTTGATAAGTAATTATGAAAAATATATAAAATGTAACTTTTGCATTAAACATGTAACTTTTCAAGAAAAGAAATGTAACTTTCGTCCCAACGGCCCTGGCAACAATGATATCAATTCCGTATTAGTTCTCGCTGGCAACTCCCAATGTGTATATTTACCATTATATCACCGCTATCACCGGTTACCTGTATTTTTATTATTGCTCTCTAAATAACGAAATATTCATGGTGATGGCTGCGATATGCGCCATACTCGTGATTGCGTGCTGTTTGTGGAGTCCGGTCTGTTCATGCTTGCTAGGACATAGTGACTACGTTAATACTAGTGTATTTTTATAGGGGATTGACGAGAGACATCATCCTGTTGTGGATTCGTTTTTATTATCAGTGACTTAGAGACCATATACATCTCTAACAATATTAAATTAATTTTAATTTTGACGCTCAGAGACTATGTACATCTCTGGGATATTATATTAATTTCATTATACTCCTTGTTTAATCTTGAGACCTTATACATCTATAACTTTACTGATGTTGTAATATTTGTAATAAGATAACTTTGCAAGTTTATCTTCACTGTCATCATCATCATCATCATTTCAGCCGAAAGACGTCCACTGCTGAACATAGGCCTCCCCCAAGGCTCGCCATTTATCTTCACTGTATGACATTAATTTTGTTATAATTGTAAACTCGAAATTATTATTCCTTCTTGAACTGTAAATTAATATTTTGACATGAAAAATGCATTACTTATTATATGTAGTCAGACTTTCTTAAATTGTAAATTAATATTTTGACATGTAAAAGCGCCCTTGTGGCCTATTTGCAGAATAAATGTTTGATTTCGATTTTGACATCTGTCAGTTCACTTTGTCTAATTAAAATTTCTAGTTTACCTATACAAGCAATTTTTGCTACAAATGGATTTTTTGACATGGTAAGACGTAACAATGTATCGTACCATCGTAGCTGAGCATTGTATGAGCTACAGTATATTATGCGACAGGGATGACCTTTTGACGATCTCATTATCCCCAAGGAACCTCGAAGATGACACCCATTTCGACTTTTGAGAAAAGTATTTGTCCGCCATCTTGAATTCGAAAATGGATGTCATTTTCGTAATCGGCACCCCGAGGAACCACAAAGATGACACCCATATCGATTAAAAAAAAAATCCGCCATCTTGGATTCGCAGATGCAAATCATTTTCATAATTGACACCCCGAGGAACCTCGAAGATGACACCCATATCGATTTTTAAGAAAAGTATAAATTTGCTCCCCGCACAAACTTGGAATCCTGCAGAAGCAATTTCGAAAAACACTGAAACTCCTTTTTTATATTTAAGTAGAGAGTCTATATACGAAGTTTCAAATCTTTCACTTCAAAACCGAATTGCTCCCCGTACAAACTTGGAACCCCCTTTTCACCCCTTGAGGGGAGCAATTAAAAAAAACGCCGAAATCCGCCATTAATGTATTTAAACAGAGAGTCTGTATAACAAATTTTAAATCCCTCTTCAATAAATGTTTTCATACACTTTCATCCCTTGTTTTACCCCCTTAGGGGACGAATTTCGAAAAATCCTATGTTTTCCCTAGCCTACGTTATAAATGTAATGGACTGTGCTTCTCTTGATTAGATGATGGCCCTTGCGAATGCACTTCGACCCAGTGGGATCTTTTGTGCAATTGCCCCCAATTCTCTAG
Organism: Epiblema foenella; assembly: GCA_963556455.1. Classification (NCBI taxonomy): domain Eukaryota; kingdom Metazoa; phylum Arthropoda; class Insecta; order Lepidoptera; family Tortricidae; genus Epiblema; species Epiblema foenella. The sequence goes on from OY747105.1 coordinate 21,756,266, forward strand.
CGTTAGTAGTTTCGGCTGTGCGTTGATGAGTCAGTCAGTCAGACAGTCAGGACTTATTCTTTTTATAAAATTTCACTATTGTGACTATACTTATTATCTACCTAACGGTAGTACAAAAGTTACGTGATTACCCTGCAGCAGGGTAACGGTAGTACAAAAGTTACGTGATTACCCTGCAGCAGGATAACGGTAGTACAAAAGTTACGTGATTACCCTGCAGCAGGGTAACGGTAGTACAAAAGTTACGTGACTACCCTGCAGCAGGGTAACGGTAGTACTAAAGTCACGTAACTTTTGTACTACCGTTAGGTAGATTATGTCAGGTTTTAATTGTCAGCTCATACATTCATACCTCAAAATTGACAGGAAAATCTATCTATCATTAGTACTCGTATATAAAGTTAAATGATTCGCGTAATGTTGCCATGTAAATGAGAATAATAGCGCGCCCTCTTAACAATGGTCATATATTTCTGGCCGGGCTTTACAAAGTACACGCGTGCACTTAAGGCAAGGCCCATTCACAGATCTAACGAAAATACTGAAGTTTGAGCTTCCAGTGTGAAGAAATAATGTAGAATTACACTACACAAAAAATACTGTAGACTGAAAAAGAAACATAGAAAAAATTAAAATGAAAAAAAATTAAAAAAAAAAATATTGTTCACTTGGAGTATTACATTAGATGTATCACGATCCTGCGTACTGAGCTAGGAAACCCTGAAAAGAAATAACCGAACAAAATATTGAAAAATTACTTGGTAACTCTCTCAAAAAATCCTAAATATCATTATAAAAATAAACTTTACTGCTGCAGATCTCGTAATTATCAACGACAGTAATACGTTTTTTTTTAATTACGATAGCTTTTTATTGTTCTAAGGAAATAACCGGACAGATTTTTCATAAGTGATTCAGTGTTCCAACAATCAATAAAAATTTACAAAATACTTACGGAATTACGCGCAGAGCTTCCGTAGAGAGCGGGATGGTTAATTGCAAACTCACGTGTGTTAGAGGGGGTCATTTGCACTGGAATAACCTTGCCTTAATATGGTGATCGCGCTAGGGAATGTCATGTAGGTAACATTCAAAGGATCTCAAAGTACAATAGTCTAATAGACGCTCGGTGTTCATTTCTGATATTCCGAATATTCTATTGTAACATGCTCACAGAGCATCACATGTCAGTCACCTCATTTAAATAATATCGATATATTTAATACGTCTAAAGCGCAATTTAAAAAAACAAATCGTAAATGTTATTCCTGAAAATGGTAATATTATATGGTAATTAGGCTAAAGTACTTGGTAATATTCAATTTCCCGCTCGCTACGAGTACGTGTTCTTTTGTAAGTTTTGTAACATTTCTCTGCAACTTTTTCGGATGTAATATCTTCTATAGGGTAGTGCATAAATAATATAAATTTTATGTCTTGGTGAGAGCTGTTGAGGAGCTAGATGAATGTATAACATTGACCTAAAATAAGTTACTTCAATTTGTACATCTATCTCTGTTTGTCTCTCCAAATAAATAAATACATTTCGTCGATACATCGGTAAACAAAAAATCTTCTGAAAGTATTGCCTAGAAATGATTAAGCTCCTTATCAAGCGAAGCCTACAATTAAATAATATACCATTAGTATCCCGAAAGCTGGAATACTCGTACTTTTTTGTCAAATATATTATCTGCCTTCGAACTGTGCTGTAACTGAAGTAACGTGATTGTACGACCTAATTCCATTGAAACAGAATCAAAAATATTAAAGAATGTTGATTATTAACCTTATATACAATCTGAAGTTTAATTAACAAAGATCCCTACTTAAACCCTGCTCATAAATTTACACTAACGTGATACATATTTACACTTAATAAGAGAACAACGGTTGGAACTCACTTGTCTTTCTCTTTTTTTTTACTCACTCCGAAACATGTAGCAAATAGTGACTTTCCAAGTGAGTTCCAACCGTTGTTCTCTTATTAACCCTGTTCATGTTTAAGATACTTAAGTCCTGTTCATGTTTTATCATTGTCATAATTTTTCATGTAGTTCACAATAACGCGTTTTATTATCATCTTATTTATTTATGGACTAACATTATAAAAACCTAAACTAGGATGCCGCCGGCAGCGAGGCGGGGCCTAAAGCTACCGGTGGTGTCGGGCGACACTCCACAGAGAGAGGAACCTCCTGACTATCCGCGCCGTGTCCAGGAGTACCGCCTTCTGTATCTAACCCTTGACCCAACCATCTAGCGAATCTCTTGAGGTGTTGGTCGAGGCTCTTCGCTATTAGACCATTCGCAGAGACGACTATCGGGACAATGATCGTTATTATTATTCTCTTTATTTATTTTTTGCCTTAGGCTAGGTTTTTACAATATCTTTATAAAAAGTAAAATATAAAAATACACTTACAAAACATAAAATCATTATAAAAACCTAACCTAGTATGCCGCCGGCAGCGAGGCGGGGCCTATGCTACCGGTGGTTAGGGCGACAGAGAGAGGAACCTCCTGACTATCCGCGCCGTGTCCAGGAGTACCGCCTTCTGTATCTGACCCGTGACCCAGCCATCTAGCGAGTCTCTTGAGGTGTTGATCGACCATTCGCAGAGACGACTATCGGGACAATGATCATTATTATTATTATTATTATTTATCCCTCCATCAGAAATCCCTACTATTCTTGTAAAAAATATTAACTAATTCTAAAATAAAACAAATAACTTTTTTATGCAACATTAAAATGAACATTTTAGGGACTGTAGTAAAATATTCTCTTTAGTGTTTTGGTCATACGTCCCTTCCCGTTTATCATAACAATAGTTACTCGTTTATAACAAACCGGCAAAGGAATACTTACTTTTGAAAAGTTGAATCTCGGGCAAACATTTTCTCAATTAAATTTCACTATCCCAGAACTTGTCTAAAGATAACTATATGCATACCTCGGTTTGAGTTTGGAGTGATGACCTGGTGAAGGTCGCGGGAATCCGGTGGAAACGAACGGCACAGGACCGGTCTAAATGGCGAGCCTTGGGGGAGGCCTATGTTCAGCAGTGGACGTCTTTCGGCTGAAATGATGATGATGATGATGATGATACCTCGGTTTGAACAAGGAATCCTAGAAGACTTCGCTTACGCTTGGCCGTTTACAGCGTTCTATTTGTCCAGTTTCTTATTATCAAAAGCGGGTTTAAAATTAGATTTTACATTTTCTTAAAATATTTTGTGGACACCATATTTGTAGCCTTCAACTTAGACTTACCTATAAACAACACATTTTTAGGATGGATTGCAATTACGATTACGATTATGTGTACATACATTTCATACAATAACTATATACGGTTTAGTGTAGGACGGCTCACTTAGGCTCGATTGCACCAACATACGATTACGGGCCGGTCATCATCAAATATGGCGCCAGCAGCTGTCATCCCATAGAAACTTGTCAAACTTACCATACATCATATTTTAACTAACACCGCTTACAATCACAGACGGTTTGGTGCAACCCACTCTTAATCTCTTTACTCGAACAAACATAAATAGATTTAGTCGTAAGATCCATAATAATTTTACTTAGATGGTTGGCAATCCAAAACTGTGCGTTTCTCAAGAAATTTCCTGCCTCGCACAAACGAACTATGGAATGGACTGTCGCCTGCGGTATTACCGGACCGATATGACCTTCAAACCTTCAAGAAAAGAGCGTATTCCCTTCTGAAAGGCCGGCAACGGACTTGCGACTCCTCTGGTGTTGCAGGTGTTTATGGGCGACGGTAATTGCTTACCATCAGGCGATCCGTCTGCTCGTTTGCCCCCTATAATATAAAAAATAAATAAATTTAGAATAATGGAAAAATTTAAAAATTTAGACACTCATCAGGATTCGAACCTGCGACCTCCCGGCACTCGAGGCTCCCTTAAGGCGTTTGTATATAAAAAAAAAATATTCAACGTAAGTTTAAGAAAATATTACTATTTAATCGAATTAGCTTTAGTCTCATAAGAAACACGCGACTTTCTCGACTTGGCTCCTGTGTGAAATAAGACCTTCACACAGGAACGACTAAAGCTACTATTGGTGGGTTCAACTCTTCTAGTGAACCCACTACCTGACATAAAAAGGCTCAGCAATTCTTCAAAGTAATAAAACGAATGCCCAGAGCCTTGTGCGTGACCACCAGAGCCCATGGAAATTCATATTTTATTTTTGCTTCACGATATTAAACACGACAACCTAAAGCGAATCACTGAATTTATTTATTCGGAGAATCACGAATACTGGCTTTGTGTTGAAAAGCATTATGTCTATTTAATCTTCGTGAGCCTTTACGGCCTTTATATTTGCAAAATAAGGGTAGAATTTTGACATTATACTTTTAGTTCATCGCTTTTGTGGATTTGAATGCTAGGTAAATTATATGAGGACAATGGATTTGCAAACTTTTATAAACTACATTATGCAATATAAATACGTCGACAATACTATAGAGTGTTAGGGAACTAGTAGTATCGACGTATCTAGTAGGAAATAATAGGTATGGTGACTGACGATTAACAACATACCGACAAACCCGTCCCTGGAATCCCAGGGCTCATTACAAAAGAATGCTATTATTTAAGATTTCAAGCTTACATGGTCATTTACATTAGAATTACGATTTGAAACGGGATATTTACCATGTATATTTGTATTTTGGAGTTCACTCACTGAGTGTGGTGTGTCGTGACCGTAATCGAGTTTCAAGTGACAAGGCGGACGGTGGTAGTGACGGTGACACTGTGGGAAAAAAGCGAACCAGGAAGAGGGTAGATCGCTATGGTGTGTGGGTAGACCACAACTAAAACTCGCAGCACGTCAGTTAATCCTTGATAATGGCGCTTGCAACAGTGCCGAAATATCGGGAACTCAAAAATACAAATATACATGGTAAATATCCCGTTTCAAATCGTAATTCTAATGCTATTCATTTTTTTTCGCTGGGAGATGACGCCTTAAGGAAATGTCGGGACAAAAGTAATGTAGAAAAAACGGCATACAAATTCCGTCCCGCAACTAAACCGGCTTCCTTACTTTGTGGGTCGGGACATGTCAAAGGCAAGTCAGCATGTCGCCTAAGTGGCCATAGATGCATCTCTGCATCTGGAACACACTAACCCTACAGACAAAAATCGAACAGCAATCATAATAATGATCACCTTAGTGTATGCAAGTATATTACTGACAAAAATCGAACATAAATCATAATGATCACCTTAGTGTAAGCAAGTATATTATTGACAAAAATCGAACATAAATCATAATAATGATCACCTTAGTGTAAGCAAGTATATTATTGACAAAAATCGAACATAAATCATAATAATGATCACCTTAGTGTAAGTATATTACTGACAAAAATCGAACATAAATCATAATAATGATCACCTTAGTGTAAGCAAGTATATTATTGACAAAAATCGAACATAAATCATAATAATGATCACCTTAGTGTAAGTATATTACTGACAAAAATCGAACATAAATCATAATAATGATCACCTTAGTGTAAGCAAGTATATTATTGACAAAAATCGAACATAAATCATAATAATGATCACCTTAGTGTAAGCAAGTATATTACTGACAAAAATCGAACATAAATCAAAATAATGATCACCTTAGTGTAAGCAAGTATATTCCAATCAATGTAGTTTGACTTAACCTTCCAGCCCGCGGTCAAGCGGGGCCCGAGGGAAATTAGAAGGAGACGGATAAAGGTCGCAGGCTTAGGGGAATACTGTAACTAAGTAAGTCACAATGCCTCACAACTGCAATAAAATATCTACTCAACTGATTGAACAGGCAAGTTCCTAAGATATATGGGGTAATATGCTAGATGATAAAATAAACATGGCCTTTCGAATCAGTTTTTAGAGAAGTTCAAATGTTTGAAACAGATTACCTACAGTTAGAGTAACGCAAAAAACGAAAATGATTTACTACTATAAGATTTCAAGCTCACATGGTCATTTACATTAGAATTAATCGGGAACTCACAAATACAAATATATGGTAAATATCCCGTTTCAAATCGTAATTCCAATGATTTACTACTGATTATATGTACCTCTATACCCCACAAAGTACTTTTTGCATTGATTCTTTGCGAGTTTGAATTGACCTTCTAATTTCAATTACCCTGAAGCATACTCACTGTCAACAATTAAACTAGTTCCTAGATCTTGTAAACTGTTAGCAACATAAACAATGTCTAACTTAGCTGTAGTTTACCGCGAATTGGCCGTTAGGCAACGTTACTCCTTCAGATACTGGCTTTGGATGCGATACTAACCGCAGTTTGTAACTAGCGTCAGGTTTGATTTTATAGACTGGGCTACGGCCTCGTTTCCCGGAAATACAAGTTACAATTTCACAAGTCTAAAGCGTGTCACACACTAAGCAGATACGATAAGATATCTGTATCTGAACGCAATATCGCTCCCTATACAATTCAATGAGCTAACACACACAGCGCAGATAACATATTTTATCGTGAATTATCTGTGGGCACCGACATATATCGAAAGATGGCAAAGATATTATCTGCGTATATGAATTGATCTGCGTATAATATCTGCCGATATAAATATGGTATAGTATTTTATCTGCAGATAGATACAGGTCGATGTTAGACGGAGCCGTCCGCCCGCGCCCCGACCCGCCCCGCTGCACGCGCCCCGTCCCGCCTGCGCCCCTTTCCGGCCCGATGCCCGCTGTGTTCGCTGCGCTGCTGGCTCATTCGTTGTTTACCTTTGGATGACGTATGGTGCAGAAACAAACACGAAAACATCCTGTATAAACAATCCGCACCAAAAAACAAGTCTACTCAGTTTGAAGGATTTAGACTGAATGTATCGTCTCGTATATTATCGTATCTGCGTAGTGTGTGATAGTTTCAGATCATTAAGTTATTATACGCAGATAAAATATTATCGTATCTGCATAGTGTGTGACACGCTTAAACTAGAAATACTGAGTCTTTTGACATGCATAAGGCAATCTAATACGCCCATTTGACCAGTGTTGCAGTTTTAGACTTGTAAAATAAAGTTGTAACTTAAAGTGTGGCTCCAGGTATTATATGGCAATAACGGCATTGTATTATCTAATTCTAGAAACTATTACATAAAACAAAGGCGTAATTACGGGATGAAATATGGTTCATATCTATTTTTTATTCTCCTCTCCTGAAGTCGGTTAAATTTTTTTTTGATATTAATAGGCAAATTGAACTGTAATGTTTTCAACTATTGTAAACCATTTACATCTCAAAAAGATAACTTATCTAAATCGGTACCCTTCCACAGGGTTCAGATCTTGGATACATCTTTTTTAATATAATTTTAGTTTTTATGTTTCAATTATTTTGTGGTTTTAAATTCTTGGAAAGAAAAATATATTGAAATATATTTAAATATATTTTATTATTGAAATGAAATATATATATATATATATATATATATGAAAAAGATCTTAAAATAGTGGCGTTTTACTTAACACGTCCTCTAAATCATATATGTTTATTGTTTGACCTTTCATATCATATATCTTACTTGATTATATAACCACGGGGACATGATTCTTCATATTTCAACTATCCCAGTGAAATATTTTTAATATATGTTGACTCCAGAGACTTTAGATCTCCAAGCTACAGATTAAAATAATTGTAATATAATGAGAATGAAGACTATATTATTATAGACACCTCTCGGTATTAAATGTGTGCCCATGTATTTGTTTATAGTGTCGATGTTGCAATGTTACCTTTATTTCCATTATAAATATACTATTAAACTGATATCAGAGTCAATTGCCTAGTTTCGTGTCACGCTTATTTTAGTTCACATGCTATAGTTTTTAAGCCACGTGGGTGGCAGAATAACAGCGTCTGTAGACAAGAGTCTTTAGTGGTCTCTTGGTCCAGACACAAGCTGAGTCACCTACCCTTTCAATTGTTTTTGTATACTTTGTTTTATTGTACCTGTCTTGGTTACCTGTAAATGTATACAATCATTGAATAAACGTCTTATTATTTTATTATATGTTATGACTGCATACCTTTGAGGCTATATTTTAATTTTGTAGCATGAAGAAATCGCTTTATCAATTATATATCAACAGAAGTAAATGCATAACTCATAATCAATGGCATAATATGCAAAATCTCTGGAATATTACATTCGTTTTTAATTCACGAAGACCAAGAAAGTTTAAAGTAACCGAGCTGACTCGTTTGTGTTTTGTTTCCGCTGTTCCGCTGATTACTTCGCCGGCAATATCGTTGCTTCTCAGATAATAAAGGTAGTAAGAACGATTGGAGATAGTGCCTAGACTGCCTTTACTGTTCTGTACCCCGGCCCGATATAAGAGTGCACACCTAAGTTCTACCGTCAGCCCTGTAAGAGTTCGCCAACTTTTCAACAATCTATTCAGAGTTGAATTGAATGTGTTTGTTTATCTATGTAACCACTTCCACAAACGTAAAATTCAAAGTTGGTACCTTAATTTCTGGCTATTGTTTTTTTTATAACACGTCGGTGGCAAACAAGCGTACGGCCCGCTTCATGGTAAGCGGTCACCGTAGCCTATGGACGCTTGCAACTCCTGGGGTGTCACATGTTCGTTGCCGATCCTTTAAAAAATTATACACTCCTTTCTTGAAATCTCCATAGTCCCTAGGGAAAACCTCGTCAGGGAGCTCATTCCACAACCGGAGCGTCCGTGGGAGGAAATTCCTCTGAAACCGTACCGTACGCGACCATTTCGGTTCTAAGGTGTGAGGATGAATGCCCTGCCGACGGCGAGCGGTGCGATGGTAGAAAGCGGCCATGGGCATCATGTCGAACAGTTCTATTGTTCCTGAAAAATGCGAAATGGGGCTTAGACGTGTACATTTTTTATCCCTTAAGGGTCCTTATCAGTTAAATAACGCTCATCTATTTACGTCATTTTCTTTCTTAATTGACACGCATCTTACATTTTCTCAATGTTGTTATCTAGAACAGGACTATTGCGACTTTTTGACATAAACATGAAATGCAGTTTTTGGGTTTCTCATTAAGAAATATAGTTTCAAACATCACTCCAAATCGAGTATTTTCCGCTCAAATTCTACTTCACACAATAAAATCAAAAAATGGCATGTTACTAAGTCTTTTTTCACACCTGCTATTCAGAAAAGAGTTATTGTTTCCCTCGAATGAGGGATCAAAGATGTACTTTTCTTCCCTCATTTGAGGGCAACAATGACTCTTTTCTGAATAGAAGGTGTGAAAACCAGTATGTGACACTCGGTAGTAAAATCATTTGTAAGATATTTCATGTTTTTAGCAGCAGGCCTCATATACGGCGTGAAAAGCAGTACGTGTCACGCGGTAGCAAAATATTTCCGTCTTGGGCGTAAACACTTGAATCCCTCGCTACGCTCAAGATTCTACTTTAGAATCCCTCGCTACGCTCAGGACTCTATTGTAGAATCTTTCGCTTCACTCAGAATTCAATATACCGCCCTCGCCGTAAATATATCATTTTGCTCCCTTGAGACACAATCTACTATTTTCCACTTAAATTCTACTACACACAATAATATCAAAAAATGGCTATGTTACTAAGTCTTTTTGTTTACTAACAAACTATGAACCACTGATGTCTGATAATAAACGTATTTTTTTTATCGAGAGTTGTCTATTGTAGAACGGAAAGCAGCGGTAAATTGTGTAATATGTAGAACGAAATTCAATTCAATCATTTACAGTGTGTGCCATAATCCCCATTCCCTTTCATCGAATAGATTCGACGTATATTCTTAAATAAGGAAGAATAAGGTCTAAAGACGGAAAACAGATTTCTGAACCACTGACTGCAACGTTCCAGCGATACTTCCCCGATTCAACACGGAAGATTCACTCATTCAGTCGAGTGTGAAAGGAGAAGTTATTGGATTAGCTGTGTTTTATTGTAATGGAATATACATCGTTTAGAAATGTACAAACAGTGTTAGAATGTGAACACGGGTAAAGGTTTCAATGACACAGGAAGGCTAATTTCATCAAAATTATACGGAAATTCAGACACTGTTCATATTTTATCCCTGTTCATTGATAATGAAATTTCATTTTCAACTGAAATATGAAAATAATATTTAAAAAATATATAAATAAAGATTAACCCCTTTATTCATAAAACTTAACAAACCTCTGCTAACTAAAATGTCTGTTGTCACTGTCTCACAAGCACGAGTGTCAAAGTGACAGATAAGGACAAACGATCTCTAGCGGCTAGTTAACTAATATAGGTTTGATTGACGTTTATGAATATGGGGGTAAAATACCGGCATTCTTCCTGATCCTCTAAGAGCCATGAAAAAAATAAACGAAAACGATGAGCATTATTTTAACTAATAATTGGCGATGATGTAATCATATGGGTCCTTATGATTACATCATCGCCAATAACAACACAACCCTTTCAAGCATCTCAACTTTTCTCATCCAATCTTTAATAGAAGGTTCATTGGTTATTACCGGTTTTATCGCTTTTACCGCTATCGCTTGTTTTATGTTAGCGAAATTGTTTCGCTTGACGGAGGACGCTACGTGACGGTCGCATCATTCCGATTTGGAAATAAACCCATTGATGTTATGAAACTTGTGTTATTACTTCCTTTTACGTCCGTATTATTTTACGGCGTCTTTATTTAAGAGGCTTTTTGTCTGACAACGTCGACTGCCTAATTCCCATGACGGAGAGTTAAGTGACTGAGGAATATGTTGGTTTTGTTTGTATTGAAAGTGTTTTGTTCTACGACTAGGCATGCAATGCCAGACGATTCTGAATCCCGCGATTGAAATCCGGTATTGGACTACGATCCCGAGATTTCGGTATTTCGGGATCCCGGAATTTTTCATTCGAAAATACGAGTAAGTGACAATCTACAGTCACATTGTAATTAAGTATATATTTTACATACGTATATATGTAGGGTATAATAGTTTATTACAACCTACATGTACGAATGTTGTATGTTAAGTAGTTATGTTGATTGTGGATAGGGACGGTATTGTTAAGTAAAGGCTGTGACCGTCCAGGTTGAGTACCTTTATTGCACTAAAATAACAAAGTAATAAAACGTGTTAGGTAAACGATATAATGACGCACGCGCGGGTGCATCGTAAGCTTAACATTAAAATGTCGAGTGTGCTCGTACATGCTGCCAAATTTAAGAAAGGAGTAAAATTACAAGTGGACAAATAATAATAAAAGATACTAACGAGATAATAGGACATGCAATGCCAGACGATTCTGAATTCCGGGATTGTAATCCGGTATTGTACTAGAATCCCGATATTTCAGCATTTCGGGATCCCGAGATTTCCATCTGAAAATACGAGTAAGTAACAATTTACAGTCACATTGTAGCTATCTATTTTATATATAAGTAGAAACATAATATAGGGCAGAGAATAATAAAAAATACTAACGAGAAAATAGGGCACGCCATACCAGAAGATTCTGAATCCCGCTATTGGACTATAGTCCCGAGATTTCGGTATTTCGGGATCCCGGGATTTTTCATCTGGAAATACGAGTCAGTGACAATTTACAGTCATATTGTAGCTATCTATTTTATGTATAAGTAGAAAAATAATATAGGGCAGAGAATAATAAAAAGTACTAACTAGAAAATAGGGCACGCCATACTATAAGATTCTGAATCCCGGGAATTAAATACGGTATTGGACTATAGTCCCTAGATTTCAGTATATCGGAATCCCGAGATTTTTCATCTGGAAATACAAGTAAGTGACAATTTACAGTCACATTGTAACTATCTATATTTTATATAAGAAAAATTATGTAGGACAGAGAATAATAAAAAATACTAAACAGATAATTATAAATACTCAACTTTCTTATTACTGCTTTCTCATAATTTTTACGAATACATAAGACTTTCATATTTTTCTATTGAAATTTAATGCAGAATCTTCACTCTTTTTTCGGTATCGGTATGTTTCAATACCGGTATTGAATTATCGTAAAAATCGGTCCGAGATCCCGGTATTCTGGGATTTTCGGATCTCAGTTTTCATGCCCTATCTACGACTATCGATAGTATCGATGTACATGGGTATGTTACTGTTAGAACCCTTTTTTCGATAAGTTAGTCTGCGACGTAAATTATCGCTTAAACGAGTTGGTCGAACTACGAAAGTCTACCAACAATTTAGTGGTAGCAACTTTTTAATACAATGGAGGTGGCAAACAAGCTAACGGCCTGCCTGATTGTTTATCATTCACCGTAGAAGTTGAAGCGTTATTCATTGAATTCAATCATGTCAACATTAGTTGGTTAAATCAGCAGCACTTAATTCGGCGTTGCGTCGTTTAATCCTTTTTTTATTTTTTATTTTCACTGTGACTTTATAATCCGGGCCCAATAAAGCGATAAGAGTGCGCGGTAGGAGAGTGGCCTGGGATAATCCAGGGGAAAACCTCCGACACGACCACGCGTGCGGTTTGAAACACTGGAATACTCTAACCCCCGTATTCATAAAACTTAACAAACCTCTGCTAACTAAAAAGTTCTTTGTCCCATTCTCACAAACGTCAATGTCAAAGTGACAGATAAGGACAAACGAACTTTAGCGGCTAGTTAACTAATATAGGTTTGACAGACGTTTATGAATAAGGGGGTAAGAGTTTGCGCTCCAGTGAGATTGGTCAAACGAATCTGTGAGTGGAATCGAGTTACTCTTAGCTGGGCTAGGTATATATGTATAATCGGTGTGTATATGTATAATAAAACTAAAATAGAGGAAGAGATAATTATTTCTATAAACGTATTTCTACAGCTTCAACTTATACAGTATTATTTAAAGTAGTTTCACTAACTACGTGCCGTTTTGTTAGCAGTGAAGTAAGTGGCACGGTTTTACCTCAAAGATACTCACTCGAACTCTACTCTGCTTGTACTCTGACCCGCCACTAACAGTTTATGTGAACACATTAATGCCAACAACTCACGACACAAGTTTTCTCATTTGTTACATAACCACTACATCTGTACTGGAATTTCCTCCTGGACAGACATTAGTAACACTTACCCTACATTAGATAATATGAGGTAATCGGAAATGGGAGCATTACGGCGCATTATTAGTTATACTTCTTTTCTTGATTTGTATTTACGTGTTTTTTTTTTATTAGCGGAAGTTATCCTAAGATCCCACGTGTCCTAAAAGTATCTGATTATATTTTTCAGAAAATCCTTTGACAAAAATGTTCCTAATTATGAAACATGAATAAGGCCGATAGTTTTTTCTTCTTTAGTATCTTTGAGTTTCTGTATCGGGATAAATGTAAGTGCGATATGTCGGTAACAACACAATACCGCTCAAACGGAGCCATTATGATGCCAAAGCACACCACTTGCAAACAGTACGGCGAAAATATTAATTAATTATGGAACAAAAAAAATTGAAAAGACATTGCTTGTTCAAATAATCCGCCCCGCACCATTCAAGGTACATGGGTATTGGGTACCTAACACGCTGGCCGCGTTCCTGTGTTGTATCGCAATGTACACTTGTACATCGTTTGCAATTTGTGTGTTTGGGCAATGGAGAGAGCTATGCTGGGAGTTTCTCTGCATGATCGCATCAGAAATGAGGCCATCCGTAGCAGATCCAAAGTAACCGATACAGCCTTTCGAATCGCTAAACTTAAGTGGCAGTGGGCGGGGCACATTGCACGTAGAACCAATGCCGGATGGGGGCCGGAAGGTTCTCGAGTAGAGACCACGGACCGAAATGCGCAGCGTGGGTAGCCCCCCCACAAGGTGGACTGATGACCTGGTAAAGGTCGCGGGAATCCGCTGCATGCGGGTGGCGCAGGACAAGTGGTTAGTTGGTACAAACGGCGGTACAGTTGACTAATCTGAGAGACTACTCCGAACTTCGTGTCGTGCCGACTCTCTCACTCATATAGTGAATAACACGAGAGAGATCTTATACATCTCTGAGTATATTTATTTATTAGATTTATTATTTTCATGTTGACGCTTATAGATATATCTCAAAATATTTTATTATCAGTAATCAGTAATCAGTCGTTTATTTGCTAAAACATGGTACAACAAATAGGTCATAATCTAAAATATAAGGAACTACATGGTTGGTCACAAGGACATGCAAATATTTAAGGAATGTCATGATTAATGTACCTTACCTTATTACCTTTTACATTGACGCTTAGAGACCTTATACATCTCTAACAAATCTCGATTGTTATTAGTTTCTTAGTCTTATTTTTGTCAGGTAACACTACATTTAATTAATGATACTTTGATTATTGCATTATTTTTATATAATGTACCTAGATAGATTTTGACTTGTAAAAGAGCCTTTGAGGCCTATTTGCAGAATAAATGTTTTGATTTTGATTTTGAAGTTCGAAGTACAGGCTCTGGTACGGTAATGAAATGGATGTGTTGCCACTGTTGTAAATTCTGTGCGCCGTGACAGGAGTAACGGGAAGGGGAAAATCGGCGCGCCACTAAACAGGCTCTCCTCATTATTGTTATGGGCTCAAACGACTTGCCTAGCGGTGATTTACCATCCGTCTCATTCTTACCCCTCGCTTTACGGGTGGAAACTTCATCAATGCCGGGAAATCTCCATTTCAAATAGGAATGGTGATGTTGAGTAGTTTCAAAGTTTACTATGTTTTTACTTACTGCTATGCAAAGTAGACTCCATCTTGAGAAGACATGTCATGTAAAATTGATGAATGCATTTTTTAAGTAGTTTTTTGTGTCCGGACCGAGGCTGTGAGAGCAGCTTGGTCCGATTCGAAACTGTTTGACACAGGATCTGTAAATAGTATTTTGTCGCTTCCTATTTCGGACGAAGCCGAGTTTTTATACAATTTATTAGAAGTAGGTTTAAAATATAGAGTTTAAGTTTCTTTTTAGTTTATTGTACATATTCTGCTGCCCCCTACGGGGCGGTATGTGAATGGCGACAAGCCCCTTTTGTCCTTAAATAAAAAAAGTATTTTTTCTACGGCACCGAACTGGTGCCAGTTTTTTATTTGAATATACTAAGTTTTATATTAGTTTATAGTTAGGTTAGTCGTGTTTTTATAATGTTATGTATATTACGTATTTTTTTTATTTATTCAATTTTTTTTTAATAAATATTCAGAAAAGAGTCATCGTTGCCGTACAAGAGTCGTACTTTTCTTTCCTCATTTGGGGGCCATGGCTCTTTTCCTCATATGAGGTGTGAAAAGCATTATGCCAGTCGTTAGCAAAGTTATTTGTTAGACACTTCATTTTTTGGCAGCGGGCCTAGAAAGTAAAAGCAAGAAGCATCTTGCGTCCTGGATAAACAACTATACGCTCAGGATTCTGTTGTAGAATCTTTCTTTCTTTTTTTCCAATTAGCATACACCACCCTCGCTCTAAATGTATCATTTTGCTCCCTTGATATACTTTACAGTCCCTCAATCGTTATTGCGTAGTACATGTTTTGTTTACGTTTTGTGCATAGCGTAAAGGCAGATTTTACATTGTGCAAAAAATGGCATGTGGTTTTCATTACGGTCAGCATCACAAATATACTCAACCACGTGTTTGATTCTCATATACAAAAATATGTCAAAATTCAAAATTCAAACATTTATTCTGCAAATAGGCCAGTAGGGCACTTTTACATGTCAAACTATTAATTTACAATTTAAGAAAGTCTGACTAATACATTTTATTTATTTATTAATTTATTTTATTTTTTAATTCATTTTATTTATTTTATTTATTTTTTTATTTTGAGTAATACATTTTTCATGTCAAAATATTAATTTACAGTTCAAAAAGGAATAATAATTTCGAGTTTACAATTATAACAAAATTATTTTCATACAGTGAAGATACACTTGCAAAGTTATCTATTACAAATATTACATCAGTAAAGTTAGAGATGTATAATATTTGTAATAGATAACTTTGCAAAGGTCTCAAGATTAAACAAGGAGTACAATGCAATTAATATAATATCCCAGAGATGTACATGGTCTCTGAGCGTCAAAATTAAGATTAATTTAATATTGTTAGAGAGTCACTGATAATAAAAACTAATCCACAACAGGATGATGTCTCTCGTCAATCCCCTATAAAAGACACTAGTATTAAAATAGTCACTATGTCCCCAATTTTCTACGAAAACGAAAGGTAATTTTTAATGCAAATACCCAAACGGTAAAGGTACAAAAAAATACACGGTAAATAATCATCAAAGCATGCAAGGGTTGATGGATGGCCCCGATCGTCCGTGTGGGCTGTGGCCTGACACGTCGCCTGCCAAATGCACAAACGTTGTTAACTGTCCGCGAGCCACCTACATAAACTGATGGCGGCCAGTAATGTAACGCAAGTCAGGCCACGATTCGGTTATCTCCCTCATTCTAATCGTATTTCAATTTTTTGCGTTGACTGCTGACACGTCAATTTGACGCGTGTGATAGACTAAAATTTGATAGTGACTAGAAACGAAAAAAATAAAACTAAATGACGACCGCTTTAGCCTAGTTGGTTGCCCTGCCTTCGAAGCTGGAGGTCCCGGGTTCGAATCCCGGTCAGGGCATGTATTTGTGTGATGAACACGAATATTTGTTCCTCAGTCTTGGATGTATTCTATGTATTTAAGTATATTTATCTATATAAGTATGTATATCGTCGCCTAGTACCCATAGTACAAGCTTTGCTTAGTTTGGGACTAGGTCGATTTGTGTAAGATTGTCCACAAATATTTATATTTATATTATATTTATATTCTAATCGTATTTCAATAGGTTTGTGTAGACTGCTGACACGTCAATTTGACGCGTATGATAGACTAGAATTTGATAGTGACTAGAAACGAAAAAAATAAAACTAATTTTTATACTTAGTTGATCGCAGCGAACTATGCCTTTTGTAGTGTGTGCAACGCTGCACGCACACACGCAGCGTAGCCTTAGTATATAAGTTGATATGTAGCCATGTTTAGAGAGAATAGATCATACTTCCAACACTATCGGTTGTCTGATTACGCCCATCCTTACACTTTTTTTTCGGCGTGAAAATGCGTTAGTCATACCCCCGACCCAGGGGAAGGCCATACAATACAATACAATACAAATACTCTTTATTGCACACCTCACATAATAAAATAGCACATAAAAAACAAAAAACATAGATACAGGGAGACAGAGGCAGAATAAAGAGCCATATTGGGGGTGATGTGGGGATCTCTCCCCCCGCAGCCCCTCCGCGGGGAGGGAGGGGAGGAGCATACCCACTAAAAACACACGCTCTGCCGTTAAGGGGGCGCCATGGGATCGCGAACATTTCCATTCACGACACCCCCCGTAGCGAACTATGCCTACGCCAATTATTGGGGGTAGAGGACCCCGGGCATCCTTTAGGATGCAACTGTACTTGGATAACGCTAGGATGATGATGATGATGATGATGATCGCAGCGAACTATAAAGCTAAGAAGTCAAACTAGCGCCACGAAATGAAGCCGTAAAAAGAATGCGAATGTAAGACAGGCAGCCGTTTAGCTCGAACAATACGTTAGCGAACGGTTGCGGAAACTGAATGTACATTTTCTAAATTTATGCCCTGATGTGCTATAAAATGCTGTGCCAGTCATTGAGAGAAGCACACCAAACAATTTATTCATTTTTCGTTCGATAGGTAATCAAAATACAATCAAGAACATTAGCAAACAATGCCAATATTCTCTCGACTTTATTAAGTAGGTATATTATATTATACCGAACACGCACTGCCGTCTAGACCCACGATAACTAGTATTTATAATTAAAACAGCAAATGAGGATTCTTAATTATTTATAAAATCGATATGGGGTCATCTTTGTGGTTCCTCGGGGTGCCGATTCCGAAAATGACATCCATTTTCAAATCCAAGATGGCGGACATTAAATTTTTCTTTCGTGTAATTTTCACAAAAGAATAATAGCATCAGACAACTGACAGAAACAAATACACCTCATTTATATCTTTGTTACCATTTAAAATCTACGCGGACGAAGTCGCGGGCGGCCGCTAGTTATTTATATTCCGCAAATTGCGAGAAACCCAGTGTTAAAAGCTAAGTTATGGACTTAATAATCTTAAGTAACCTATCTCTTAATAGACCCTATTTATTTTCCTGAAGACTTACAATATGAAAATGTTTTGAACTAAGCTATGATAATAGATGATGCCAATAGACTGATTAAGGGTTACACTGATTTTATCAAAGTTTAAATAATCGAGCTGCTTTATGCATTTATACTGTGTCTAGTAGAATTAAATAGGATAACGCTGTGAAATTTTACGATTTTAGTGATGTTTGAAGCGATATTTATTTCATAAACGAAATAAAAAATATATAAATGTAATAATAATTCCCATAAGGTCTGGTTTCCCCTTGGGTTGGCAGGTCAGATGGCAGTCGCTTCCGTAAAAACTAATGCCTACGCCAAATCTTGGGATTAGGTAGCGGACCCCGGGCATCCTTCAGGATGCAACTGTACCGGGATAATGCTAGGATGATCATGATAAAAGTAATAACAACAGTAAAAAACTAGTAATCGCCGGAAAACCTAAAAAGGCGCAAGTATAGTACTCTCGATAGCGGGTACGTTTTTGAGCCTTTTGGGGTCGACACACATGGGCCGTGGGGACCGGGAGCCCATAAGATCTTCAAAGATCTATCTGGACGTCTGGTCGACGCAACATGTGACCGATTTGCTGGTCTTTATCTGGCACAAAGATTGAGCATTGCCATCCAACGTGACAATGCGGCCAGCATTTTAGGAACGTTACCTACTGGCAGGGGTTTGTTAGATTAGGGTTTTTGATAGGTATATTTAGGTTCATTTTAGGTTAATTTTAGTTTTATTTTAATTTCTTTGTTTATTTGTTATAACTTGTTGGACTAATTTTTTTAAAATAATATATACGGTATCAGGCCACAATCTGTAGTGATCGTTAATTCATGCAGAAAATAGCCTATCATATATAAGTGCCTTTTTCTACTCCTGTACTTTTTTTCGCGACTTACGCAATCATGAACTCTAATATAAATACATACTTTATTTATTTTGTAAAAAGTCTAGTCTATTGCCCAAAAACACTCTCCTTACCCTACTTTTAATAAGTAATTAAAAATTGAAGCAGAGTTGGATGCCACAGACTACTACATGTACTATGTCTGGTAGTCATTCTTTGGTGCGTTCAAGTGAAACTTTTATGATTAAAATCAGTGCTACCAACTTAAGGCAAATTTGCTATAATTTTTATGTATTACTTAATGCATAATATACTATTTACTAATATAAATACATACATTTATCATCTTTTTAGTTGTTTAACAAGTTTTATCTATTTTCGGATATATTTATGAAAACGAAACAGTTAACATTCGACCCTGATTTGAATTCAATTTAGGTCGGATGCCAAGTCCTGCAAATTAAAAAAAAAAACAAACCATAAACAAAGTGTCATATTTTTGATTTCCCACCAAATTCCTAATTGAAAACGAAAACATTCAAGCTGTTTAATGACTACTTTACTTAAATAAAACGTTTTCTTTGTGTTTATAAAAAAAAGTGAAGGTTCTTTTAAAAATCTACTAAGTTATATAGCATTACTGAAGAAATTGCGTGGGTAAGTTGCACAATTACTAAGGGAAAATATGACGCATGAAAAGTCAAAAAAATAATTAGTTTTTATTTGTAATGATTCGTAGAAAAGTTCGCCAAGGCTCACATCGCAACCCACACCACTCGCTTTTTTATACCCTTCTTATACACCAGTTGCATAATACATTATTAAAATTATAAATTGTAACCCTTAATACTGCGAAATAATATATCTCACGTCATTGTATAAAAACGTTCCGATTAAGGTTTTTGTGAGTCTGTAGATTAGGTTTGGGCGCAACATTTCTGATCATGTTTTATTGGTGATCAAAAATAACATTACTCAAGTTAAATAGGGGCACATTCCAACCATTCGGCTAACGCTTAATAAACTTTGTTTACGTCAGGCACTTTATCATCTTGATATAAATTTAACTTTGGCAAAAATGAAAATTTCCCGACCCGCGAAAAGGAAGTTGAGTATTTATGAAAGGGCTTGTGGCAGTTAGTACTTTACGAGGTCATTATGGAACCCATTAAACGTATGATTACGGAACCCCCCCTGTTTTGGGCAGGAATTTGTTTGAGCACATCAACTTTTAGCAAACGACCGGTGCCCAGAAGTGTACTAATTCATTATGGCCCACGTTTTCAACTTTAAATAACGGGCCATATTTTATTAGTTCATGAACAGGGGAGTTTCATTTATGCTGCAGTAGTATTTGTAGATTTTTCAGCCTTTGTATTTCCTTATCGTTTTTTTTATAATAATAATAATGAATATTATTATTATTATTCGCAATAGCCCTTACACGTAGCGGGTGCTGTCTCTGGCTGTATCTCCTCAATAGTGCATGGCAGAGATAGTATCCGCTAGGTGTACACATCCCAATATAATATCGTATCTCAAAGGGGCCTCTTCGTGTTGGATCTATATCCCCATGAACGCCTTCCAAAAGGACCGGACATTGTGCCGTGATATCCCAAAAGAGAGATACAAATAATAATAATATTCATTTATTTCAGGCATTGCCCATAAAGTGTTAGTAATTACAAATTCAGAAATCTTACAAAACTAATACCACGATGATGACGATGATTTATACCACGATGTTGGCAAACAAGCTGACAGCTAGCCTACGTGATGGTAAGTGGTTACCACCGCCTATAGAGGCTTTCAACACCGCGTTACCGACCCATAAGAAACCTATTCATACTTTTTTTGAAGAGTCCCATTCTGTAGCTCATCGGGAATACCTCGGCAGGAAGCTCATTCAACAACCTTTTTTTTTTAACCTGACTGTGGCTTTATAGGCCGGGCCCAATAAAGCGATAGAAGTGCGCGGTTGGAAAGTAGCCTGGGGAAAATCCAGGGGAAAACCTCCGGCATTACCACGCGTGTGGTTTGGATCACTGGAATACTTAACTCTAAGAGTTTGCGCTCCAGTGAGATTGGTTGAGCGGTTTCAACCGAATCTGAGGTGTGAGTGGAATCGAGCTACTGGGAGTTTTGTCGCTGGTTCACTAAACCTAGCCTAGCTGAGAAGACTCCAGCAAGAAACGTTCAACGTTTAGATTTCGATATAAAGTGCCTGTTGAATCGTATTGTACGAGAACGCAATGGCTCCAAGGTGTGGGGATGAGCTCGCTGTCGATTGCGAGCGGTGCGATGATGAAAGGTGGCCGTGGGCGTGGTTCTTCAGAGCATATAGGGGGTGGAACACGTATAAGGAGGCAAAGTCCCTCCTGAGATCAAATAGTTCAAGGTTACCTATCACACTGGGATCGTCGATAATTATAACTGGTCAAATTATTTAATGGATCACATTTGTCGCAACTTAATTTTACTAACAGCATATAAAAGAAATACTTGCTTTTATACTTTATTCGATTAATTGTGTACCTACTTGCTTTTTATCTACACTTTGTAGAATAATACCATTACATTAAAGGGCAAGGTAAAGTTAACAAAGTTTTACCATAATAACCGGTAGTTGAGACAGTTAACTGATTTTTTTCGTGTGGCAATTATTTCGAACCGTGAGATCTTCGAGAAAAAAGTAACGTTTGCCAGTTTTATTGTACCGTTTAGCACCACCCACGGGTCACGTATAGGGTAGAGGTGGGTACTCCCTAAAGGAAATGGTGCAATTTCGACCCCCACTGCTATTATTATGACATAAGATTGAAAATAACAAGAATTGAATCAGTTCGGTGCATTGGCACATTTACCTAACCTAATTTAAGTCTCACCATCCCAAAAATCAAAGCTAAAACAGGGTTGTAATTTAAATCCTTTTTGCTCAATATTTTACCTTGCGTATACCCTAATGGCCTAAGTCAATACGGAAGGTGAAACAATTAATTCAAAAACGTTCAGAGTCCAGAAACACCGTTAATTTACCGTTTATTTACAAAGGATGATTAGTTAGTTTAAGTATGTCGCTAGAATAACCATATCCTAAACAAACGAAAGTTTTAACGTCCAATTGTCCATTACGTACTTTATTTTTAATGATTGCTGGGATTACGCTGTAACCATACTTACATGGTAAGCGGCCACCGCAGCCTATAGACGCCCGCAACTCCAAAGGAGTCACGTGCGCGTTGCTGACCCTTTATAAGATTTGAGGATGCACTGTGTTGACAGCAGAAGGAACACATTTAGGTCCCTCGCTCACAACACAGTGCATCCTCGGGAGCTTTGGCAACCTTGCTCACCTCCACAGCACTACATAATTGTATAGTAAATAATGTTATTAATTATTATGGCTGTGGTTTTCTGCAAGGCGGAGGTACTTCCTCAGTTGTGCTGCTCCAAATTCGAGCAAGATGACATTTTTAAATATATTCTTAATTTTTGGTAATTTATTTATTGCCATGACCTATTTTATATTATTCTCTTTATCATTGTGTGGTTCTATTTCATTTTGCTCTTGAATGTACCTACATTTTAGTTAAGTTTATTGTTATTTTCAAACACAATTGTAATAATGTTACTGAGAACTCTTGAGAACCTCTGTGGCCTGATGGGTCATAGGGGGAAAACCCCATTAATTTTTTTTAAAGCTAAAACAATACATACATATCTCGCCCGTAAAAACCGAATCGTTTCCGAGCGCCATACGCGCCGCACCTCTCCCTTCGTTAATTATGCAATGTTTTTATTCAATTAGTGGCGTGGTCGACCCTAATTAGGAGCAGTAGGTAATGGAGGATTGCAGAGACAAGCCGAGGTTTCCGCAAATAGACCAATAACATAGAAAAAAAGGGAAAAAGGGAAAAAGGCAACATTTCTCGTCTCTTTGCGAACAATAGACGTTACAATGGTGTGTGATGGTTGTTTTCATTTGTCTTTCTGTCCAATCTTTCTCGATGACGATGTTGTTTCCCGATTTGCGTTTTGCATTTTTTCAATGAGGGCAGTTAAAGCGGAGGAGTTACGAGAAACAGACTTTAGGTAATGACTTTTTAATTGTTAGGATAACAAGTTAAAGTAATAAATTAAAATTGCATATACCTAAAAGTGACAATTCTCGCGGGTCGCAAACGCACTCATCCTTAGGAAGAAATCTCGAAGAGTTCAAAACATGTCCCCGGAGTGACAATTAACATGTGATTTTTAACCGTTTTGTAAAATATAGTTATATTATGACTCTCTAAACTTTTAAATGAAAATTATAAACAATATAATACATATGTAAAATCATTGGAAATTAAGGACCTCCACGCGCTATCCAATGATTTTTGACTAGTTTTGAGTTGATATTGTTCCATCAAAACTATAGATATATTCATGGCATAAACAGTATTAACACATTTTTAATCCTGTTGTTTCTAACAATGTCGTTGTAGATAACACTTACTACATTTAAATATAGTTATACTTCACAGATTACGCACGCGGAGTTTACCTTTAAGTAACTGTTACACTACTCGTAGAAATAAGTATGCATGTACATAATCTTAAGCATTGGTGTAAACATTTGTTGGTAAACCTTGATTAAATAAATAAATAAATAAATAAACGGTTATGGGTTCTTCAATCCTTTATCTACATTTTCGACATCCAAATTTTGAAAAAAACTGATTACTTATTTTTTTATGATTTATTTTAACATGGTCTAAATTAGCTCTAATATTAGTATATTGTTTATGCATTTACATATATGAAATGTACATGTAACTGTTCCTTTAGACGTCGCTAACAAATTAAGAGAGATTTTTATTTTTAAATAAATTTTACAAAAGTTACGTCCAAATAACTGTTTATTTGAACGTAATTTTTATGTGGCCTAAAATTTTCAAAGTTTGATGCCATATATCTCGAAGACAGTGAGTTTTGAAGTAAATATGGTATATTATTTCGGTAAACCTCGTTGTTTTTAATACGATAAGCCACAAAAAACAAGAGAAGACGGAGAGTTACAGATCGAAGGTCATTGGGAGCTAGATGCCCCTTAACCCATTCAACGGCCAATGACGACACATAAGCGTCATGCATCTACGTGCCATTTCCGCTACAAGGCGGAAAAACGCTGCTACGCGCTACGGCGTAGCACACGTAGCGATCGTCGGCCCCGAATGGGTTAACACATACGCTGGCAGGAAACCGCCTAGCGGGTGCTCTTAAATAAATAAATAAATACTTGGGGACAATTTTACATAAATCTACCTAGTCCCAAACTAAGCAAAGCTTGTACTATAGGTACTTGGAGACGATATACATACTTATATAGATAAATAGATACTTAAATACATAGAAAACATCCAAGACTCAGGAACAAATATTCGAGTTCATCACACAAATAAATGTCCTGACCGGGATTCGAACCCGGGACCTCCAGCTTCGTAGGCAGGGCCAACTAGGCTAATGCGGTCGTCAGCTCTGCTCGTAGAAACGTAGCCGATTAAATGCGTCCCGTATATAGAGAAAATGGCGTAGCGCTAAGAAAAGGCAGCGAATGTGTTAAATAAAAGCTTGTAAAAACATAACCACCCACACATATTTATTCAATTTATTCAATTTATGCTTTGAGTATTACAATTGAATTAATTGCAAACATAACTATACCTGTATACATTTTAAGTCAATAATTTTCCCCGTTCAAACTTTAGATGTGATTTGCCGAGTTGTTATTAAGTAACGAGAGAAACGAGAAACTTTCTCGAACGTGAAATAAAAATGAACTTTATTATCTATCTGTACTCAAGAAATATCTCTGGTATCTAAGTTAGTTTCAACTCACTTTAATCACGTTGAAAATTGTGATACTCATGACAAGTATTATTTCTAACTAAATCGGCGTTCACAAACATGCCAAATAAAAAAAAAACAATAGCACTCTTTTGTTATAATTGGGGATCCCAGGGACCGGTAGACGACGGGTTAAGGTAGTAGGTAACTAACTCATCTAAGAGTACTACTTCTATACTTCAGATTATAGTAGACTCATGGATCCCACAGTCAAACAATTTTGCAGGACGTTGTATTTAACTTTAAGTCATGTCATTTGCTTTACTGATAAATAAACTAGTGGCTCTGTGAGCTGTAAACCTAGGGAGTGATTTTTTTATCATTTCCAAAATCTGACATTTTTCACTAGAAGCGGTTGAGAAATGCGACCTCTAGAGGACAACAAACCGAAATTCGCCCGCAGAAACTTACAAAATCATTGGTAAAAAAATTGTTTTTGGAAATTTCCAAAAACCGTCTCGACAAAAAAATTCTATATACATAACTATCGAACCTGCTCACGAAATTTCACTAGAATCGGTTGAGAATTGCGACCTGTAGACGAGAAAAAACGGAAATCCGGAATCTGGACATACGAAAGCATTTTTGTCGAAGCTGAAGCAGAGACCTTCATTTCACTCGGTCAATAAATAAATAAAGGCACGTGTTTGTGAAGCACATTCGATTTTCAATTCCAACAGGCGTTAATACCAATCTTGTCGTGTCATCAGGACTATTCGCTTTTTGACTATATTTTTAACGATAATAATCATATTTCATAGTACGTAAGTGGCGGACCCCGGGCATCCTTCAGGATGCAACTGTATTGGGATAATGCTAGGCGGATAATGAAGTGTTATAGATACGGGGCCAATTCAATTTGTGTAAGTTGGTTCCATAAATTGTTTCATGTTACAATTTAAAATATAGTGTCGCTATATGGATAGAAAACCACCAAGTTATCACAATAAATAGTAAATTAGATAAATTAATTAAAATTATAAAAAAGGTATCGGATTATAAATATTGGAAAAAAGTTGTTTGTTATACAAGGGTGCAAAGTTGTATTTTAGCCGCTAGTGAGGAATTGAAACACGAGCTAGCGAATGGATTCTGGTCGAGTCGCGAGCGAAGCGAGTGGTTCGAAAATAAAACCCTGACCGAAGCGAATGGTTCAAAAATATAATCCTGAGCGTAGCGAATGTTGCAACACATGAGGTGTA
The DNA here is from genome assembly GCA_963556455.1 of Epiblema foenella. NCBI lineage: Eukaryota > Metazoa > Arthropoda > Insecta > Lepidoptera > Tortricidae > Epiblema > Epiblema foenella. The sequence goes on from OY747105.1 coordinate 21,782,486, forward strand.
AAATAACTTTGCAGCCGTGTATTAAATTTTTTCACCCCACTAGAGCGAAGTTTTTTTGCTCTTCCTCGTCCTGGCGTTATTCCAGTACAGTTGCATCCTAAATATAGACGATACTATTGAACTATAACTATTGTTTCTCCTACCTATACAATTCGAATGTATTTAACTTTAAAAACTACGTGTAGTACAGACGTCTGAATCTTCAAAGACGTAAAGAAACCACTTAATCTGTAGTAACGAGACAGCGCACTAGATAGTTATTTATAGCTACACCTCATCTCACCATAGGTCAACCAGTGTAAAACCTACATTACCTTATGAGTTCATCCGATCTACCAAACTCTCTTTCTTTTCATTAGGATTTGGTCGTTACAACAACTCAAATGGAACTTGTTTGTTTTAGTGTTGCCAAACAATATAAACCTTATTTGAGCTGTGTTATTAAGAGCGGTCGTGTCGTCACCCATTAAATATTAATTAGGTTAAGACTAGTATATATATTTTTTGGTTGTCCTGAAAATCAGCGTCACGACACATCAGTCGTGGCACTTGCTGAGTGACAACCAGGACATAGGGATAAGTTCGCCTTTGTACTCTAATCTTATGTGACATGTATATTGTTTTAACCTGTTATTGTGTACAATAAAGTGCTTACATACATACATACAACCTTTTTGGTGTATACCCACTTCTAATTTGTAACATCTTCTTTTTATCTGTATGTACACAAAATAAACGTTTTTTCTTTCTTTCTTTCTTTCAAACCTAGCGATACAGTTAAGGCGCGTGGTGCTCCCAAACTTTTGTATTGCTCGCTAGTGATAATAATAATAATTATTTTTATTTTTATAAGCTTTATTAACGGAACATACTTACAATTATTTTAAGCAGTACTTCTGCCAAACCAGAATATGATTAGCAGACGTGGCTCCAAGTTACACAAAATATGCTAATGTACGCATAACACATCTAACTTAGGTTATCTACACATATTCATGGTAACAAGTTCCGTGAAAATGTAAAATACCTGTAAGTTCTAATGATTTTCCTAAGACAGAACATATTCCAGTGTAAGATGTGATGAAATGTAATATATATAGAATGTTTATAATGGCTGTATCCCTTTTTTCATTTAAGTTAACTCGATCCTGTTTACGTTCTTTTGCTCGCTCGATATTTTTGATGCCTTCATATGCTGCGCTTTTTTCCCGCGCACGGACCAACCTGAAACCCGAAATTAGAATAAAAACTCATATTATTAAAACTAATGAAACAATCTTTCAAAATCCCGTGATCGCTTATGGTTCAGAAATAGTAGCGAATTAAAAAAAAAATAGTTTTTCATGTTTTACAAGGCATTCAGATTAATACTAAGAGGTTAAACATCAACATACTTTTTTTTCAGAATTATTTTTATGACGACCGCTTTAGCCTAGTTGGTAGTGACCCTGCCTTCGAAGCTGGAGGTCCCGGGTTCGAATCCCGGTCAGGGCATTTATTTGTGTGATGAACACAAATATTTGTTCCTGAGTCATGGATGTTTTCTATGTATTTAAGTATCTATTTATCTATATAAGTATGTATATCGCCACTTAGTACCCATAGTACAAGCTTTGCTTAGTTTGGGACTAGGTTGATTTGTGTAAGATTGTCCACAAATATTTATTTATTCACTTGCCCGTTTCAGAACCTTAGTATTTCAAAAAATACCATTTAGCGAGTAGTAATACTCCTCTTAAACCTCCATGCGATTCTTGCATGTACGATACTATTTCAGAGGAACTTCCTCCGCGAACTCTCTATGGGCTATGGAATGAAGCTGCCAAGATTTTCCCACGGGATTACAGTCTGGGTTTCTTCAAGAAAAGAAATTTGAAACCACTAGCAAACGTATACAACCTACTATAACCGCTTACCATCACGCGGACCAGAGGCCTGTGCCTTTACTATGAGTTTGCATGACCGTACTCGCTAGCGACTGCGTAAACGATTTAGTATGCCGATTCTTAGTTCTATTGCGTAACCGCCAGGCGCACTTTTGCCCATACAAATTTTTACGCAGTCGCTAGCGAGTACGGTCATGCAAACTGAAAGGCACTGAGAATGGAACAGACCGCCGATCTCGAGTTGTTATAAGACAAAGAAAAAGACAAATATTAAAGGACAATCTTACACAAATCGAACTAACCCCAAAGTAAGCTCAAGAAGGCTTGTGTTATGGGTACTAGACGACGATATATTTAATAGATATAAATACTTAAATACATAGAAAACATCCAAGACTCAGAAACAAATATTCATGCTCATCACACAAATATTTGCCTTGACCGGGATTCGAACCCAGGACCGTCAGCTTCACATGCAGGTGAACTACCTACTAGGCTAAACCGGTCGTTACGAACCACATCGTCAAGATACTCGTATACTGGAGTTCAGCAGTGAGATGAGGTAAAACAACTTTCAAATAGCATTGCTGGTATCTAAGCCAGATATAGTCAACTTTATTTTCTTGTTTATTTTCTTGTCTGTGTCGGTTAGTAGTGGATTAAGTCCTTCGTGCTTTTCCGGTCCCACTGGATTAAAGAAATTCTTTCTTACTTGGTATTGTTTTTTAAATGTGTTTTAAATAAACATAAGGGTTCATGACAATTTTGTGTTCTACTTATAATCTCGCAAATGTTTTAGTTTTGCCGTACTGATAGATTAGTTTTGAGATATGTATCAAAAACATACGTAGAAAAAAATCAGTTTGCCAATAATTAACAGTTCAGCTATATGAATATACGTAAAATGCATGTACCTGGAAAAATGGCGTAGGTACAATGCAGATTATGATTTAAAAATAGCCCTTTTGTTATGTCAGAAATTCGACTATTTTATTGCGAGAATACATGTTAAGATATGTTACAATAAAATGAAACCCCTGGAACCCAAAGGAAATAGGAAAACCTATTTGCGGAGCGCATTAATTTCAGCTGAGATTTTCATGACTCTCGTTTGAAACATGAAATTGATTGATTGACAGGCGGTAATAATAGATAAATAACAATAACTTAAATAATATTACAACTAACTTAAATCTAAAACAGGCTCTTGGGACATTGTACCTAGGATGCTGGCGACATTTCCTCGCTGTATCGCAATGCTTATACGTTGTGCGAGGAAGTCGCCAGCTCTTCGGTCCGCAGTTACGTCAATCAAACGCTTCGCGATTTCAATAAATAACTCGACACCAAAAGGTACAAAATTGTACATTTAAACTTGCAATTTTTTTTAAATAAATATAATAAAATAATCAGACTACCTCCACATATCCTGCGAATGTCCGGCGCGTTCGCCCAAGTAGTCCCACGGACGTATAATATACAGACACATCAGTGCGTTAGAGCAGCGTTTAATGACGTTACGTCGGCCTTTGAGAGCGTTTGAGCGAACTCGATATATCACCGGTCCACTGCGCCTCTTCCTAGGCTCACAAGCGTCATCTGTTACGTCATCATCATGTCAGCCGAAAGACGTCCACTGTTGGATATTAGGCCTCCTCTAGAGAGCCACAATGACCGTCCTGCGCCACCCGCATCCAGCGGACTCCCGCGACCTTTACTAGGTCCTTGTGGTCACCAGCCAATACGTGGCTGCCATTCGAGAACCTACCAGCCCAAATGTCCATCGGTTCTACCAAATGTACCGAGTGTACTGCCACTTCAATTTAGCTATTCTGAAAGCTATATCGATTACTTTGGTTCTGCTGTGGATGGCCTCATTTGTAATACAATATTTTATGTAATTTAGCCGTGTAATGACTGACCGATGTTACCCGATGACGTGTCAGTCCCGATTTGCGATACACTTCTAAGTTGTGAAGACAAGTGGCTCAACAACCCCTGTTCACTATGGTACTGGTTACTAAGTAACAGATGTATTATTTTTACTTTACAGAATTTATTGAAACAAAAAAACCAAAAAAATATACAAACAAATGAATTAAAAACTAAAACCAGCTTGCCCAGCCCAAGTCACAAAAAAAGACCTCATCCAAAAGTTCCGTCTGTAGCATGGTGCCCATAACGCTGCCGGCGTTACCTCTCTGTATTGCCAAAGATATACGTTGGGAGAGGTAAGCGCCAGCCCTGTGGTCCCCTGAAGCGTCAACGAGACGTTTAGATACTTGCCTTAATGATTTCATGTCAGCTGACCAGGGACCCAATATTTCCATTGCCAGCGCCGCAAACTCGTAGTCTTTAATTAAGGACGAGTATTTTCGGCGCTTCAACACCTGCATGGCCTGCTGCAGCGCCGGATTGAGAGCGAGACACTTGGACGTGGGACTGAGCATAAATACAGATGTATTTAGTCTATGTCGAATGAGAACCTCCGAGAATGTTGCCACGAAATCCCGGTCGACCAGCAGATCAAGCGCCGTAAGTGGAGCTGGATTGGACACACTCCGGAGGGGGCCCGACTATATACCTTAACAGGCCTTAGAGTGGAATCCCCAAGGAAAGAGAAAGCGAGGCCGCCCCAAACAAACCTGGCGGCGTGCTGGACGAGGCGAAGAAGAACGGGAAGTCTTGGAGCGAAATGAAGCGAGAAACTCAAGGTCGATCTACATATAATAAAATAGAATAGAATAGAATAATTTATTTATGCACAAAGACACTGTTACATAATAAAACGAGTATATCCGATGAGTCCCAAACTAGGCTGAGCCTGTATCTTGGAACCCGTGGAGTTACAGTTACCCAAGTCGACTACGATACTCTTGAACTACGTTACAGAAGTTGTGATCGATACGTTATACAACCATAATAAAAGCATATGTGAGACAATACAAACATTTAACAAAATTTAACTTTAACTTCTTAACTATGCCTATCCTAATATGGCTCTAACATATTACTTAACACGGCAAATGAAAATGCTAGTGTGTGTATGTGTGTGTGTGTCACTGTGGACATGGAGAGTCACTGTGGACGCTCTCTGCCCCATCTAGGGGACATAGGATCTTAAGTCAAGTAAGTCGAGTTAGTCTATGTTATAATGACAACTTTTACAATGCACTTGACAATCATATTTCTAGTGGGACGTGCTTCATGCCTCACTCACTCCGACATGTAAATGCATTCGCTATCCCTAAGAACTACGAGACAAAAAAACATGCTTCATTTATGAGCCTCGTGTCGCGAAGACGTGTAGTGTCACTTGTGCGCCGGTACGTGTTTTATCTTGTTTGTGTTCAGCCACCACCGAGTTCAGTGCACGTCAAAGATATGTTTACACATTATGTGCACCCTACTCCATTGTAATAAGGCGAAAAATGACATTTCTTAGACATTGACTGCATCGCACCCAGCACATTCACAACGACTCCTCGTTTAAGGCGAATGTATCCGTCAAAATTGGTAGTGGTTGATTAAATTGTAGACTAATTTGACTATAAACTTGAACTCACTCTGTTCTCATTTGATTTTATTTTTAGACTGACGCTCAGAGACCTTATACATCTCTGAGGATATTTATTTATTAGATTTCATTATTTTCATGTTGACGTGTTATAGATATAGCTCACAATATTTTATTATGATTAGTGTACCTACTTTATTACCTTTTATCTTGACGCTTAGAGACCTTATACATCTCTAATAAATCTCGATTGTTATTAGTTTCTTAGTCTTATTTTTGACATGTAACACTACATTTAATTAATGATACTTTGATTATTGTATTATTTTTGTTTGTTGTACCTAAATAGATTTTGACTTGTAAAAGTGCCCTTGAAGCCTATTTGTAGAATAAATGTTTTGATATTGATTTAGATTTTTTGATTTTTGACTCCACCCAATCAATTCTGTCTGGTATTCGCTTGCTAATGTGCTTCTCAAGTAATTAAGTTTGAGTAATAGCGATTCGCGAATGTTTACACCTAATCAGTAATAATCTCCATAATGTGTGAGTGAAGGCTATACCCAAATTCTGAATAATATTCTCTTTAGGTCTTTAATACCGCTTTAAGCTTAGTAAAAGTTGAATTAAGGTGGGTATCATGCCACAGTATTACTTAGCTATTGCCCAGACTTTACATCCCTGTTATACAGGCTAAAGCATTTTAAAATGTGCCCAAATTGCTTGAGTAGATATTTACCCAAACTTTATTCATCATGGCTGTGTTAATGGGTTGTCACTCGCATGCGATAATTTGTGAAAATTGGTATAAAGATGAGTTTTTTGGCATATGGATCATTATGATAAAAAAGTAAAAAACGAAGTTCTAGTTTAATCTACTCGCATTCTGTTCCAGTCAAAATATCACTACTAAAATATTTATTTATTTATTTAAACTTTATTGCACAAAATACACAAATTGTACAAATGGCGGGCTTAATGCCAAATGGCATTCTCTACCAGCCAACCATTGGGCTAAACAGATATTTTATAAAAGGTGCAAAGAAAAGAAAAAAAAAAGAAAAAGAGTATGAAAAAGTATATCAAAATATCTAATATCATAGTTTAGAAGCAGCAGTGAATTTTGTTGGAACAAGGCATTATAACATGGTTACAAAACTGCTTTGTGTCTGTCTCAGTAAACAGTTAAATCATTCCAACCGATTTCAACTTCAAGGTAGTGAGTAAAGACAGGTGAAATCGCTTATTCCGGGCAAAAGACAGGATATTAACCCTTGTTGGATTGGACAAAGGGAATCTACCCGTGCGTCGAACCTATGCGGGTTTGTTAGTGGGAAATGTCTCTTTAAAATTCTTGTCTTTATAATAAAGACGTTCTGTCAGCGTTAAGTTAAGAGGCCTTATAAGTTTTAAAATGTTTTGATTTCAAATTATGACAAAAGTATTGATAATAACAATAAAGTGATTAAAGGATACGATGATTTTATTAAAATTTTAGATAGTAACATAGCCATTTTTTGATTTTATTGTGTGTACTAGAATTTAAGAGGAAAAACACAGTTTTTAGCTTGAAAATGGTCGATTTGGAGTGATGTTTGAAACGATATTACTTAATGAAAAGTCCAAAAAATGTATTTAAAATTTATGAGATTAGGTCGCAATTAGTCCTGTTCTAGATAGTAACATTGAGAAAATGTTACTAAGATATGTGTCAATTCTATCAAAAAATCGCCTAAATAGATGAGCGTTTTTTTGTGGTGAATAAATGTATACTTCTTTCATTAGAAAATATCAGGAGGTATTTGGTTTAAACCTAACTCGGTCTACTTTTCCGTCTGGGTTGGAAGGTCAGATGGCGATTTCGAAAAACTAGTTCCTACGTCAAATATTGGGATTAGGAGTTAAAGCGCAGCCGGAGCTCCTTAGGCCATAACCGGGAAAACGTTAGGAGGAGGAATAAATATAGATATTCTTTTTTATCAGGCAGAGTAGGGTAGGTAGCTACTTCTTATATATTATCCAAGTAGTTAATTATCTTACATAACACTTGCATGTAATTATATGTATAGTTGAAGAAGACATGAGTTTCTGATTGCGGAATATTTTATGAATGAAATTAATGTGTGGTTATAAAAATTATGTATTAAAACAGTAAAAAATAACATTTGAATCGGTTTCTATATAGAAATAAAATAGATCTAAATATTTTATTTTCTACTTTGTTAATTTTATGAATTTTTATAAATAATACTGAACAAAATAGTTTTAAGAAATATTTTGTTCTACCTTGCAAATCAATTTTGAACTTGCTATCGGTAGGAAAAAGGACAATAATTTCAAAATCCCACTGTCATTACATTACATGACCATGTTGTGTGCGTGACCTCAACTCTGATGGCACTCGTATACCTAATAGATTTTAAAATGGCAGCTTTCGATATACAGAATTGTATGAGGTACGAGAGAGCAGTATAGATATATAGAGTGTAAGCGAGACAGCTCGACAGTGAGCGCGAATATTAAACTTAATCTATTTATTGGCACGTTTTTATCGGGTATTGCAAAGAGGATTCATATCTGGATGAGGATTTTACAAAGCATTTTATAATTTTTCGCAGTAAGCTTGAAATTATTAAATTTTTAGAACGTTTTCTTTCAAAATGTGCTGAAAAAAAATTTCGCTGGCTAAGATTTACTTCAGAAATGATTTTTATTGAGAGGTCGGGACAAAATAAATCGCAGACGCGACGTTATGTTCGAATTGAAATGAAGTTAGTTGAAAAAGATCATGAAGAGTTTTTAGGAATGTGATTAAATTTGAAAGAAATCTCAAAGGTGCTGAAAATCGACGGTTTTAATTTCGCTGCCTAAGATTTACCTCGGCAATGATCGTTACTATTGAGAGCTAGGAACAAAGTAAATCGCAGAGAGCAAATGAGCCGGAGCGGAGGTGCCGATAATTCAGCCGTAGCTCCTGACTCAGCACAATTTGTTCTACGTTTGTGTTGTGAAATAAAATAGTAGATTGTGTCTCAAGGGAGCAAAATTATATATTTACGGCGAGGGCGGTATATTGAATTCTGAGTGAAGCGAAATATTCTATCATAGAATCCTGAGCGTAGCGAGGGATTCTAAAGTAGAATCTTGAGCGTAGCGAGGGATTCAAGTGTTTACGCCCAAGACGGAAATAATTTTGCTACCGTGTGACACATACTGCTTTTCACACCGTCTATGAGGCCCGCTGCTAAAAGCATGAAATATCTTACAAATGATTTTACTACAGAGTATCACATACTGCTTTTCACACCTTCTATGAGGAAAAGAGTCATTGTTGCCCTCAAATGAGGGAAGAAAAGTACAACTTTGATCCCTCATTCGAAGGCAACAATAACTCTGTTCTGAATAGCAGGTGTGAAAAATAGTTTAAGGGTCCTTATCAGTTAAAAACGTTCATCTAGTTACGCCATTTTCTGTTTGAATTGACACGTATCTTGACATTTCCTCAATGTTACTATCTAGAACAGGACTATTGAGACCTTATGTCATAAACTTTAAATGTATTTTTTGGATGTTTCATTATGAAATATCGTTTCAAACAACACTCCAAATCGACTATTTCCAAGCTAAAAACTTGTTTTTTCCGCTTAAATTCTACTACAAACAATAAAATCAAAAAATGGCTTTGTTACTATCTAAAACTTTGATAAAATTATCGTATCCTTTAATAACTTTATTGGTATTATCAATACTTTTGTCATAAATTGAAATCAAAACATTTTGAAACTTATAAGGCCTGTTAAGGGGCTCGAGCTCCCAATGGCCTTCGATCTGTAACTCAGTTTTCTCCAGTTTTTGATAGTTTATCGTATTACGAACAACTATGTTTACCAAAATAGTATACCATATTTACTTCAAAACTCACTGACTTCGAGATATAGCGTCAAATTTTGGCAATTTTAGACTTTTGTGTAGATGAGTTAAAAATAAAAATATCTCTTGCAATGTTAGTCAATAAAAAACAGTTATATGTATCCTAATAATATTATAAACGTGAAAGTTTGTGCGGATGGATGTACGTTCCGCTTAATCTTAAAAACTACTGAACGGATCTCTATGAAACTTTCCAGTATTGTAGCTTAGACATCAGAATAGGACATAGGCTACCTTTTATCCGCGGGTCACACTGCAGGGCGCTGCTAGTATTTCATATATATGAGTGCATAAACAACATACTAGTAACGAAATTACAGCTTTTCTGTACCGAACGTATGCAAAGTGCTTTTCTCAAAAAGTGCTATAAAATGTGAAAATTATAAGAAATATCCCGATGAAATTCTAAGCGCATGTTTTTATTATTAGTGCATAATAATAAAAATACTCGCTGCAGACACTCAGCCGCCCCCTACGCGCCGTGGCGGGTTCAGCGGCAATGTCAGAACTCGCCGGCAATTTCATATACAAATCCCATTACCGACGAGTTTTGCAGTCTATTATCAAGAGCGTAAGTTCTATTTTTCCGAGCATATTTGGAAAAAGTTTATTTAGATAAGACCGCCCGTTATTTGTCTCTACTCATTGTTATTATGTAATGTAATGTATTTTTATTGAAGTTGTGCAAGAAAGAATACTTGTATTGTATTGTATTGAAATGCCCCGTGTGGTTGCCGGGTAAGAATTGCGCCACCCCATCTCTTCCCGTGGGTTTCGTAGGAGGCGAATAAGGGAAAATCGGAGGGTGGGCAGCAGCATCCTTCGATCATTACCACCATCAAACTGCGGTCGCCAACCCGCTTGCCAAGCGTGGCGACTATGGCAAATCCCCCCCAAATTGGGGGAGGCCTATGTTCAGCAGTGGACGTCTTTCGGCTGAAATGATGATGATGATGATGTATTGAAATGCAAACTATTTACCTTCACTGATAACTGGCTGATAGTTTGAAATTGATGTCACTTAAATGACAATGCTCGCTCTCTGTTTCTCAACTTCAGACTATTAATTAATCTGAAATCTCGTTCGCTCTCTGAAGTAAAGGTTTGTTCACAAAACAGTCAATTATATCATATTATATAATTTGTACAGGAAGTAATTTAATTACGACACATAATTGGACCCATGTTGATATTGCGTTATTTAATCGCACTGTCTTCAAAAATACGTGGTTTAAATCTTTCGTGGTTTTTGACGACCGGTTTAGCCTAGTGGGTAGTACACCTGCCTGTGAAGCTGACAGTCCTGGGTTCGAATCCCGGTCAGGGCAAATATTTGTGTGATGAGCATGAATATTTGTTTCTGAGTCTTGGATGTTTTCTATGTATTTAAGTATTTATATCTATTAAATAAATCATCGTCTAGTACCCATAACACAAGCCTTCTTGAGCTTACTGTGGGGCTAGTTCGATTTGTGTAAGATTGTCCTCTAATATTTATTTATTTATTTTATTTATTTCAGGTTATTGATTCCCACGGTGTATACAATTTTCCTAAGAGCTAAAGTACCTACGTTAGTTTCTAAGATCAAAGTAAATCAGAACAAACTAGACGTTTAAACCGTTAGTGAATAGCTCACCGCTATAAGCCGTTAATAAGAACGAACGCGCTGACAACTCACAGATTACCGCCGCACTGCAGCCTCGTAATTTCACGTAAGTACCATTATATAAATTTAATTTAAAACCTTTAAATGGGTCTTGCACCCAATTACAGGCAGCAATATATTTGCTGGCTTCATTTGTGTAATGCAAAAATGGTGGTTGAATGAACAATATGTATATCTGAACAATTGTTTTCTTTATTTTTGAGTGCACATTTTTATTATTTACTAAAAAAACTGAATAATCTAATAATAAATAAATAAATATTTTTGGACAATCTTACACAAATCAACCTAGCCCCAAACTAAGCAAAGCTTGTACTATTTATACCAAGTGACGATATACTTATATAGATAAATAGATACTTAAATACATAGAAAACATCCAAGACTCAAGAACAAATGTTCATGTTCATCACACAAATACATGCCCTGACCGGGATTCGAACCCGGGACCTCCAGCTTCGAAGGCAGGGTCACTACCAACTAGGCTAAAGCGGTCGTCAATCTTAAATAAAGTTTAACTACAAATAATATCTAAAACAATGAATACATAGCTCACCTCAAATCAATAAAAACTTCGTGTCCTGCAACAAAGGACAAAACAGAAAATCTTGTTTTACAATAAAATTACAACTTTCAAAATAAAGGGAAAATTGAAAAATATATATGTTCCACGCAGGATTTAAACCTGCGACACGCTAGCAGCTAATCGCTCTAGCCAACTAAGCTATCAGAACAATCATGCTCCTTCATCAAACTCATCAACCATTACCCTCTCACATACAATACACAACCAAGTTAAGTTTCGAGCAAACCGATACCTAGTTATGGAGTTAATAACCGCTTTAAACTGTAGGTTAATTAGCTCGTTAAATGAATAGTTGAAAGTTAACATTCTACTTCAAACCTCTGGATTACTTGCTAACAGTTCACGCTAGTTTCAAATAACGGTCGATTCATGGTTATACTTATCGTATCTTAACTGTTTCGTTTTCATAAATGTATCCGAAAATAGATAAAACTTGTTAAAAAACAAAAAAAGATGATAAATATATGTATTTATATTAGTAAGTAGTATATTATGCATTAATTAATACATAAAAATTATAGCAGTTGCGTTAAGTTGACAGCACTGATTTTAATCATAAAAGTTTCACTTGAACGCACCAAAGAATGACTACTAAACATAGTATTTGTAGTAGTCTGTGGCACCCAACTCTGCTTTAATTTCTCATTAAAGTAGGGTAAGGAGTGTGTTTTTGGGTAATAGACAACTTCACACAAACGTTGGAATTAACTGTGTTGAGTGTCGATGTAGACTGAAGATCTTAGTTACGTGACGTTGCTTTATGTTATGTTATCTTATGTTACTTTATGGTTTGAACGACTTGCTTCCACAGGGGCGTCGATTTGGTTCACAACTTCGGCATCCTTGTGAATGAAGGTCATTGTGGTATAATTTTTAAATATATAGTAAGTATATTCATAAAAAAAAATAAGTGAAACACGGATGGGAACAGAATAAGATAGAATACTAGTGACTTTGTGAGCTGTAGACGCGTCTCTCTGGAGAGTTCCGCCATTTTGAAAAAAAAAATTGATATAAAAAAATCCATACAATTGTCGAACGTGCTAACAAAATTTCAAGGGAATCGGTTGAGAAATGCGAATGTAAATGAGAATAGCAGGCTATGCGAAAGCAAAATTGTCCAAGCCGAAATGAAGACGTTTTGCTTACTTGATGAATATGTATCTAAATTAATTTTGTATTAAGCAGTACCGCTGCTAACGTAAACTACAAATTTAGAAATAAAGGAAAAAAATGAAAAACTTTCAAAATGGATTTGTACGTAATACGATAACCAATTTAGATAACATTTTGCTAATAATTATAAGCACGTATAAACTATTATCTCCGGAAATTAAATTTTAATTTCAAGAAATAATGAATTGTTCAATGTTTTGATTAATTTTGGAGTCATGTCCACATTATTGCGAGCAATGACGCAAATTTGTCCGATCTCTAATAATAATACAGCAACATAACATTACATAACAGTGCACTACATACTCGCAATTAACTGTACATTATATATATATATTTTTTTAATTTATTTTCAAAAAGGTACATAAAGTTTCCAGTTTCAATTTTACTCGCCAAATTGACAAGACAGTTTGTTGGCGAGACCGCGCTCATTTTAACAAGTCTATTATCATTCACCTAAGTTACATAATTAAGTAATACTTGTAATTGTAAGAACTAGAACAATAAAAAAAACACATATTAACTAACTAAATCTGTTAACAGTTAAGGTAATCTTTGTAAAAATGTCTTTTTTAGTTTGCTTTTCACTACATTTAAACTACATTTTTTCTCTTCTCTTAACCAGTTAAATTCGTTATAAATAGTTGGAACCATAAACTGATTTGTTCTTCTGCCATAGTAATTGTTAACATAATTTTGCACATATTTTACTAGTCTAATATTTCTCGTCTTATATTTGCTTTGCTTCAGCACCTTAAATTCCTCATTAAAATAATTCTCTACGGCTATCAAATAATGAACCCTTTCATGTATCGGCAGAATTTTACAAATTTTGTATTATTTATCATAATTGCCTTTACATAATTTTCACTGAAATAATTACACAAAGGTGCATGGCGAAAAAATAGAATTTTAACGTTGGTCTTTTTTTTTCAAAGTATCTGAAGCCCGCGCAATATAGTTCACTAAATGCATCGAATCAAAGTGTTTCGCACAAACTCGGAACAAACAGCCGAGCTTGTGTCCACATTCAGCTTTGTATTCCACAAACGCGCGCTGGTGAGTTTTATCTCTAGTTTGTAACGGAAAATTCTGGGAGTCAACAGGAAATGAGGCGCTTAAAAGATAATGTATGTTCACTCGTTTTGTTCGTGTAAGGCGTCTTCCTTGTTTGCCGGTGCGGACGCGGTACGATATGAGAAAACTGTCAACTCAGTCGAGTCAGTACCGCATTTTAATGCTCGCAATACATTATCCTATACTTTAATCCAGGTTAACTTACTTTTTAATTATTTTCATTTTATATCGTTTTAGCCAATTTGTAGTAGCCATGACGAATGATGGATTCTTTGCGACTGTACATGCTTAAACAAAACACAATCGTAGTCAAAATGCGTCTTATCAATTTTGCGTTTCGGATATTTTGCGTTCTAGTCCGTATGAGATCCTAGACATGTTACACGGTAGTCATAGTGATATGTAGACAAAAATCAAACTAGGTATTTTGGGTTCTAGACTGTCTGAGACCAACCCATAAATGAGTGCTTCTTAACTGGCGTGGGATGAGCGGAAGCGGAACGGTATTGATGGTATTGATTATAGGGGAATGACGAGAGACATCATCCTGTTGTGGATTCGTTTTTACTATCAGTAACTTAGAGACCATATACATATCTAACAATATTAAATTAATCTTAATTTTGACGCTCAGAGACCATTTATATCTCTGGGTTGTTATATTAATTTCATTATACTCCTTGTTTAATCTTGAGACCTTATACATCTCTAACTTTATTAATATTTGTAATAGATAACTTTGCAAGTTTATCTTCACTGTAAGAGATTAATTTTGTTATAATGTAAACTCGAAATTATTATTCTTTCTTGAACTGTAAATTAAGATTTTGACATGAAAAATGTATTATTATAGTCAGACTTTCTTAAATTGTAAGTAATATTTTGATATGTAAAAGTGCCCTTGTGGCCTATTTACATAATAAATGTTTGATTTTGATTTTGGTACGGAGGCAGTACTGCTCCGCTTCTACACATGATTTTACTACCGCAAAAATGTTATACTGATTATCCCGTCAAGTGAGTACATCCTCACACCTCAGATTCGGTTGAAACCGCTCAACCAATCTCACTGGAGCGCAAACTCTTAGAGTATTCCAGTGTTCCAAACAACACGCGTGGTCGTGCCGGAGGTTTTCCCCTAGATTTTCCCCAGGCTACTCTCCAACCGCGCACTCCTATCGCTTTATTGGGCCCGGCCTATAAAGGCACAGTCAGGTTCAAAAAAAAGAGTACATCAATAAGCTTATGACAAAGAACAAAATACCAAATATCGATCCCGCCCCGCCAAGTCAGGAAGTCGCCTAATGCTTCTGGTCGTAGTTCGGAATCTGTATGTGGTATTTTCTATTTTACTGAGATCTTACTTACTTCGTCCATATTTATTTACTTGTCATTTTAGGGCTGGCAGCTTCCTCGCACAACGCATAAGCATTGCTATATAATGCAGCGGGGAAATTCTGCCAGCATCTTTGGCACTATGCCGCGGGGGGACCCCTTATTCCAAATTATTTATTTTTAAGTTTATGGCGAGTGTTACTTGTGAGCAGTGGGTAAAATATTGCACGGAGGCATTATGGATGCAGTACTGCATTCACATCGTGTCAGGAAGAACTTATTTAATTGTAAGTTTGAGAATCTGCATCGACTTAACTAACATTTGACTTACGGCTTACTGGTACCGCACCGACAAATGCGGAAACCTATCAATATATAAGAATCGTGAAAAAGGCAATAATAGTTATAAAAACATACGCATTTGTGAAAAAAAAAAACATTAAAATGGTGTCACATGATAAGCAACATATTTTACCTATTTTATAATTTTTGTGTTTATTTATGGTAAATGTCCCGGTGCCCGACACAGACCCAATACATGGCTCTTTCAATCTTCTTCTTAACTAGCACATAGACGTTATTCACGGACCAGCGTCCCTTGAAAGACGGAACGACGTGTACACTTAGGTATTCACAGACACATAATTATTGTCTCTATTCGTCCCGGTGCCGCCGCATATCGGGTAGAGTCCGTCCGACCCAGGTCAGACCTAGTTGAGTTTCTTGTTAGACTCTTCTCAGCTAGGTTAGGTTTAGTGAACCAGCGACAAAACTCCCAGTAGTTTGATTCCACTCACACTTCAGATTTGGTTGAAGCCGTTCAACTATCCTCGCTGGAGCGCAAACTCTTACCACCTTATTCATAAAACTTAACAAACCTCTGCTAACTAAAATGTCTCTTGTCACTGTCTCACAAGCACAAGTGTCAATATGACAGATAAGGACAAACGAACTTTAGCAGCTAGTTAACTAATATAGGTTAAATAGTCGTTTATGAATAAGGGGTTTAGAGTATTCCCGCGTTTAAACCGCCCGCGTGGTCGTGTCAGAAGTTTTCCCTGGATTTTCCCTAGGCTAATCTCCAATCGCGCACTTCTATCGCTTTATTGAGTCCGGCCTATAAAGCCATATCAGGTTCAACAAAAATAATATAGACGCTAGGCGGAGGGCATTGAGTCTACCGCAACTGGCATCGAGCATCAGAAGGAGCGTCCATCAAGGGACCAGTGCCCCAAATAAAGCTATTGTGGCTCTGGGATGTGACCGTGCAGTGGGTGACGTGGATCGTGTATCTGCTTGTCTTTCTCCACAGCGCTAGCCACCTCTCTGCTAATATCTGAAGGGGCAATGCCCGCGATTCAGTACAGCTTATAGAGCGCAGTAGGCTTGAGACATCCGATGATATAGCGGCTACAGGAGGCGGAGGAATAACATTCGTAGGTTATATTGGACTTTAAGGTGTCGAGGATTGGGACGTTTATCTAACAATAATAAAGTTATGTACACGTCTATTAGCTTGGCCTTACCTTATCATACTTAACCACCTCGTGTTACAATACAAATACTCTTTATTGCACACCTCACATAATAAAATAGCACATAAAAAACAAAAAAAAATTGATACAGGGAGACAGAGGCAGAACAACAGGCAGTCTTATAGCTAAAGAGCGATCTCTTCCAGACAACCTTTGGGTAGTGGAGAAATGAAATATGAAGCTGAAAAGTAGGTGGTGCATAAACTATACTGTGTTACTTAGACTTGCCAAAGTGAAATGTGTTATCATAACAAGTCTAGAGGCACTCCAGGTCTTGAATAAATTTGGACTCGGCTCGCTTTACAAACATTCCAAGAATCTTGTTTAAAGTTTAGCATACTCTTAACGTCACAGTTAAGTGCATTATGTGCAATTCAGGGAGCAGAGTTTGGTACAAAGCAAATAGTTTCAGTGCAACCATTGCGTATAAGGCTCTATAACGTTGCTTGCAACGATTTCTGAGCTGCCTATTTGGAAGTTCCGTCGTTATTTTGTTAGAGCGCTCTTTTGGAAGTTTCGTGTACAACAATTTAAGAAATCGTATTAGAGTCGATCGGTCTGATTTGACGAATAACGTTATTGTCTTTGTATGTAAATTGTTTAGAATTACTTTATTGTATTTCGAAATGAACTTTAACGATATTTATATTCAATTCTCGTGAAATATTTGCATAGCAATTCCACGTTGCTACTTTAAATCTCGTCTCTAGATACGCCTTTATATACCAGAATGTCAATAAAGCAAAATTATTTAGTTTATTGAGGTTTTAAAATAGCGAAAAATACGTACGTATTGGTGCTACAGTGTTACCCTTTATGTGTTTGAAAGTAATTGTATTTCGTTTATAAATTACCGAAGTGTTCTTCTATTGAAGATTGTTATTTTTATCTGCTACAACATTTCTTTTATGTCGATTCTTAAGTCTGTTTATTTTTAGAAAATAATCCTTACGTCACTGTAAACCTGTTATGATAAAATCTGAAACGGATTTCCTTTTAGGTATTTCAAATCGGACCCAAATGAAATGTACAAACATCTGTTGAAGGACACTTTAAATTTATTTATTTATTTATTATCTAGGATCACCAACAGTGGCAACAACAGTCATTAGCACTATACACAGAAAAGTACATGGTTTACATTTAATTGCGCCACCAATTACAGGTGAATACAGCGTGCATTACAGGAAGCGTCGACTTTAGAAAAACTTAAGAAAACATCTACATAATGATAATTAGTTAATAGTACGTAATATGCTTAAAAATAAACTAGGAATAAGAGGGTCCAAACTCTAATGACGAATGGCTATGGTTATTGAGGCACTTGAACCGAAAATAAAAAAAATGTTTTATAAATAAGAAATGTATAGCAAATTGAGAGTACATTAATATTGTAGTATTATTTTTATACGCCTCCAGTCCATTACCCAAGTTAGTCGTTGTAAAAAAATGAGAAGATAAATTGTAGAAGGGCGGACGGCATGCGGACGCTATATCAATCATGACCGGCCATTTTGAAACCTATCTAAAAATAATTTATCACGGAATATGATCGACAAAGAGTCAGCGGTAATGCACAACTTTCAATCTGTAGGTCGCGGTTTGATCCCCGTCTCACACCACTGGGTTTAAAAAAACAGACACTAAAAATTTGATAAAGAAAAAAATCACCAGGAAATGGGTCATTGTCAGATTTAGGTTCGCGTCTTTTCGGTGGACATATCAAAAGTTAAGGGCTACAAAGCCTAATTTTGGATTGGTCTAGTAACCCGCATAAACAGTGTCTCCGTTTCTATAAATCCGTGTACTGCAAACATAGCTTACATGCACATAAACCGGTAACTATTGACCACCGAAGGGACAACTTTTGTTTTTGCATCTGACAATGACCCAAATAGGTTTAATCCCGCAAGGTATAGATTCCCTTTGGAAGGCCAGATGGCAGTCGCTTTTTTAAAACTAGTGCATACGCCAAATCTTTAGATTGGGGACCAGACCAGAGCCAGCCTCCTTTAGGAAATGAGCGGTAAAACGCTTCACAGGTATATTCGTTTGTTCACAACGTTTATCGGCTTTAGAACTAATAGAATTGTCTCGGATAATCCAGGATTAAACTCCGTTTAAGCGGAAAACAATAATTACTAATCCGTCTTACAATTTGATCATATTTATTGAGTGGGTGTCTCAGTTGGAGTTGAATCAAAAAGACACACCAAGCGACATCAAAAAGCGTGAGTGATTATACGTTCACTTTACAAAGGTTCTATAATCCATACATCACTGATATTGTTACGAGCGTGGGGTTCGCGTAGATAGAAAAATGCACTAATTAAAACGAGCACTTTATTAATTGATTAATTAACACCAACACTCACATACTGTACTTAAAACGTCACTAGTCGCACTAATCACTTATAATCCTTCGATCCGATTAATCGCTTCGATCGCACTGTATCTTTTTTAAAAGTAAACTGACTCCCCGGCGGTCGGCGGCTCCTTTTATACTCCGCGGAAAGATTCTCGAATATTCTACAATTCGCTTGTTTTTCCATGCCAGTACTGTCAGGCATGGCCAAGAATCCTCGAAGAGTTCTCGTCCATTGCCGTCTCTTTCCAATGGTGATTATCTCTATCATGCTCTTCTGGAATGTTCCGAGTATAGCTATCTCTTTCAATTAAATCCATTCCTGTTTCGGACAGTCGCTGAGGTATTCACCAGAAATTCAAGAAGCCCTCAAAATCTATTGACTGTATCCGCAAAGACCGCATTAATGCGTAAGAGCGTGTTCTGTTTAGCAAGCAAGATTTATAATAAGCTGCCCGCGGAATTAAAATCACTACCGATGCACACATTTAAAAAGAAAGTGTCGACCTTATTAATTAATCACTGTTTCTATTAACCATCCATGCTATACTAATATTATAAATGCAAAAGTAACTCTGTATGTCTTCCCTGTACTTCATATTTTTACCTCGCTGATTTAGATTTGGTATGGAGGTAATCGTCCCAGTGTTTGATATCTCAGTGCCCAATAGATGACACCTATGAATCGCTTCTGTCATCATGACATAAGATCAAATGAGCTGTGTTGGGCTAGTGTTTTTAACATAAGACTCTAAGAAAGACAAAAGGATAGTTTTTATCGCGGAAATCATTCGTTAAGAGAATGAACGGGTGAAACGTTGCATGGCTGTACTTAATATGGATGATGACTCATGTTACGATTTATAATATAGTGTTGTTACATGGATAGAAAACTATCAAATTATCATAATCAATAGTAAATTATACAAATGTAGTATTTTTTTATACAACGCCGGTGGCAAACAAGCGTACGGTCCACCTGATGGTAAGCGGCCACCGCAGCCTATAAACGCCCGCAATTCCAAACGAGTCATATACGCGTTGCCGACCCTCTATAAAATTTGAGGATGCACTGTGTTAGCAGTAGAAGGGAAAAAAATAATATATTTTTTATTTTATTTAGTCTTTTGTTTATTGGCCAAATGTAAATTGAAAAGTACCATTAGAATTCTCATCTATATATATAAAAGAAGAAGTCCTGATCTACCATCAACGCACAGCCGAAACTACTGGTCTATATATATAAAAGAAGAAGTCCTGATCTACCATCAACGCACAGCCGAAACTACTGGAACTAGAAACTTCAAATTTGGTCCAGAGCTTACTTTTATCACGTAAGCAAGGGATAAGACGGGATTTTTGGATATTCCAACCCTAAGGGGATTAAATAAGGGTGCAAAGTTTGTATGGGAGATTTTTTTTTTTTTGAGCTGAAGACTTAAAAATTTGTGAAAAGATTACGAACTTAAATATAAAGAAAGTGTTTTCAGCGTTTTGCAAATTTTTAACCCTAAGAGGGTAAAATAGGGGTGCAAAGTTTGTATGGGAGAAACTTCTGTTTTAGAGTTAGAGACTTAAAACTTCGTATATAGACTCTCTGTTTAAATATTACAAAACTAAATTCAGCGATTTTCTAAATTCATCTCCTAAAGGGGTGAAAATGGGGTTCAAAATTTGTACGGGGAGCAAATCTTATTTGAAGTTAGAGATTTGAAACTTCGTAAATAGACTCTATGTTTAAATACAACAAAACGTATTTCAGCATTTTTTGAAATTGCTCCTCTAAAGGGGTGAAAAGGGGGTTCCAAGTTTGTACGGGGAGCAAATCTTTTTTGAAGTAAGAGATTTAAAACTTCGTGTAGGTATAGACTTTCTGTTTAAATACAACAAAATGTGTTTCAGCGTTTTTTTAAATTTTTTCGCTAAAGGGGTAAAAAGGGGGTTCCAAGTTTGTACGGGGAGTAACTCTTTTTTGAAGTGAGAGATTTAAAGCTTTGCATATAGACTCTCTGTATAAATAAAATAAAACGTATATCAACGTTTTTTGAAATTGCTCCTCTAAAGGGGTGAAAAGGGGGTTCCAAGTTTGTACGGGGAGCAATTCTTTTTTGAAGTTAGAGATTTCAAACTTCCTAAATAGACTCTATGTTTAAATACAACAAAACTTATTTCAGCGTTTTCCAAAATTGCTCCCCAAAAGGGGTGAAAAGAGTGTTCCAAGTTTGTAAAGGAGCAAATCTTTTTTTAAGTGAGAGATTTAAAACTTTGTATATAGACTCTCTATTTAAATACAACAAAACGTATTTCAGCGTTATTCAAAATTGCTACTCTAAAGGGATAAAAAGGGGGTTCCAAGTTTGTACGGGGAGCAAATCTTTTTTGAAGTGAGAGATTTAAACTTTGTATATAGACTCTCTGTTTAAATACAACAAAAAGTACATCAGCGTTTTTTGAAATTGCTCCCCTTAAGGGGTGAAAAGGGGTTTACAAGTTCGTACGTGGAGCAAATCTTTTTTGAAGTGCGGGATTTACAACTTCGTTTATAGACTCTCTGTTTAAATACAACAAAACGTGTTCCAGCGTTTTTCTAAATTGTTCCCCTAATGGGGTAAAAAGGGGTTCCAAGTTTGTGCGGGGAGCAAATCTTTACTTTTCGTAAAAATTGATATAGGTGTAATCTTCGAGGTTCCTCGGGGTGCTGATTACGAAAATGACATGCATTTGCAAATCCAAGATGGCGGACAATTATTTTTCTTAAAAATCGACATGGGTGTCATCTTAGAGGGTCCTCGGGGTGATGATTACGATAATGACATCCATTTTCAAATCCCAGAGTGGGACATTTATTTTTCTTAAAAATCGATATGGGTGTCATCGTCGAGGTTCCTCGGGATGCCGATTACGAAAATGATATGCATTTTCAAATCCAAGATGGCGGACATTTATTTTTCTTAAAAATCGATATGGAGTCATATTTGTGGTTCCTCGGGGTGCCGATTCCGAAAATTACATCCATTTTCAAATCCAAGATGGCGGACATTAAGTTTTTCATTCGAGTAATTTTCACAAAAGATTAATAGCATCAGACAACTGACAGAAACAAATAAACCTCATTTATATCTTTGTTACCATCTAAAATGTACGCGGACGAAGTCGCGGGCGCCTGCTAGTGTTTCAATAAAAATTAAATTGTATGGAAACTATATACAGAAACAATAATATTTCACAACGAAAACGGTATATTTCCCTTTTCTACATACAGCAGTAGTACGAGGCTACGTAGGCGTGACGTCACTCCTGTGTGTCAATCAGTATGGAGAATTCTCAGTGGTTTCTTTATACATTCTTTATATTAACGCCCACGGTAAGTAATTTACTACAGATCTTCCGAAAGAGAGGCTGGCTGTTAATAAGTTTGAATTTAGAATAGTAGTCATCTAGGTTTCATGGAAAAAATAAAAAAAAAATAAAAAATAATATATATTAGAGGACAATCTTACACAAATCGAACTAGCCCCACAGTAAGCTCAAGAAGGCTCGTGTTATGGGTACTAGACGACGATATATTTAATAGCTATAAATACTTAAATACATAGAAAACATCCAAGACTCAGGAACAAATATTCATGCTCATCACACAAATATTTGCCCTGACCGGGATTCGAACCCAGGACCGTCAGCTTCACAGGCAGGTGCACTACCCACTAGGCTAAACCGGTCGTCTGACAGAACTATTCGTTATTAATATTAACGCCCACGGTAAGTAATTTACTATTACACATCTTCCGAAAGAGAGGCTGGCTGTTAATAAGTTTGAATTTAGAATAGTAGTCATCTCGGTTTCATGGAAAAAAAATGACAGAACAATTCGTTATTAATATTAACGCCCACGGTAAGTAATTTACTATTACAGATCTTCCAAAAGAGAGGCTGGCTGTTAATAAGTTTAAATTTAGAATAGTGGTCATCTCGGTTTCATGGAAAAAACTGACAGAACCATTCGTTATTAATATTAACGCCCACGGTAAGTAATTTACTATTACAGATCTTCCGAAAGAGATGCCGGCTGTTAATAAGTTTGAATTTAGAATAGTAGTCATCTCGGTTTCATGGAAATAAACTGACAGAATCATTCGTTATTAATATTAACGCCCACGGTAAGTAATTTACTATTACAGATCTTCCGAAAGAGAGGCTGGCTGTTAATAAATTTGAATTTAGAATAGTAGTCATCTTGGTTTCATGGAAAAAAACTGACAGAACCATTCGTTATTAATATTAACGCCCACGGTAAGTAATTTACTATTACAGATATTCCGAAAGAGAGGCTGGCTGTTAATAAGTTAGAATTTAGAATAGTAGTCATCTCGGTTTCATGGAAAAAAACTGACATAACCATTCGTTATTAATATTAACGCCCACGGTAAGTAATTCACTATTACAGATCTTCCGAAAGAGATGCTGGCTGTTGATAAGTTTGAATTTAGAATAGTAGTCATCTCGGTTTCATGGAAAAAAACTGACAGAACCATTCGTTATTAATATTAACGCCCACGGTAAGTAATTTACTATTACAGATCTTCCAAAAGAGAGGCTGGCTGTTAATAAGTGTGAATTTAGAATAGTAGTCATCTCGGTTTCATGGAAAAAAACTGACAGAACCATTCGTTATTAATATTAACGCCCACGGTAAGTAATTTACTATTACAGATCTTCCGAAAGAGAGGCTGGCTGTTAATAAGTTTGAATTTAGAATAGTAGTCATCTCGGTTTCATGGAAAAAAACCGACAGAACCATTCGTTATTAATATTAATACCCACGGCGAGTAATTTACTAGTACAGATCTTCCGAAAGAGAGGCTGGCTGTTAATAAATTTGAATTTAGAATAGTAGTCATCACGGTTTCATGGAAAAAAAACTGACAGAACCATATTATAACCACGTCGGCGTATACTACTAATAATATTTGGAATTATAATTTCATATTTAACTCCACTAAGAGCGTAATCCAGTTAAGAACAAAGGCACAAAGCGGCCAGCTAAATTTGAAAGGAATTCCCCATTTCATTCGTTGCCAAATGTTTCCAAGTCGTCTTAGAGTTAAAATTGCGGGGATTCATCTTAATTTCTTAGCTATCACTTACAAAATGCAGACAGGTGCTTCATACCTACTGCATTGTTAAGCCACTGTCTCAATTCCTGCCAAATTTCATAATTGTAGTGCTTATAGTCTCCGAGTAATCGGCTGTGACATACGGACGGACGGACGGACGTATAGACATGACGAATCTATAATGGTTTCGTTTTTGCCATGTTGGCTACGGAACCCTAAAAATAGCATGTCGCATCACTGGTAAATACCAGTCTGGGAATTAAGAGGTTATGGAGCTGGCGCTAATGAATGTTTCTAAATACTGAGATGAGGTGGTTAAAAATCTGGATTCCGGGATTTAGAACGTGTCCAGGTGGCTATCGCTGTCCAAAATACTATTTAATAGGGCCAAAGCCTGATGTAGAGGGGAAGAAGCAAGCGCGTGTCCTTGCTGGGGGATTGAGAAGAAGAAAGAACTAATTTAAATGGAGGCACGCAATAAGGAATCCGGAGGCTACCCTCTCTATCTCCTCCTCTGTTACTCGGGTACGGAAGTGCGACAGAGAGACAGATATTAGTTGACACTGACACCCGACATTACTGATACTGTATCGACTAATGAGGAAGTAGCCTTAGATTACTGTGTCATTCATTCGTGTGGCCTGTAATAAATGAACGAGAAATTTATTACATACACACGGGGAAGGATCCTCATTAAAGATGGCAACCACGACATTAAAATAAGTTTCATCATCATCATCATCATTCAGCCAGAAGACATCCACTGCTGGATATAGGCCTCCCCCAAGGAGCGCCACAGCACACGGTCGCGAGCCACCCGCATCCAGCGACTCCCCGCTGCCTTGACCAAGTCATCAGTCCACCTAGTGGGAGGCCGTCCAACGCTCCGTCTTCCCGTGCGAGGCCGCCACTCGGGAACCTTTCTTCCCCAACGGTTATCGGTTCTACGAGTAATGATACGAGTAATGATGACGAGTAAAATAAGTTTATCGTTTAAAAAAAATGTAGCACACTTTGTTTTTCTCGAATGTATAAAAACATGACAAAAGCGATTTCTTTTTAAATTAAAGACCAATTAAAGTACATATTCTTACTTGTTGTCCTTGACAGAGGAATAAAAAAGAATGTTTTCGTAAAAGTAAAAACGGCATAGTCATTAATAGGTACGGAAAAGTTGTATTGTCATGATTTGTACCTTCTTGGGCACTATTCGAAATGAATTGTAGATTTGAAATCGGTTTAATATTGCTGAGTGCATTTTTCTGATCGGGGGAAACCAGTTAAATCCCAAAAGGTTTAATGTCCCCGCTGCGATGAAAGGACAGATGACAGTCGTTTTCGTACAGTAAGTAAGTGTGGCGCAGGCACTAAGCTCAGTACAAAGTTAGGTGTTAAAGTGGACCCCGGGACCAGCATCTTTATAACTACCGGTTATCTATTGCCCTATAATAAATACCAGCACTTTCTTGCAGAAAGTTCTCCGTTTAATAAAACAGAGAACCACCTAAAAAAGTCGGCCATTCCAGTCGGTTTAAGTCCGCCATTTGTACACTGTATTTTTTGTGCAATAAAGTATAAATAAATGAATAAATAAAACAGATTTTTGACAGCTAGAAAAATCAAAACACGGTATTACACACTAATCCGTTAGGTACATTTCGATCATGGGTACAGAATATTGTTTCTGATAAAGAAAAAAAATCTCAATTTTCCAATTTTTTATATTTTTGCACTATGTGACGGTGCTTATAAAACCTATATAAAAATTTCACATCAAGAATTCAACACTTTTTTCTTTACCTTATGGTCGATTATTAGAGATTGCGATCGATCGAGTGTTCAAATTCCGAAAAAAAGTTAGAAGGTACACTCTTGAACTATGACACCCATCAACTTAAGACTTCTAACAGGATGCTTGATTATGCCGTGTAAATAGGCAATTTTTACTATGCGGGCAGTGTTGAGCGAAATGTGGCAAAAGGTTACGCCGCAGTATATAACTTGATTAACACAAAATAGAAAAATTGAATTTGGAGCTCGGAAACTGCTTACCTGAGTTTAACTGCAGCTTCCTTGGTGATGGTTGTAGTATCGCGGTGGCCAATGCTCGTGGTGGCTGGTTTTATGAGCAGCCTATTGCGAGTGGTTGTTATTCGCGAAGCGGGAAGCGGTAGAATAGGTAATACGTGGCAATATAAGGATTAATTTGCGGAATAATATTATTATGGTATTAAGGTCGACTGCGGTTGACGAATTATATTCTTCGACTGATTTGACTTGTGTCACGTATTTTTAATAAGCTTTATGGTTATAGAGGAAGCAGCCTCCAAAGCGGTTGAACAATGCCAAAAAGAATTTCGATTATACGGAGGCGTAACCAATGCTTGTTCCTATTGTGATAACGTTGACCTATAATAGTTTTAACATAGCATTCCTTACAGTAACATCTTTCCTCCTAATACATACTATTCACGTTTGAAGGTGAATATTCATAGATTTTCCGGCGATTTTTATCGTCTCATTAAACGATGATCAGTGTCAGCTTTTGTAAAAAGTGTAAACCAATATCGGTTCCGAGTCTTATTAATAGTTCAACGTTCTCACCGGCTGTTCTAACTTTGTGTAGTTAACCGTGAGTTCACAATGACTTTAAAAAAGGGCGTTTCGTACGCTCGGATAATACTCTCTACTAGGGTTATCCAATGCAGATATAGACATAGAAATATTTTTATCTACACCCATACAGTAAATCCTCTTTTATGTGCTCAAAAAGTGTAGGTAAGGACCAACTTTACAATATCGCGCCGGTCCGGGGCGGAGATGGCCATAAGAGCATCAAAAACGGTATCGTTATAATAATAATAATAATAATCATTTATTCATAAATTACAAATGTTTACGTAACTTTCGCACTTCTGCCAAACCACAGTGCGGTTTGTTGGCAGACGAGGCTCCATTTATATTTACTTAAGTAACATTTGTCTTATGGACATCTCCGCCCATAACAATACAGGCTCGTGCTCAAAAGACTTCAACGGGCTCACGCTCGACCTCACTACACTTGCAACGCAATGGTTCCTGAACACATGAAAGAGGATTTAATATACGGGTGTAGATAAAGTAGTGTATGCAACTGTACATAATTAGGCCCTAAAATACTCGTGTGATCCTATTATAACACTCGCTGATGCTCGTTTCATAAAACCACACTCGTGTTTTAAGACCTCCCATTATGTATCAGTTGCATAAACTACTATATTCAACATCACAAGGCATGACTTACTTACAATAACACATTGTACGGGGATGTCAGCTATTATATTATAGAAGAAGCATCACGATGTTAACAAACTTTTAAAATCACGTGTATGTACTCGTATATAGGTACTTTATTGTACACGAGACAAAGACAAAACGTATTAAAATGATGATAATTTTATTGGTCATTACATTACACTTAGCACGTCCGTCATACAATGTATTTCATAAAATCAAAATCAAACATTTATTCTGCAAATAGGCCACAAGGGCACTTTTACATGTCAAAATATTAATTTAAAAATTTAAGAAAGTCTGACTATAATAAGTAATATATTTTTCATGTCAAAATATTAATTTACAGTTCAAGAAAGAATAATAATTTCGAGTTTACAATTATAACAAAATTAATGTGTTACAAAGTTATCTATTACAAATATTGCAACATCAGTAAAGTTAGAGATGTATAAGGTCTCAAGATTAAAC
Source organism: Epiblema foenella (assembly GCA_963556455.1). NCBI lineage: Eukaryota > Metazoa > Arthropoda > Insecta > Lepidoptera > Tortricidae > Epiblema > Epiblema foenella. Next base: position 21,810,418 of record OY747105.1, read on the forward strand.
AAGGAGTATAATGAAATTAATATAATATCCCAGAGATGTACATGGTATCAGAGCGTCAAAATTAAGATTAATTTAATATTGTTAGAGATTTATACGGTCTCTAAGTCACTGATAATAAAATAAAAAAAGGTATAAATCAATAAGGTTAGCACACTTTGTGGCAAACGTGCAAACAGCAATACGAACTCGATTTAAACATGCGAAGTTGTTTCAAATAGTGCCTTTTGTTGCGCTGTAATTTTTACTGCTGGGGTCGCGTGGTTCACCTGCGTAATCGTATTTTATATCAACAATGGCCCTTATCTGTATAAACGTATTTGAAATTCATGGGTTCGCCTCGTTGAAAAATTGTCCAAAGCATTTTTATGTTAAAAACGGCGGTGATAAAACGTCTGACTTGTATTTCTGAATACACAAAAAAAAAGAATTTCATGTTGAAATTATGAATGTTAGAAAGTTATGTGTGGTCTTTTGTCTGGAAATTTCTTTTATTGTCTCGGTAATAACAGTGTTTCTGATCGCGTATACGAGTTTTTTTTTAATACTTTGAACGTTTTACACTTTGTATTCGTGAAAAAGTTCTTATAATTATTACAGCTGTTAAGAACGAAAAGCAGGGCGTCAGCGGGGACCGTAGCGGGGCGGGGTGGAACCGTTTTTCTGTCACTCGTGCTAACTCCGGGCATGATTAGGCCGGGTTTTATAAAGATCCGTTAGACCAAATATTAGATCAAATTTCAGTAACTCAGTACATTTTTTGACATAACAAAGCTACATAAGGTATAACAGATCTTTATAAAACCGAGCTTTAGACGATTTTGAACTCCCAGACTCACGACTGTATATTTTCAATGTTTTTGTATCCTGTAAAGAACATTATACCTTTTTTATTAGGGTTCCGTGGCGAAAATGGCAAAAACGTAACCCTTATAGATTCGTCATGTCTGTCCGTCCGTCCGTCCGTATGTCACAGCCGATTTACTCGTAGACTATAATAAAAAAGTACGAAAATAAGAAGTACGACGAATCGTAGTTAGATTGGGCAAAAGCACTGACCCATACAAACATAAGTACCTACGATTAATGCTTAGTTAATAAAATAGTACATTACTGCAGAGGCCGTGACGCTGGACGAGTTTCGGGTAGACGGCCGAGTCGTAGACGAGCCCGGATAAAATGAGTCCTGCAAGCCCTGTTCCGGCCGAGGATTGTATAGTGATTTTCTCAAACAATCTGAGGAAATATAATTAAAATAATTAACAAGTAATCAAGTGAATAATAGTTTATTAGGAAAAACATTTTTTTCTTTAAAAAAATGATACCCTTATTAGTAATGAATTAGTCGAAATCGAGTGAAATGATGATTTTTCGCAAAAAAAGTTGAATTTTCTGCTCTTTTTATTTTTGCTTTGCCAGTTTAATGCAAGTTAGCACATTAAAAAAAATAGAGCTTCGGACAATAATGGTTTTTTTTTCTTAAGTTCTTCATACATTACTTTTTGGGCTAGAAGTAATGTAGGGAGTCATAAACAAGAAACTGCGTGTCTTCATTTCGTGATATTAACACATACAACAAACCAAAACCAACACAATCAAACTATGGAATGAACTGTCGCCTGCGGTATTTCCGGACCGATATGACCTTCAAACCTTCAAGAAAAGATCGTATTTCCTTCTGAAAGGCCGGCAACGCACTTGCGACTCCTCTGGTGTTGCAGGTGTTTATGGGCGACGGTAATTTCTTACCATCAGGCGATCCGTCTGCTCGTTTGCCCCCTATAACGTAACAAAAAAACATTTCCGAGCATGTTTGAGAAAATAAAATAATATTGTCCATACACAAACGCTCAACAGTTCCCGCCGAAATGATACTTTCGCTGATTCAGAAAATGTTTGTGCAATTTTTCCAAATTTTTAGTGTCTGCGTATTCGAAATGAAAAGCAGTGTTTAACTAGGGTGAAACCACCCATTTCAGCCTAGGGCTATTAGCGCTCCGACGAAGTGAGAAAATATCTGATCAGAAATCGCTTTCAACCCTCGGTTAACAATCTACTTTTTTACTGTAACGTACAACTTTTACATAATTTTGACTTAACTTTTTTTTTTAATTTATTTAGAACACAAACAGTCACATAGAGGTATCCAAATTGACAGTACATGAAATGTACCTATACAAAAGAAAACAATAAACCTGGAGTTTCATCATTTCACATAGTGTTAACTACATTATTATATATTTTATAAACAACACGTAAGTGCTCTTTATTTATTTATTCAATTCATTTGTTTGTGGGGTCCGGTCTGTTCATGTTTGTAAGGACTAGTAACTTCGTACTAGTGTTCAGTGGAATTGACATGATGAGAGACTTCGCTCTGTTCTAGTTTAATTTTATTTTTAGACTGACGCTCAGAGACCTTATACATCTCTGAGGATATTTATTTATTAGGGATCCCAGTTACAAGTAGACGGGTTATGTGTGTTAGTTACCTACTATCATAATCTAAAGTCTTAATGAATAAAAATAAGAGCCTTAAGTGTTATGGCAAAAAGTGGATAGTCAGCTAGTCCACCCTATTTAAAGAGGCCTTATAAGTTTTGAAATGTTTTGATTTCAAATTATGACAAAAGTATTGATAACACCAATAAAGTGATTAAAGGATACGATGATTTTATTAAAGTTTTAGATAGTAACATAGCCATTTTTTGATTTTATTGTGTTTAGTAGAATTTAAGCGGAAAAAACAAGTTTTTAGCTTGAAAATGGTCGATTTGGAGTGATGTTTGAAACAATATTTATTAATGAGAAATCCAAAAAATACGTTTAAAGTTTATAACATAAGGTCGCAATAGTTTTGTTCTAGATAGTAACATTGAGAAAATATCAAGATATGTGTCAATTCAAACAGAAAATGGCGTAAATAGATGAGCGTTTTTTAACTGATAAGGACCCTCAAGCCATTCTACAAATTATCACAAGTACCACAGATAACTTGGATACCTAAGTACGAGTTGATAAATACATGGTATCCTATAAATCTGGCGAAGAGAGACGTTAAGATGTACGTGACTGTCGGCTCCGGAATTCTAACTGGGCATTTATACCGAGTATGTGAGAAAAGTTATTGCGTTTAAATTGCAACCAGCCTTTGTAACGTAATAATAACGTTCCGGTTAGGAGTATATCTTTTGAATTTAGCGCTGCGTTTTGTTATGGGGGAAATAAATCGAGGACGACCTTACGTAATGCGTGTTAAATTAACTCAAACTCAATGGGGGCTATCGCGTATGAATTCGCCGCTAGAGGCGCTAGTGTAGCGTGTGTTCTCCGAAACGTCAAATGTCACTCTTTGTGGTTGCGGTACGCGGGTTAATATCTAATTGGAACAATATGGTGACTATTCTGCAATTCCTGAGCTTGGTTATGGCAAATATGTGTTACGGGTCTATGACTGTCAGTGCTTTGAGACAGTTTTGTCTTTCTGAAACTTATTTCCTCCTTTTTTCCGAACAAAACGGGACTGCGCTGTAATGCGGGATGTTCGATATTTTTACGGTACGGTTTTAAGGTTTTACGCATGATTTAAATGCAAACTTCGTTCTCATGCCCAATAATAACCAATAATATTTTTTTGACAGCTGGACCTTACTTGACAGTGGCGCCAACTGGTGAGCACAAAAACGATAGCCCTCATTCACTCAACGGTTAGTTGGAAGTATATCCACACGCGTGGTCGTGTCGGAGGTTTTCCCCTGGATTTTCCCTACTCTCCAACCGCGCACTCCTATCGCTTTATTGGGCCCGGCCTATAAAGCCACAGTCAGATTCAAGAAAAAAAAGTTAATCGGAATAGTCACTTTGATATTTATGTTTGTTAGAACGGGACAAAACATATTTTAGTTATCAATTTTGTTCAATTTTAGGGTTACTATGGTTAGATAACTATTTTTTATTAGGGTTCTGTAGGCAAAATGGAAAAATTTGAACTCGTATATTTTCGTCATGTCTGTCCGTCCGTCCGTGTGACAGCCGATTTTCTCTAAGCCTATCAGCAGTACAATTATGAAATTTGGACGCATGGGTGATGTGAAATTATAATAAAAATATATTGAATTATAGGGAGTACTTCACACATGAAATGGATGAAAAAAAAACTCAACGCACGCAGTCGTGTGAGCTATCCATGAATAACAACGCCTTTAAAAATGATATGCAAGTTTACATGGAGGTTCACCTTAGTCATGGGCGTTCACAGTGTCTTCCCGACGAACAATAAGCCTGAAAATGAAAAAGTTTTCTATTTAAAGAAGCGAAATAAAGTCATGTCTGACATGTTTCATAAAGTACGTTGCAGAACCATATTTTCAGGCGTCTAACGAGAGGTTCAGCTGATCAAAGTTATAGGCAAATTTACAAAAAGTCGTCTTTTCCAAGATTTTCCTTAACACGGCTTCACTACATAGTATAAAACAAAGTCGATCTCCGCTTAACCTTCCTCTTCAATCACTATCTATTAAAAAAAACCGCATCAAAATCCGTTGCGTAGTTTTAAAGATTTAAGCATACATATATAGGATATAGGGACATGGGGACAGAGAAAGCGACTTTGTTTTATACTATGTAGTGATGATACTGCGCTCTATTCCTCGCTGGCATGAAATTATTTTTCCCTTCGTTTTATTGTTAAACTTCCAAGTTTGGCAAGCATATGTTAGGCATGGTATCACTTATCACACACGAGATTAGTACCTTAGTTTTAATTTTTATTCGGTCCATGTATCAAAGAATATTCAAGTTTCTATATAAAAGTACGGTTCATTTTTCACTAGTTCCAAACACTAGGCACAAAAAATGAGAGCAAATATTAACATAGGGTAAATGTGCGTTACTCGGATGTTGCGTACCGTACTTAGCTTAACAACGCCTCAGGAAATTATTATCTTTATCCGTCGAGTGTATGCAGGTACAGTATATGCGAAACTAGAACATGCGAAAGTTACTCATAGGATTCATAACATTCATTATGAAGACCGGTTTAGCCCAGTGGGTAGTGCACCTGCCTGTGAAGCTGACGGTCCTGGGTTCGAATCCCGGTCAGGGCAAATATTTGTGTGATGAGCATGAATATTTGTTTCTGAGTCTTGGATGTTTTCTATGTATTTAAGTATTTATATCTATTAAATATATCGTCGTCTAGTACCCATAACACAAGCCTTCTTGAGCTTACTGTGGGGCTAGTTCGATTTGTGTAAGATTGTCCTCTAATATTTATTTTATTTATTTATAACAGGGTTGTTGACTTAAAATATGTCTACACCAAAAGAAACAAGGCAAAAAATATGCCAAATGGTGAAAATATTATTCAAGTACTTATCTCAAAAAAATTGCACAAAAGATCCCATTGGATCGAAGTGCATCCGCAAGGTCCCTCATCTAAATAAGATAAAATCTCAAAAAATAACGAGTCTACAGCTGTTTTAATGTTGCTGGTTAGAGAGAAACGCGACATCAGCAGAGAGAGAGACACGGCATTATTATTTTATTAAAATATGTTTACGCTCGTGGCCCAGCGGCGCCCGCGTACCGCGTGCGGTATGGGAGGTTAAGCAACGTCGGCCTAGGTCAGTTATTGGATGGGTGACCGCTTTGAGTGGTTATTAACTGAGTGGTCCCGTGCTTTGGAAGGCACGCTAAGCCGTTGATTCCGGCTGCTGTCTATGGCAGCAGTCGTTAAGCCAAGTTAGAGGAGGCCTTCGGGCGGCTTAAGAACTTCTAACAGTCAAGTTGCCCTCACTTGACAAGCCCAATTCCAATAAGGTCTGGTTTCCCGTCGGGTTGGAAGGTAAGATGGCAGTCGCTTTCGTAAAAACTAGTGCCTATGCCAAATCTTGGGACTAGGTAGCGGACTCTAGGCATCCTTCAGGATGCAACTGTACCGGGATAACGCTAGGATGATGATGATGATAATGATGTTTACACGGCGTTACATATTGTAATAATACACCGAAAACTAAACTACTACACAGACAAGACACGACAAGCACCCACACACCTTTTACACCTCAGATTCAGTTGAAACCACTCAACCAATCTCACTGGAGCGCAAACTCTTAGAGTATTCCAGTGTTCCAAACCACACGCGTGGTCGTGCCGGAGGTTTTCCCCTGGATTTTCCCCAGGCTACTCTCCAACCGCGCACTCCTATCGCTTTATTGGGCCCGGCCTATAAAGCCACAGTCAGGTTCAGAAAAAAAAGACAAGCACCCACAATTCAGTTTGAATGTTTCATCTGAACCCCCAGTTATCTGCCTCAAGCAGCTTGGAAGTAACCTCTATTCTTACTTTGAATAAATAATATGCGTAAAAGCCCCGAAAGTGCGCTAATATTTCACCTCACTCGCGAAGCCACTCCGGCGATGCAGTCCATTATGTCTCCGCTAATTCATTGAGACGTTTCGGCAAAATGTCAGAAGTTGACGTGTAAGGTTTATAAAATTCTTCATACATAAAGAGCGTTAGCCGGATATTTGGCGTTATACGATATTCATAGCGGATTGAGTTGGAGGAAATCGTTTTTGATGGTTAATAGGGAGTGAACGATTTAACGCAACACGTTTTCGGTGCGGTATCGATAAAGCTGTTAGACAATTTCAACTGTCAGTCAAGTCAGTATAGGTTTATTGCCAGCTTACTTTTAAATGAGTGCTTCATAATTGGGAAGTAGTCCGTTTTGTTCATCGATTTTGTTCACATCGTAGGACAAACCGGACAAAAAATTCCGTTTTGTTCACATCGTAGGACAAACCGGACAGAAAAATGGTGAATCGGTGCGGTACGAATGCAGTATGTCATCGATACTGCCGCGCCTTCTCAAATGTAATGAAATGAAAACTTTTATTGGTCTTTCATTATCATCATCATATCAACCGAAAGACGTCCACTGCTGGAAATAGGCCTCCCCAAAGAGTGCCATAATGACCGGTCTTGCGCCACCCGCATCCAGCGGACTCCCGCGACCTTTACCAGGTCATCAGTCCACCTTGTGGGGGACCCACGCTGCGCCTTCCGGTCCAATTGGTCTTTACCGACCCATATTTTATGTTAGTAACATTATAACTCTTAGGTTAGTAGACATGGGTAATAATTAATTACACATATTTTTTTATTTAATATACTTAGCGACAGATTTGACTTGCCCAGTAATACCGTAATGCTAAGGCGACTTCCTGAATTGGCGGGGCGGGATCGAAATGTAGTACTTTGTTCTTTTACGTGAGTTTACTGTTGTCACACAGCGTTGCTCACTTGACGGGAGACTGTCGGTATTAAGTTTGTACAGACATATCGTGTGCGGGAGCGGAGCAGTACTACCTTCGCATCGCCCCGCTATCGCGCATAACACGCCAGTGGGGCTACTACGAACTTCGAAATCCGAACTTCGTATAGTGCCGTCCCTTTCATCCATATAGTGTATAACACGAGAGTGAAAGGGAGGGCACGATACGAAGTTCGGATTTCAAAGTTCGGAGTAGGCCCTCTAGAACAACAGTAGGTAGTAACTGTAGGAGCGCAGTAAGAAGCGGTTCTGTCTCGACTGACAGTTGACACTGACAGCTGACAGTTTTCTCATATCGTACCGCCTCCATACCGACAAATCAAGAAGATGTAAAGCAAGGCCAATCTATTTCAAATGACCCCCTCTAACACGCATGAGTTTGCAATTAACCATCTCGCTCTCTTCGGAATCTGCCCGAAATTTCGTATATTTTAATTAATTTTTGGAACACCGAATCACTTATGAACAATCTGTTGTGTCAGTTTTGTTAGAAAAATAAAAATATATATTTCTGTAAAAAGAAACATATCACTGTCGTTGATAATTACGAAATCTGCAGCATTAATGTTTATTTTTATGATGATATTTAGGATTACTTGACAAGAGCTACTGAGGCATTTTTAATATTTTGTTAGGTTATTTTGTTTCTTTTTCAGTCCACAGTAACTTTTACGTAAAGTAATTCTACATTACATCTTCACACTGGAAGCTCAAACTTCTGTATTTTCGTCAGATCACTGAATGAGTCTTGCCTTAATTATACTACCATTTCACACTCGCGCACTTCGCTGATTTTAGTTTACCTATATTCTTCACCGGAAGTGTAAAAAACCTCATTCCATTTAGGTACCGCCACTTTACTGCAACTTTACAAAAAAATGTGCTAACTCTGTACCAATCTCAAATATAGTTGCTACCTTCTTCCTCAGTATGGTGAGTGAACGCGAAAACGGCTTAGAGGAATTCTGTAGATTATTTCGTTTTAAATTCAGTAGATATTCCGAATACTTGGCAGTACACGCACGTCGTGAAGCTAGCAACCGAAGATAAATAAGTTAAGGATGGCGATATTTCACTCCAAACCAATATCGTAAAAAGCGAAGGAAATAAAACGCTTTAAAATATCGGTATACATATTACATGTTAAATGTATGTTGAAAATGGGCCGAATCGCTTCGAGAAAAGGATGGTACATCTGTGCCTCATTGTTTTGAAAGAAAGAAAGAAAGAAAACATGTTTATATAGCATGTACATAATATTAAAATAATATAAAGCAAAGGAAAATTAAAATACAACTGATATATGCTAAAATGGTCGCCACTCAGCTTGGTGCCACGAAATAAGCTAAGGCATTAAGTCGTAGCGCTGATTTTCAGTGGCGCCTGGTAACCGGAGTAGCTGCCACTTATTTAGTATATAACTTACATAAGGGTCCTTATCAGTTAATAATATACGTATATTTATGCTATTTACTGTGTGACTTAACACTTTGCTCACACTTAGCACTTTTGCTCGACTTGTCGGGAGCACTTCCGTGCCCCCAAATTTAGCCGGTAGTTATTTCTAAAAACGTGCGAGTCAGACTCGCACACGAATGGTTCCGTACCATTAACCATTAAAACGGAAATAAAACACGATTGATTGTATGGGAGCCCCCTTAAATATTCATTTTCTTGTTTTTTAATATTTTTCTGTTATACCGGCAACCGAAATACATCATCTGTGAAAATTTCAACTGTCTAACCATCACTGTTCATGAGATAATACTTGATTCATAATACTTACGGACATTTTGCTGATAAACTGTTTTTATTATTAATTGTGTGATTAATTATTTTTTGACATTTGTTTAAAATTGAGCCACCATATTGTTGTCTTAAATTCCATTTGTATTTTATTTATATTTTCTGTGTGTCCAATTATGTTATGACGATCCTTATTCGGTGAATATGTTTAAATCCTATTCCATTATTATTATTTATATCTTAATTGACGATCATGATGTGAATTCGTATACTTTTCACATGAATGCAAATTTATATTGTAATTTACATCTATGAAATAAATGAATCTGAATCTGAGATACAGCGAAGTCTTAGTAATAAGGTCCCGTTTTAGCCTTTCGGTACGGAACCCTAAACTCGCTCTCCTTTTCGATGTCAACGGAATTTTGTGAGCCATTTTGGCAATATGACTAACTTTACCGAAGAAAAAAAGCCTGCTGAATCGATTTCGAATGTTGCCAAGCGCGAATTTCAGCTCCTTGCTCAAAATTCGTGACTTGTCTTTTTAACGAATTCTTTTATTTTGTAAGTACTTTACTTAATTAACTTTTGGCCGGCTACCCACGCGGCTCAGATATCAAATTCAAAAATGTTTTCTGTTAAATTATGTACGTTTAATTATTTTTATTAGACTGACGCTCAGAAACCTTATACATCTCTGAGGATATTTATTTATTAGATTTTATTATTTTCATGTTGACGCTTAATATATATATCTCAAAATATTTTATTATGATTAGTGTACCTACCTTATTACCTTTTATATTGACGCTTAGAGACCTTATACATCTCTAACAAATCTCGATTGTTATTAGTTTCTTAGTCTTATTTTTGACATGTAACACTACATTTAATTAATGACACTTTTATTATTGTATTGTTTTTATTTGATGTACCTAGATAGATTTTGACTTGTAAAAGTGCCCTTGAGGCCTATTTGCAGAATAAATGTTTTGATTTTGATTTTGATTGATATTAAGCACAAAAATATCGACCTACACTGTTCTCATCAAACCTATTTCATCTAAAATGCCGTTGATATTCGTCTGTTTGTATCTGTCACTTTGACATTTGTATTCGTGGGAAAGTGACAAAACACTTTTTAGCTAGCAGAGGTTTGTTAATTTTTATGAATAAGGGGGTTAGTTTCAAATTAATATAGGACAACTGTGAAATAATAATCATCATCATCATCATCATTGCAGCCGAAAGACGTCCACTGCTGAACATAGGCCTCCCCCAAGGCTCGCCATTTAGACCGGTCCTGTGCCGTTCGTTTCCACCGGATTCCCGCGACCTTCACCAGGTCATCACTCCACCTTGTCGGAGGCCTACCGACAGCTCGTCTTCCGGTGCGTGGACGCCACTCAAGCAGTTCGGTGTGAAATAATGTTTTATTATAAATAAGTCTTTGAATTAAATTCACTTATGGAAAGTTACTTTTCATTATTTACTTAAAAGTTATCAGAGAATGCCGGCAGTTGTTTTGAATTCGAGAAACTTCGAATGCAATTTCTATCTTGTAGTTCGTAAAAGGGGAACTTAAGTCAAACACATTATGGGAAAACGTGTTAAATACTTGATGTATTTAACTTTGTTACCTTTTAGCTAGTTCATTTAGTCAACCTTCTAGCGTTTCCCCGTTATATCCTAAGGAGCCGACTACGCTTTGATACCTGGACCATTATATTTTTCCATGTAAGTACATTTATTTATCGTATGGCGGTTAGGACTGACGGTCGATGGGGCCAGAAACTGCTTGAGTGGCGTCCACGCACCGGAAGACGAGCTGTCGGTAGGCCTCCGACAAGGTTGAGTGATGACCTGGTGAAGGTCGCGGGAATCCGGTGGAAACGAACGGCACAGGACCGGTCTAAATGGCGAGCCTTGGGGGAGGCCTATGTTCAGCAGTTGACGTCTTTCGGCTGAAATGATGATGATGATGATGATGATGGCGGTTACACACTGGGTATTATTGCAGTTAAAATTTTGAATTCTGCAGATATAGGCTCGCTTCCTTTGTCAGATGTTTAAAGTCCACAGCTGATCCACTGTATCTGGTAATGGGGCACTCGAATACTATGTGGTGTATGGTTTGTTTCGGGTCTCCACAGTCGCACGCTGCCGACTCGCTCCACCTCCATTTGTGCCAGAGGTATGCGCAGTTTCCGACACCAGTCCTCAGGCGATTCAGTCTGCACCATATTTGTCGGCTTTCATTAAACCCTTTGGGTCGCTCCAGGGTGTTAAGCATAAGTACATAATTTTCAGACACTTTTTTCTTAAATGCAGATTTTGGAACACTCGGCCCTCACTTCATATTTTTGTATTGTTATTTAGAAAGAATTATAATTACAGTATCACTTCCGATAGTTTTGGTAATTAGCAAACCACAGCTAATATCCATAAATCGAGTCACTCAGTGGTCCCTGGATGTCTAACCATTTGTATGAAAAAATGGTTTTCACCACTGTTTTACCCACCTTTTACAGCAATATGTTGATATCTAAGTATTTTTATCTACAAAATGCTTTTATTAGGTTCAGCAGGCGAATCACGTTACTTTATGTACTAACGGTAGATAGATTTTACTGTCAATTTTGAAGTATAAATGTATGAGGTGACAATTAAAATTTGACATTAAAATTTACCTAACGGTAGTAAAAAAGTTACGTGATTACCCCGCTGGTACTATTTCGAAATCCTATTTTGTACACTAATTCAACACATATCATAGATTTTTTATTGTGATAGAAAACTGGTCATGAAAAAGGAGAATGACCCACCTACCTAATCATAAGACTTAGCGTAGGACTCAGTTTTACTAAAGTGACAATCGTACGAGCCGGGACACGAACCCGCGACCTCTAGATTTAAAGCCGTGTGCTTTTCCACTCGGATACAGTAATTTTTTTGGCAGCAAACTCACGTATATCAAATTACAGATCACATTGCCATAACTTACCAACATAACCGTCGGCCGCCTGTATAATTGGATGTGCCCTGAAGAACTGTTTGACATGTTGACTCTTTCGTCATCTCACCGCTCTCCATCGGCAGCGAGCTCATCCCCACGCCTTGGAGCCATTGTGTTCTCGTACAGTACAATTCATAGCCTTCAAAATTGCGAGACTTAAGTGGCAGTGGGCAGGGCACATTGCTCGCAGGACTGACGGTCGATGGGGCCAGAAACTGCTTGAGTGGCGTCCACGCACCGTAAGACGAGCTGTCGGTAGGCCTCCGACAAGGTGGAGTGATGACCTGGTGAAGGTCGCGGGAATCCGGTGGAAACGAACGGCACAGGACCGGTCTAAATGGCGAGCCTTGGGGGAGGCCTATGTTCAGCAGTGGACGTCTTTCGGCTGAAATGATGATGATGATGATGATGACAGTACAATTCAACAGGCACTTTATACCAAGAACACTTAAGTTGTGGAATGAGCTTCCTGCCGAGGTACTCCCATTGGGCCTCTTCAAAAAAGGCGTGGGAAGGTTTCTTACGGATTGGCAACGCGCGAGTAACGCCTCTGGTATTGCAAGCGGCTATAGGCGAAGGTAACCTCTTACCATCAGGTGAGCTGTCAACTTGTTTGCCACAACCCAACTGGCACAGATGTTTTATAAAAAAAACATAAGGTCTAACGGATCTTTAATAAAACCGAGCCTAAGAATTATCATGCAATTGTACACATGATATTGTTATATGACATGGTTCAAGGGTATTTGTGGCACGACTTGATAGAAAGTGACTGATGATTTATTTTGTCATTTTTATCACGCGATAATAAATACAGGGCTCGGAAACCGGTTTCGGCTTGATACAATTAACCGGTTAAAAATTTCGGTTAATTGCGTGTTACGATATTTATCGTACTTTAAATCATTTATTCCATAGATGAAGACTACTACTTACTTTATAGCCTATTGGCTGTCCCACTGCTGGGCAAAGGCCTCTCCCCAAGTTTTCCAGGTCTCCCTATTGAGCGCTTCTTCCTCCCAATTCTTGGCAAATGCATCCAGATCATCCCGCCATCTCCGTCTGGGCCTGCCCCGTCTGCGTCGTCCATCACGTGGCACCCACTTGGTGGCTACATTAGCCCACCTATCTGGATGCATGCGACATTCGTGGCTGGCCCAGTCCCACTTACAAAAGCAAATTTGAAGAAGACTAACAAAAGCAAATTTTAATATAAAAGTGGAGTTAAAATATGTGAAGTACTTTAGGAAATATTTACAAATAGTAAAAACCGGTTCCGAGCCTTGAATAAACACATCAGCTAATTGATTTGTCAAAGTTTTTTTTAAGAAAGAAAGAAACGTTTATTCACAAACACAGAAGACACACATATGACAAAAATGATAAATGAAGAAAAACATATTAAACACAAACCACATAACATGTGTGTCCCCGCGGCAGTGAAACGGACACTGGCCCAGCATTATACTGAGGTGTCAAACACCCACAGTGCTGATTTTCAGCCAGTACCATCGGTGACTCACGGAACGCCATACAATTGTAAAAAATAAATAAACAAAATAAAAATAACTGAAATATATAAAAAAAGGTAGGTATATAATAGTAGATTGTATGACAAGGGTCTAAAATGAGCCATATTACCACGAGATAGTTATTTTCCCGATCAAAGTGAGGCAAAATAGTTCGAGGGGTAATATGGCTTTTAGACCAGTGTTATACACTTTACTTTTCACTTCGATTGCGAGAAAATAAATAAACAAAGGTTAGCCATTCAAAATTAACAATTAATTCCACGGCGAACTTATATGTAATTTGGCAGCGTGTTTTTTTTCTAAACTGCTTTCATGCTTTGACACACAAAATAGACACCGCGGTTCGCGCGCAGCATTCACCTTCCATTGAGCGCTTCAAAGCGTTGCTCGAACGAACTAATCACTTTTTTAATTATTGTGAAATAGGGACTACTACAAACTTAATCTTTAGACTCTTTAGAAAAATTAATTATGTCTCCAGATTGGTCGATTTTAGTAAAGCTGTATTCTGGTTGGTTAATACCCAATACCAAATATTTTTTTAAGAGTTAAATTAGTGTTCTGTGATTGGTGGATTTAATAGGTGAAGTATTTTGATTGGTCAAATTCAAATGTTTTGTAAATCATAAATATGTATTCATATTTTCCCTAGGGGTTAAATGTACTACTTTAGCCCCGCTTGACAAGTCTAATATGACACACTTTTCGAGCATGAGAAGTGAAAATAAATTTTACGCAAAATGACATTTAAATCAACCTTACGCACGCTCGAAAACGTTGTGTTATCAACCCGGGTTCCATTTTACCGGATTGTATATACAAAACGAAAACAAATTAGATAGACGTTCAAATCCCGAGCACTAACAAAATGTAACACTTCAATTATTTTACCGGCTCCATGTATTTATTGTTCAAACAAGCATTCAATCTCTTTTCCATTCGATTGCGAAATATTGCCCGCGGATTAGCATTCGTGCAATGCATTTTGCATATAATCCATTCATTTACTAGGCTTGGTTAATCATTCGCACACTGTGAAACATTTTAATACACTTTAAAGCAATAAATACAAATACTCGTTGCATACCTCAATACAAGAACACAGTACCAACATAACATATTCATAATAAGTTGTGGTAAGCAATAGACGGTCTTATCGCTAAATCTGGCTTTTATTGGAGATTCAGAGAGGCGTTCATTTTCGTATTGGTTTTATTTTATCATTAGCTTTTGCCCGCGACTCCGTTCGCGTAAAATTGGTTCATCGCGTTAATTTTTTATTGCTTCAGGCGCTTACCTAGTTATCACTCTTATATATAAAATAAAAAAAAAAAATAAAAAAAAAATATTAGAGGACAATCTTACACAAAATGAAACAAGCCCCACAGTAAGCTCAAGAAGGCTTGTGTTATGGGTACTAGACGACGATATATTTAATAGATATAAATACTTAAATACATAGAAAACATCCAAGACTCAGAAACAAATATTCATGCTCATCACACAAATATTTGCCCTGACCGGGATTCGAACCCAGGACCGTCAGCTTCACAGGCAGGTGCACTACCCACTAGGCCAAACCGGTCGTCACTCTTATATATTTGCCTAATAAATATTATCTATAAATTCCTTTTATTAACTTCAGGTACTGTTCCTAAATCCAATTTTTGTACACTAATTCAATGCATATCAAGATTTTTTTTGGCAATAAAAAATTGGTCATGAAAAAGTACAAGTTTGAAACTAAATTTAAATTATTTGTTCAAAGTTCTAGAGAGTTAGATATATGTTATATTCGCATGGTAAAATCACAGTGGACAGTGCTATTACATATGTAACCTCTAAAACCAGTATATAAATAATTGTATAAACATTGACTTTCTAAAAGTAAGCCTTGAATTGATTGTAAAAATAATTTTCAATTCGACTTTGATTGCACAACTTTTCGTGCCTCAAACTATCAGTATAAAAAGTTATAACACAATCCAAACTCAGTATGTATAAGCCTCCATACCTTTATAACAATCAACCAGCGAGGGATAGATTATCTACGGAGATGAGCACTTACACAAAGCCAACCCTAGAAATCAGGAAAAGGTATATCAGAAATGTTCCCTTTCTATTGTACTAAAGTGAATTTGTCCAACCAGTCAGTATTCAGGTACGCATCTAATGTAACCGAGTCGCTTTAGCAAATGTCCCGTGACGAGAGACCGTCCGCATTCGGCGGCCATTATGGAAAGATTAATGACGTCATCATGTCCCCTGCTATGGTATTCGCAAGTTGTTTCACCTCGCCTCACACGGTTAATTTAGGCGTCCAACTAAGCGACACTCACGACGCTTACTTAGGTATTCTCGCCGGCGGGGACGCCCACTGCGCGATCGTTACAACACGGGAGGAGGGAGTTTTATCGTTGGATCACTAAACCTAGCCTAGCTCAGAAGAGCTCATAAGAAACTCAGCTAGGCCCAGTCTGGATCTGACTGACTCTAACCAGATAAGCAGCGGTACCATGCGCATAGGGACCATATGTGTCTTTCTCAGCTAGGCTAGATTTAGTGATCCAGCGACAAAACTTCCAGTACCTCGATTCCACTCACACCTGAGATTTGGTTGGAGCCGCTCAACCAATCTCACTGGAGCGCAAACTCTTAGAGTATTCCAGTGTTTAAACCGCCCACGTAGTCGTGTCGGAGTTTCCCCTGGCTAGTCTCCAACCGCGCACTCCTATCGCTTCATTGGGCCAGGCCTATTAAGTCACAGTTAGGTTTTAAAAAGGGCCTCTTGATTTACTCCAGGTATGATTCAGATTCAGATTCATTTATTCACAATATAAGATTACAATATAAATTACATGTCAATTTACAAGAATTTCTATTGTGATCGTCAACAACATTAAAAGAAACAAAATAAATTAAAAATCAATGAATTTTAGCAGTTAAATAATACAATGAGTATGATAAAATGCACCTGAGAGGATCATCATGAAATACAACTCAATACAATGCAATAAAGTCAGAATTAAGATTAAAATTATATTTATGCTGTTATGTCAAAAAATTCGCTTACAGAATACGGATTTTTCAGTAGAAAGTTTCTCAGCCGACATCTGGATGTTGTATGCCAAAATACTTTTCTATGGGCACCTTTTACTGTATACCGTATCTCCGGTTCAAATATCGCAATGGCGATAGGCAGATTCGCAATCAAGAGGGTCATAAACCCTAAAAACGTAGTCACCCGAACTGTTACATGATTACATTCCACTTCATCCACTCCACTTCCATTCGTCTTGCATTCTACTTCTTCAAAAAACGGATATAGTCTATTACAAAAGTTGTGAGGAAACTAGGCCTATACGCCGAACTTCGTATCGTGCCGTCTCTTTCACTCTCGTGTTATACACTATATGAGTGAAAGGTAAGGCACGATACGAAGTTCGGAGGTCGAATTTCGGATCAGCCTCTCTGGTTTATCGCATCAAGGTCCAGTTTTTCCTCTGTGTTTGAAGATCCGTTGGCAGTTGCTTTTGTAAAACTGGTTCTTACGCCAAATCCTAGGATTATCTTATCTTATCTTGTTTGGATGAGGGCCCTTGCGGATGCACTTCAGCCCAGTGGGATCTTTTGTGCAATTGCCTCCTCCTTTATGCAATCCAAGCTGCTCTCCAACATTTCCACAAATCGGATGATGGAGTTCTTTGGTTCTGGATCACCATTGCCAAAGTCATTAATTCCCTGTCTGGCAAGGGCGTGCACATTCACACAATAAGTGCTCCATTGTCTCGTCATCCTCGCAACACATTCTACATTCTGTGTCGTCTGCTAGTCCCATCTTCATCTTTAGTCAACCTTAAAGATGTCCTTCTCTTCTGCAGGAAAATAGGAAGAATGGAAGAAGACTGTGTGGGAATGCCGCCGGGACAGTAACCTTAAGCTCTGACTTCAAGGGAATTGGGCTGAATGATCCTGACTTGCGATCGACAGCCCGCCTGCTTCCGGCCAGGCGTCCCTACACTACATCTACATCTACATCTAGTCCCATCTTGGACAAGAATCCTTTGACTTCGAAGTGACCCTGAAATCCTAGGATTAGGCATCAAAGCAGACCCCGGACATCTTAGGCCGCAACCGGGTAAACACTAGGAGGATGAGGAATCGCAGGTCTGACTTACGATGGTTTACCTTATTTGAATTTATAAGTTGTGAATAGCAGCCCGGCTTGCACAATTGCTGTGATTGTGAGCAATGCTTACGCGGGTTTTGGTCAATTTGGTGGCTACGGCGGCCACTCCATTGCTGAGGGTCGCTGACAATCTTGAGTGAAGGGGGTTGAGTGGGCTTTTGAATATTAAGTGGATGTTTGTTGTTTATAAGCGCAGTGATTGGGGATTTAAAGTGGGTATAATAATACTAATAATCTAGATAACCGCCATGTGGGATGTTGATTCAACGATCATTGTCCCGATAGTCGTCTCTGCGAACGGTCTCATAGTCTCATAGTCTCGACCAACACCTCAAGAGACTCTTGCTAGATGGCTGGGTTAAGGGTCAGATACAGAATGCGGTAATCTTGGATAGTCAGACGGTTCCTCTCTCTATCGCCTTACCACCAGTAGCTTAGGCCCCGCCTCGCTGCCGGCAGCACCCTAGGTTAGGTTTTTATAATGTTTTTCTTTTTTGTAAGTGTCTATTTATATTTAACTTTTTATAGAAATATTTTACGTACAAATATAAATAAAGAGAATAATAATTTAATTTATTCAAAGACCAACTTGGATCAATCATTGTTAGTAAGCCTTACCTAATATTAGTAGTAAACATATCGTCGAGTGAGAAGCAAAACCACTATCAAATCTGTCACTACTCTTCGAAACCTCGTATCTCAGTACTGAAACGATGCTGATTTACGAGCTTTATTTTAAGTAGGTATTCGTTACTTAGTGACTTTTGCTTGTATCCCTACGATATACCAAATAAATTAAACGAAATTAAATTACATCAAATTAAAATTAAATTAAATTAAATTTAAATTAAATTAAATCAAATTCTATTTTGTGAAGTTTGACTTTTCTGTGCAAAACATGTGATTGCTCAATACTTTTGGCCAAGGCTATACGTACTGTGCCTTTACCATGAGTTTGCATGACCGTACTCGCTAGCGACATGCGTAAACGATTTAGTATGCCGATTCTTAGTTCTATTGCGTAACCGCCAGAGGCACTGTACTTTTTGCCCATACAAATTTTTACTCAGTCGCTAGCGAATACGGTCATGTGAACTCATGGTAAATTCACTGATGATGGTCGAAAGATAATAAAAACCAACTCTATTCAAACTAAACGTGCACATTTAACATTTTTATGTCAAACTCCTCAGCCCGCCCGTTACCTGCGAGGACACGCGAAGAATAATAAAGGTACAGAAATTTATATTTTATGGTTTTGCGAACAAAGTCGGCAAGTTTACGTTGGCACGAAGTCGTTTTGAGACGTACAAAGAATAAATTCGAGCGTCTGAGACACTAGAAACACAAACGACAACGGCACAAACTCAAAAGGCCCGTGATAAGTTGTTCCCTTCCTAAGTTAAGTGAAGTGAAAAATTATGTGCACTTCTCCCAAGCTCCCAGCTCTAAAACAAAATACAAGTATTGGGAGGATTGAATGAAGTATTTCGTTCATATTTTGCAGTAGGTGTAAGGATGAAATAAAAAGAAATGATTGCTCTTGGCTATAATATTATCCATTAAAATGGATAAATGCTGACATAAAAATGGAAAAATGTGAAGAAACTTTTAAACAGACTGAAAAACCTTTTATTAGAAAAGTCACTTTACTCGGTAAAAGAATATATTGACATCATTAAATAAGGGTCTTCATATGAATGGACTATAATTTGCTTATTTTATTATACATAGTATAATAAAATAAGCAAATTATAGTCCATTAATTTGACATTGTTAATATTTTAAATGATAGGTGCTCACCTATGGTACCAAATTATTATTTGTATTATTGTTAGTATTAAGATTTGACATAATTATTATTTAATTAATTGAGATGTACTTCTTTAGTACTGCTTTTATATCATTATTTCTATTTTCTATTATTATTATTCAAATTGACATTAATATGACCTTTATTCCCTGTTTATAATTGATATTATCATTAACTGTAGCTATATGTTTTGTATATGTGCTGCAAATTGTAATCTGCCAATTGTTAATTATTATTTTGTTAAACGATCACGATATGATTAGTAGTATAAACAAACGTGTTGTATTATATGAAACTTGTATGGTGAGATAAAATAAACTAAACTAAACATTTTTGTCTTATCGCAAGTATATACACATTTTTATAACGAGACTGAACGGTATGTGTCCAGGACTCCATCCGTACGATAGGAGTGCGCGGTTGGAGAGTAGCCTGGGGAACATCCAGGGGAAAACCTCCGGCACGACCACGCGTGTGGTTTGGAACACTGGAATACTCTAAGAGTTTGCGCTACAGTGAGATTGGTTGAGCGGTTTCGACCGAATCTGAGGTGTGAGTGGAATCGAGCTACTGGGAGTTTTGTCGCTGGTTCACTAAACCTAGCCTAGCTGAGAAGAGTCCAGCAAGAAACTCAGCTAGGCCCGACCTGGGTCGGACTGACTCTACCCGGTGTGCGGCGGTACCGGGACGAATAGGGACTATATGTGTCACTGTTGTCGCGATCGCGTAGTGGACGTCCCCGCCGGCGGGAATGCCTAAGTGTACGCGTCGTGTCAGAGTTGGACGTCATAAGCGCAGCGTTCCATCTTTCGATAGACGCTGTGATTACGTCGTCCGGGTCCGTAAGTGTGTGTCTAGGATCGGCTGACAGTTAACGCTGATAGCTGTCAATTTAGGTACTGATATCGCACCGTCCCCATACCGCCTAACGCGCATGTAGCTTTACATAATAACTTAGCGTAATGAGGTATTAAACAACAGTAAAAAAATATTATTTTTGCGTTATGTATAAACCTATTTATGTTGTTTTAAATCTTTTTTAATACATACTAAGGTGTAAACTTCGTCACAATCTTCATGTCAACTAAGCGTTTGTGACGTATCGTATAGTTTTTTCTAACAAGGTTATTTTACGTTGGGTACCGGGGCATGCAGGCATCGAAGGAAACGAAAAAGCCGACGAGCTTGCACGAGCAGGGGCGAAGGGGGCGCTTTGCGGACCAGAACCGTTCTGCGGCATACCCAAAAGCCTGACCAAGCTCACCCTGAAGACCTACTGTTTTTATAAAACCATTCAGGCTTGGAGAGCAATCCCAGGTCTGAACCATTCCAAGGCACTAATCAAGGCCTTTAGCAAAAAGGCGTCATCGGATGCCTTATTGCTAAGCAGGAACCAACTGCGCATACTGGTAAGGGTGCTTACAGGGCATTGTTGCCTAAACAAACACATGCATACGATCGGCTTGAGTGACACAAGGCGGTGCAGACTCTGCTTTGAAGCGGAGGAGACGCCTGCACACATCCTAACCGAATGCCCTAGCCTAATGCGTAGTCGTAGCTCATTGCTGGGCAAGCACATCATGCGCCCGGATGAGATTAAGTGTCTCGAGTACAGGAAAATCCTGCCATTCTTTGAGTTTGTAGGACTTGACCGAGAATTGTAGTAAGTGGCGATCACAATAGATCAGAAATGGTCGCAGTGATACGAGGGCTGAAAAGCCCGGGAATAGCCACAACACCTAATTAAAAAAAATCGTATAGTTACAAATATCGTATAATAAAAGTATCTTATCAGTAAAATACCGTACTAGGCAGGTGCCACGGGCCGGCGCACCACAAATCCCGGTTCTCTGCCTTACGCATCCAGTCCCCTCCCGCCCTCCTACAGATGTCAGACCTGGGATCGCCAACCCGCTAGCCCAGCATGGCGATTATTGGGCATTACATCCCAAACTGAAGTGGGTGGGCGAATATTCAGCGTTTTTACGGCGGTTATTTTACGTCATTGTCGTTTCATTAAATATTGTTAAAGGAGGCGATGATCTGAGTAAACTTTTGTTAAAAGCGTAAACCAATGTCGGGTTCGAGTCTTATTTGATCAATGTTTTCGCCGGTTTATCCCAACTTTGGGTAGATAATCTTGAGTCGATAATGACTTTAGAAACGAGCGTTTCAAACGCTCAGAGAATCGCCCGGGTATAAAAATATTGGCAATAATCTCAAGCAAGTCAGGTCAAATTGGCTTGACTTTTTCAACCAAGTCAAATCATTCACGTGTAATAAAAGAAGCCACACAAAACACACCATTCGTGCAAATAATGATCTTTTTCCGGGGAGTTAATATATCTACTTAATACGATGAGAAACCTTATAAGTTTATTACCTTGTCTTTTCGTCCGTTTCTTCCACGTTTTCTTTGATCTTCAAATCAAGTAGATTTTTTTATACAATGATGGCGGCCTTAGAGTGTAAATATTTTCTATAAAGATCACACACGCGCGCGCTACCAAGAGGAACGGAAAATGATTTATGCAGTTAAATTGAGAATTTATTTAAAATGGCTGACGGGCTTATCATAAATTACCTCCTTAACTTGAGCGGGTAATCATTTGTCTGACGTAATTGGGCACAACTGTCATATCACATGTGAAACTGTGTCAGGGATAACAAATGATATGTAACCCTCTGTCGCTCTTATACAAAGTTGTATATGACCGTCTCGCTAGATAGTGGTATTGTTATTTGCTTGTCGAGTCTTGTAAATCTGTGACGGCGGCAAATAAGTTTAATGCCTGCCTGATGGTATGCAGATGCCTTAGCCTATAGACATTTGCAACTCTAAAATAATCACAAGCTCGTTGCCGACCTTTTACTTACTTACTCTCATTGTGTTGACAGATAGAGACATCATTATGCTGTTCCCTCATTCTCATCGCACCGTAGACTCGGGAGCTCTGGCGAACTTCATCACCACCGAAATCACGATACCACATACCTTTTTTTCTCATCATAAATTTAAGAGTTAGACTCTTGTCGGTGTAGCTCTCTCCATCTGACTCTATCCAGGGCCGCCTCCTTGATCTCCTTATACGACACGACTGCTAGCTTTCCTTTTATTTGTTGCATGTAGCTTAACCTCGGCCTTCCCCTTCCTCGCTTTCCTTCAATTTTGCCTTCTATGATGTTCTTTCCTTCAACCTTTTTTTCTGGACGGGGGAAAATCCGTTATGGGTACCTCCGCACTGTGGGGGCGGCGCGGTGGTTATGTCGGACTTGCATCGACTAAAAATTGTTCTCAAGCCATTTCGGGCGGCTTTGGGATCTACAGAACGCATCAGTGCCGCGCTAGAGTCCATCTATGTGGATCGTGCTGTTTCTATGACGATCGTAGCCCCCAACTACAACCGTCTACGACCCCGAGGACTCCTTTTAGTCACCTTCTGCGACAGGCAGAGGATACCGTAGCTGTAGCCTGGGCTACAGGGCCGACACCACATACATTTTTCCTCATAAATTAAAAATGACTAATAAATATGTATGTATGTTTATATTGTAGCATTTGAATTCTGTAGTATTATGATACTGTTTTTTTATATACATTGTATATTGTTTTGAAAAAATTACACCTCGCTGAGTTTCTTACGCCGGTTCTTCTCGAGGCAGAGGTTTATTTTATAAACCAGTGGTAGTTTTTTGACATTCATAAGTGCATGTAAGTAACATGCCTAAATTGAAGAATAAATTATTTCATTTCATTTCATTTGACTCGACGTATAAAAAAATGTTTCAGAATATGTAACTCAAGCCCTTTCATATGACACCCCACTTGAGATATTCACGGGACTTTGAAATTTTGAATCACCTATTTATCAGCATTTTATTATTTTATCAGTTATTTTTAAAAGATACATGTTCTATGCATTTAAGTTACCATTCTTTATAACTTTTCTAACTTACAAATCGACAGCATAAATAGTTTTTTTTATACAACGCCGGTGGCAAACAAGATGGTAAGCGGCCACCGCAGCCTATAGACGCCCGCAACTCCAAAGGAGTCACGTGCACGTTGCCGACCCTTTATAAGATTTGAGGATTCACTGTGTTGACAGCAGAAGGAACACATTTTTTGAGATATTTATCGATGTGACAGACAGACACACAGACAAAGTGAAAATATAAGGGTTCCTTTTTTACCATTTTGGTAAGGAACCCTACTATTCACTAAAGGAATACTTGACGGATGAAGAATTGTAACTGTTTTTCAATTTTTTGTTAAACCTTGTGGTAACTTAACAGCCGCAATTGTAACTTACAACTCAGATGCAGTGGCTCTATAAAATGGTCTGCGACAACATAATGAGGGCTATCGCGTATAAATTCGCCGCTAGAGGCGCTAGTGTAGCGTGGGGTCTCCTAAATGTCAAATGTCACTCTTTGTGGTTGCGCTACGCGGGTTAATATCTAATTCTAACAATATGGTGACTATTTTGCAGTACCTGAGCTTGATTACGGCAAATATGAGTTAAGGGTCAATGACTGTCAGGGTTTTGAGACAGTTTTGTCTTTCGGAAATTTATTTCCTCCCTTGGTCCGAACAAAACGCGACCGCGCTACAATGCGGTATGTTCGATATTTTTACGGTACGGTTTTAAGGTACTGAATATGATTTAAATGTAAACTTCATTCTCATGTCCACAATAAGCAATAACAATTTTTGACAGCTGGATCTTACTCAATAGTGGTTATATAAGTACTTAAATAAATTATGTAAATAATTTATCACTTAATAAAGTAAATTAAACTATAATAAAGCTCAATTATACAGAGACTTTTTTGTTATTTTCAAAATAGTCGACATTATAGCTTTTTGAAGTTTGATAGCTTAAAATATTATTGCATAAATAAAGCAAAATGCTATATTTATATAAATTTTTGCTACTATTTTTTTAAATACAATAAGCTTGAATGTAAGAGCTAATCTAAATATTACAGGAAAGATTTGTTTTCTTCATAAACATACGGTATTTATATGTTTTTAATGGTACCCAATAGTACGAAATAGCCTTAATATTGTGTTTTTCGAGTATTGTTTCTCGCCTCGTGTTGCTTTAACCAATATATGTTTTTGTTTCTATTGTCTGTGTTTAGACCACTGATGATCCGTTAACAGCTTTAAATCATAATTTTGCCGGTTTAAGCACATCAAAATGCATTTTACATAAAAGGCCAATTCTCTAGTTTGGCTACATGATGACAAAATATGATACATGGATAAAATATAATAAAAAATAAATAATTTTGAAATACAATAGTGTTATTTAATGATTTAAATGGTTTGTATTTATATATTTAATATGGAGTGAAAATAAACAATACAAATATTTTTTATACTTAACAGCCGTGCGGGATTTAAAAGCCTAAATCTAGATTTTTTTTATTTTTTTTCCTGTAATCTACAGAATACACAGCAACTTTTGAGCCCTATTACATTACGATACTCCAAAATTCGTGAATTTCGATCCACCCTAGTGGCGGCAACTGGTGAGCACAAAAACGATACCCATTGACTTCGTATCTAAGATACTAAACTCGTAAGCAATAACAGTACTGTAAAACATTAATAAACCCCCACCAACAAAGGAATGAGCGGCCGAAAAGTATTCCTCGTGTATATTGTTTGAGTACACGAGGGCAGGGCACATATCATCTTGGATGATTGATAGGCAACGCACACGCGAGGTTCTGTTTTATATTCAATTTATCTTGCGAAGTTTGGTAACAACACCGGCCTAGAGCGATGTCGGAAGAACTAGAAGAGACTTAGGCCGGGTTTCAAAATCAAACATTTATTCTGGGTGGATCAACTATTCCTTGATCCTTGTTACCATGGTTACGTCTCCTGAGTCACTCATTAAAACTGTGATTTTATAGGGTTTATCTACCAAACATGAGTTTTAGCGATGAGAATAAATCCATTTGGACATGGGTCATCTCTTGAGCGCGCTTGAAGCTCATAATATAAACATCTTTCTAAGAAACTCGGTTACGGTTGTCTCCTCGCTGACGGGACAGACTAACGACAAGAAAAAGTTGATTGACTCTTTTGCAAATAGGCCACAAGGGCACTTTTACATGTCAAAATATTAATTTACAATTTAAGTAATTTACAGTTCAAGAAGGAATAATAATTTCGAGTTTACAATTATAACAAAATTAATTTCATACAGTGAAGATAAACTTGCAAAGTTATCTATTACAAATATTACAACATCAGTAAAGTTAGAGATGTATGAGGTCTCAAGATTAAACAAGGAGTATAATGAAATTAGTATAATATCCCAGAGATGTATATGGTCTCTGAGCGTCAAAATTAAAATTAATTTATTATTGTTAGATATGTATATGGTCTCTAAGTCACTGATAATAAAAACGAATCCACAACAGGATGATGTCTCTCGTCAATCTCCTATAAAAAGACACTAGTATTAACGTAGTCATTATGTCCTAGCAAGCATGAACAGACCGGACTCCACAAACAGCACCCGAGTTTTATAAAGATCCGTTAGACCAAATGTCAGATCTAATTTCAGTAACTCAGTAAGTACATTTTGTTGCTGGCATAAGGTCTAACGGATCTTTATAAAACCGAGCCTTAGGGTGGGTTGCACCAAACCGTCTAATCATAAGCGGTGTTCGTCAAAATCTGATTGCTTGGAATGTTTGACAAGTTTATATGGGATGACAGCTGCCGGCGCCATATTTGAAGACCGGCCTGTGATCGTATGTTGGTGCAACCGACCCTTACCCTCTCATTCGCAAAATTTAAGGCTAGGCCCAGTCAGAGATATGACTAAAATACTGAAGTTTGAGCTTCCTGTGTGAAGAAGTAAAGTAGAATTTACAATACAGAAAAATTACTGTGCACTGAAAAAAAGTGTAACAAAATAACCGATTGAAAAATGGCTTGTTATTTCTGTCAAAAAGCCCTAAATATCATCGTATAATAAAGTTTAATGCTGCACATTTCGTAATTATCAACAAATGATATGTTTTTTACATTTTTAAAAGGATAACTTTTTTATTTTTCTAACACCGTTGAAGTTGCACCGCCCACAGTTTGTCTGCTTTGCCCTAAGGTTGACTGGTAAAGTTTGCTTATGGCATTAAGTCTTCCTTTTGTACGATAAGTTATACTTGCACACAAGGTAATAAAGGTTAAACAAATAAATAAATAACAAAATAACCGGATAGATATTCATATTCATATATTCATATTCAATTTATTCATAAAAGCAATTTACATATCAACAAGTATTTAAATGAAATATATAGAAAATAATATATATATATAGATTTTTCATAAGTGATCCAGTGTTCCAAAAGTCAATTAAAATATACTAAATATTTACAAAATTGTTATTAATACGAAAGCTCTGCGCGTACGCATAGCTTTCGTATTAATTACAAACCCCTCGAGCTCCCGAGGATGCATTGTGTTGAGAGCGAGGGACCTAAATGTGTTCCTTCTGCTGTCAACACAATGCATCCTCAAATCTTATAAAGGGTCGGCAACGCGCACGGACTCCTTTGAAGTTGCGGGCGTCTATAGGCTGCGGTGGCCGCTTACCATCAGGTGAACCGTATGATTGTTTGCCACCGGCGTTGTATAAAAAAAAACTCACGCGTGTTAGAGTGGGTTATTTGCAATGGAATGGATTTGCTATGCATGTTGTTACATTCTTGTTAGTGCTCTTGCCTTGCCTATTCATAGACTGAGTGATTAAATCACTGACCTAAGTTTTCATATGCCTGATCTGGCTGAATATATTATGGGAAGAAAAAATATGTACTAAGATCTGATGTAAAACCATATATTCAATATGAATAAACCATTCATTCATTCATTCATTTGACATGATGAGAGACTTCACTGTTCTCATTTGATTGAGACCTTATTCATCTCTGAGGATATTTATTTATTAGATTTTATTATTTTCATGTTGACGTGTTATAGATATATCTCAAAATATTTTATTATGATTAGTGTACCTACTTTATTACCTTTTGTCTTGACGCTTAGAGACCTTATACATCTCTAACAAATCTCGATTGTTATTAGTTTCTTAGTCTTATTTTTGACATGTAACACTATATTTAATTAATGATACTTTGATTATTGTATTATTTTTATTTGATGTATATTAAATCTATCTAGGATTTTGACTTGTAAAAGTGCCCTTGAGGCCTATTTGCAGAATAAATGTTTTGATTTTGATTTTGATTTTTGATTCATTCATTCTTGGTTCTCTTAATAAAAATATATAAGGCCAAAGGGTAGGTCGCTAATTCAGTAATAGCCTTGCCTTGAAAAGACATGCTTTTTACATTTATATCCGTGTTTGTAAGGCTAAGTCTAATCCCGTGGTGTTTACTTAACACTCGTAAACTTTCCTGGGGCCCGTGAAAGGAGTTCTTGGTAAAAAGTAGTTAACTAGCTCAGATATTTATGCAGTATATATATGTGATCCGATGGTAATGCTTTCACAGTGTATATATATTTATGCGGGTAACATGTCACATAATTTCGATTTCGAAGAGTATCAGATGCATTTTTTTTCACCTGACTGTGGCTTAATACCGCCGACGACCGCTTTAGCCTAGTTGGTAGTGGCCCTGCCTTCGAAGCTGGAGGTCCCGGGTTCGAATCCCGGTCAGGGCATGTATTTATGTGATGAACACGAATATTTGTTCCTGATTCTTGGATGTTTTCTATATATTTAAGTATCTATTTATCTATATAAGTATGTATATCGTCGTTTGGTACCCATAGTACAAGCTTTGCTTAGTTTGGGACTAGGTTGATTTGTGTAAGATTGTCCAAAAAATATGTATGTATTATGTATGTATGTAATAGGCCGGGCCCAAGAAAGCGATAGGAGTGCGCGGTTGGAGAGTGGCCTGGGGAAAATCCAGGGAAAACCTCCGACACGACCATGAGGGCGGTTTAAACACTGGAATACTCTAAGAGTTTGCTCTCCAGTGAGATTGGTTGAGCGGCTTCAACCATCTGAGGTGGTCGGACTGAGTCTACCCGATATGCGGCGGTACCGGGACGAATAGGGACTGTACTTGTCTGTGTTGTCGCGATCGCGCGGTGGGCGTCCCCGCCGGCGGAAGTGTACGCGTCGTGTCTGATTTGGACGCCATAAGCGCAGCGTTCCGTCTTTCGATGGATGCTGTGATTATGTCTTCCAGGTCTTTAAGTGTGTGCCTAGGACGACTTTGACTTTGACTTTGACCTTGCGGCCCACTACTCGATCGAATCCGGTACTTATGCTGTTAGAATCAAATGGTAATTTTAATTGATCATGGCATATTTTACCGCCTATGTATATATAATTATCATTTCAATTGATAATCAGATATTTACGCTGCTCTGACCAAAGTCAATAATTTATGCTTGTGACTGTTCGCTCCTAATTAACATACACTTTCATCATTTGCTTCTGGGTCATACGCGGATTTAGGTCCGCGTCTTTTCTGTGGACATACCAAAAGTTAAGGGCTACAAAGCTTAATTTTGGATTGGACCAGTAACCCGCATAAACAGTGTCTCCGTTTCTATAAATCCCTGTACATCAAAAAACATAGCTAACATGCACATACGCCGTTAACTTTTGACCACAGGAGGGACGACTTTTGTTTTTCAACTAAGTATGACTCTTCTATATTCGACTATTTTATGACTGACTGACTAAATTTTTAAATTTTCTGTTCACTTAAAGTAAATAGTTAAAGTCAAAGTACTTCGCATAAACGCCTTTACTCTCAACTTAAACACAATCCACTCGAACTACAGAAACTCATTTTTGAGGCCGTTACAGTCGCGTCGGTATGTTCCTCAGATTGCGCTAACGTCCAACTTCGTGCACAAGGTAACTTGTTTTCAAAGGTCCCAAGTGCTTATAAATTTCAGGCAATATAAACCTTTATTGCAAGAACACAATATGTATAACTGCGTAACAGAAGCTATCAAAGTTTAAGTATAACTTTATCTAATTCGGCGCTATATGCAAACGTCGGAACTTTGTAGTGAGCACAGACATGAGCGAACTTGGCACAACGGATGGTGTATGGAATATATTTGGAGACCTCGCATTAAGGTATTCTCTCATCGTAGATTATCCATAATAATATTACAAATCCGAATGTCACCATGTTTGCTTTGTGATTTTGACTTGATTTTAAGTAAATGCGTCAATCAACATTTCTTTGATGTTATTCGGTCCCGTCAGCGAGGAGACAATAGTAACCGAGTCTTTTAGAAGAATGTTCATAATATGGACTTCAAGCATGCTCAAGAGATGGCCCATGTCCAAATAGATAGATACTCATTGCTAAAACTTGCCCTTTTTAATTTCAAACCTTCATGAAAAGAGCGTATTCCCTTCTGAAAGGCCGGCAACGCACTTGCGACTCCTCTGGTGTTGCAGGTGTTTATGTAATTGTTTACCATCAGGCGATCCGTCTGCCCGTTTGCCCCCTATAACATAAAAAATAAAATCAAAAACACTCATGTTTGGTAAATTTAAACCTTATAAAATCACAGATTTAAAGAGTGACTCTGGAGACGTAACCATGGTAACGAGCAACAAAGGGTAGTTGATCCACCCAAATATGAACTTAAATTATGATAAATGTATGATTGACATTACAATAAACTGGTTAAAGGAAACGACGCTTACATCAAAGTTGTGACGTGCGTTTTTTATTCTGCTATGTGGCGTTTTTTTTATAATGTATAACATGCCTATATTTAGTAGTGGAAACATATTTTTTAATATTGGGAAATACTTTTTTTAATTGAGATTGAGATATTTATTGACAAAATTATAAACAATTTTACATGAATGAATGCATTTATTTCATAATAAGATTACATTATAAATTACAATAGTATGTCAATTTAGATGAAGTCATTATTATGATCGTCAAAAACTAAACAGATGTCAACAAAATATAAATTAAATCTAATAGAATTATAAATATCATATTTCAAATTTTTATTAAAAGTTATAAGTAATTTTACATTTTTATATTCACTTGCTTACTATTTTTTTTATAATTAGCAATAAGATGTATGATACATGTATAATTCGTTCTTTAAAATTACAATAACAATAATTTTGCCTGAGCGTAAGTCGATAAATCTTTTTAGTTCTCTTTTGATTCTACCCTAGATATCTGTATGTAAGTAGTAAGTGGATATTATTATTATTTTTCTCTTATGTATTATTTTTTCTTTTGCAGTCATATTTAATTATTTTTCTTTTGGCTATTATTTAGTGTATGGCGGTCCATGAGTCACCGACGATACTGGCTGAAAATCAGCGCTGTAGGTGTCTGACACCTCAGCATAATGCTGAGCCAGTGTCCGTTTCACTGCCGCGGGGACACACATGTTGTGGTTTGTTTTCCTCTGTTGTTTTTGTAATGTGTGTCTTCTGTGTCTGTGAATAAATGTTTCTTTCTTTCTTTCTTTCATAAAACTCAATAGTCACTAGGGGAAAATGATCCCGTTGTAAACCCGAGACTTAAGTGACTCCTAACTCCCAATGACCTTCGATCTGTAACTATCCGTTTTCTCGTATTTTTTATGGCTTATCGTATTAAAAACAACGAGGTTTACCGAAATAGTATACCATATTTACTTCAAAACTCACTGTCTTTGAGTTATATGCAGTTAAACTTTGGCAATTTTAGGCGAAAAAAAACAGTTTTACGGACGTAACTTTTGGGAAGCTGAATTTATAATAAAAATTTATCTTACGTTGATAGAGAGGTCAATAAGGAACAGTATAATATACAATATAATAAAGGGCTTACAAATTAAACTTAAAAATAAATAATTTAAAATAAGGGATCCCCCCGCGGCATAGTGCCAAAGATGCTGGCAGCATTTCCTCGCTGTATAGCAATGCTTATGCGTTGAGCGAGGAAGCTGCGAGCCCTTTGTTTCATGTACGTTTCATATATATAAGTGCATAAACAATATACTAATATTGAAAATAGAGCTATTTTGGAACACGTTTGAATAAATTATAAAAAATAAGTAGTCAGTATATCCAAATTTGGCTCTTGCAAATGTAGATAAGGGGTTAAAAAACCGATAACCGTTTGTGCCATAATTATATCTGTCGTGAAAATTGATAGTTTAGCGATACGGGATCGTCAATTGATTTTATAGTACCAACTTAATGTAAAGTTAGATTTAAGATGGTGACGAACACGGTGTGACGTCACTACCGGTGACCGACCACGAGGGCGGGCTCGTTGGGCGGGAGTCTCACTATCATTCTGACGATTGGACAGACAACACTTGCCTAACGATTCTGTCGGTTCGTCTGCCAATTTGACCTAATATAATAATCACAATAATTACAATGGAACTTAAAGTTAAGCAACCGAAATAAAATCAGTATCAGTTTATCTCTTACAAATTATCTCATTATTTGCTCGAGTACCTACGCCATAGACAACGTACCACCAAACCCTGAAGACGATCATGGGGCAGCTGATCCATTGCTCCCGACGTCATATCTATAAAGTTTCAATGGAGCAATATCAACTCAAAACTCAATAAAAATTGAATAGCCCGTGGGGCCCGTTAAGTTTACAAGAACATTTCGCAAATGATCATTGCAGCAACAAAATTATCTTGAAATAATAGCAACCTCAAAAACAAGTTCTTACTTACTTAAAATATACAAACTTGACACTTGCCGTTTCACAGTGGCAGATTTGCATTACTTTTCCAAGTGTAATTATACAAATTAGCTTAAGTATAATTTACTGTGATGTTCTGAGATCTTGGGAACAATATGACATCGTTGAATAGGTTTAGTTTGAGAATACATCTCTATAAAAGGAACGTGTCATATCTTGAATATTAAACTCCAATTAATTAATGAGGTTTTTTATTTCTAATAAGACAAAACAATCAACAACCACGCAATGGGGGCTATCGCGTATGAATTCGCTGCTAGAGGCGTTAGTGTAGCGCGAGGTCTCCGAAATGTCAAATGTCACTCTTTGTGGTTGCGCTACGCGGTTTAATATCTAATTGGAACAATATGGTGAGTATTTTGCAATACCTGAGCTTGATTATGGCAA
Organism: Epiblema foenella; assembly: GCA_963556455.1. Taxonomy (NCBI): domain Eukaryota; kingdom Metazoa; phylum Arthropoda; class Insecta; order Lepidoptera; family Tortricidae; genus Epiblema; species Epiblema foenella. The sequence goes on from OY747105.1 coordinate 21,843,223, forward strand.
ATATGAGTTACGGGTCTATGACTGTCAGTTCTTTGAGACAGTTTTGTCTTTCGGAAACTTATTTCCTCCTTTATTTCCTAACAAAACGGGACTGCGCTATAATGCGTGATGTTGGATAGTTTTACGGTACGGTTTTAAGGTATTAAATATGATTTAAACGTAAGCTTCGTTCTCATGCTCATAATAACCAATAAAAAAACTTGACAGCTGGACCTTACTCGACAGTGGCGCCAACTGGTGAGCACAAAAACGATAGCCCCCATTACGCCATCTTGGCCAGAGAGAGCACACACGAGGAAGAGCGAGACAGACCTACCGTTCAGGATTACCACAGAACGTTTGCAATATGTGTGTTGAGGTATACAACCGCGTACCGGACAGATAAGATCTGAACAGGGACAGAGTTTTAAGGCCGTGCAATGAGAAATATCGCGTTCTTTGAAACGTTGTTCTGCCTAGACGAGGAAACAATAAGGATTGATTTTTAGATATATGATTCTTGACTATATGGTTGTGTTTCTGACTATAGCCAAAACATGATCGCTTAAAATTTTCTCTATCCTCCTGACTCCTGAGCATTTACTGAAGTCACTTGCCACTACGGCCGAATGTACTTTGCAAAGCATTAAACTGTTTTTGTTGTAAAGTCCGAGACCTTTTCTGTTAAATAAAGTATAAACTAAGGTTTTCTCGAGTTTTCACTAAAACAAATCATTTTTAATATTACTTGACAAAGATATTGAGCATTTTTTTGTTTAGGTATTTTTTGTCCTTTATAAAGGACTTTAGGAAAAAACAAACACTCGGGAATTGATGCTACCAAAAGGTCGGCCGTCTGTTGGCCAAATAAGAAGTTCAAAAATATTCGGACTTTACTGTAAGGTTCATTTAGCACTTTGTAAAGGACGCCAGGTGTCAGGAGGCTATAGAAAAAAAATCCGAAGTTGAGTCTTTAATTTCCTTTTTTACTCAGCCTACTAAAACAACGCATTATTAAACGACACAATTAAATTAAAACCATGGTATTTTACCTTATCTAAACTCTGTCAAGAGGAAATTTAATAAAACTGCACACAGTCAGATATTTATCGAGATTTCTCTAAAAATGCCATTCCCGAAGAGTGTTGCATCCCGTTTTGTCATGAGCGAAAGACATAAGCGTAAACGCGCGCGTAGCGTGTCTCTTTTACGGGGGGCGTGGCTGACCAAATCGAGGCATCCTCTTAAGTAGATTTTAATGTCAAATTCTAATTGTCAGCTCATACATTTATACTTCAAAATTGACAGTAAAATATATCTACCGTTAGTACATAAAGTTACGTGATTCGCCTGCTGGTTAATGGACAATTGATTATTATAGTATTAAGTATTGACGACCTCAATAGGGATTCTTTTAAATTGACTTAAATGTAATTTATAATGAAGCCTTGTATTGTGTAATAAATGAAATCGAAATCTAAATCTCAATCTAGTATTTTTTTGACAACAATAGAATATTATGAGTAATTTTGACGACATTGTTTGTATCTATTTTATTTATATTTCGATATCGATTATTTATTTATAAGAATTATTATTAATTTATTCATAATTTAATAATTGTAGAAATATTGACAATTGTAATTATTGAATAAACATTATTGAATTATCGAATTTAATGGAATCCGAAATATTTGTATGCCTGTATGTAGGCGGAATACACTAAAATAAATAAATATTAGAGGACAATCTTACACAAATCGAACTAGCTCCACAGTAAGCTCAAGAAGGCTTGTGTTATGGGTACTAGACGACGATATATTTAATAGATATAAATACTTAAATACATAGAAAACATCCAAGACTCAGAAACAAATATTCATGCCCATCATACAAATATTTGCCCTGACCGGGATTCGAACCCAGGACCGTCAGCTTCACAGGCAGGTGCACTACCCACTAGGCTAAAACACTGGACAATGAAATGTATTGATTGATGATTGATTGATTGAAGACCAATCTACTTGCGGCTTGTACCCGTTACAATGTGGTTTGTACTGGTTACATTGAAACCAATCTTAAACTGATCGCCCCTCCATTTACATACATCCACATATATAAACTCCCGCCTATATTCTCAAGGGGGTAGGTAGAGCACATGAAATTAATTCCAGTGCCACATTTAGCAATTGTAGGTTTGAATATGAAGAAAATGTGATATTGCAGTGATAGGTTGCCAGCCCAACGCCCACAACACACTACCACCCGATTCCCATACTAAAGGAAGAAATGGGTAAGTGCTAAAACCAACTTCACAAGGGGGACCCTAAAAGGAGAGATCTAAAATATACCCAGTTCACCAGCCATAATAAATACCCCACCGCATTACAGTATGAAAACACCATTTACTAAATTTATGCCTCAATGAGATGCCTATTTTGTTTTGCGTTTTATTTGGAATTCGCCGTAATATCTATTTTCGTTATTTTGCCATTGAAACCTTAAACACCTAAAGTGAACCAAAACTCCGTCGCATAAAGTTTAAAACTATACAACATAATCGAGTATCGAAGCGTTGTCTTAGGGGACATATATTTCAATAACTCTCTGGTATTGTGTATAAATCGTTATTTCAGACATTTGACCATAATTCAGTACTGTAATTTCGTGGACAAATTTTCCTACTTTATTAACACTCGGAAAATTGAACGCGGAATCTTGATGCAGATAATTAGATTTTGTTAAGGGGCCTCATCAGTTATTACAGTTTTTAATTTTTTTTTTCATGGATATCTTGGCAAATCTCTGGAATGACAGATTCTGGCGCCATACTTAAGGTTAATTGGTCTATAATTGTAATTTGATGCAACATTCCCTTACGATATTTTCGGTGTAAATTGACAGGCAGGTATTTTGAAATTTTTTGTCTCCGTCTCTATATATATTTTCTGATTCGACATTTAAACGTCAGCTGAGAAACTTTCTATTGGATAATCCATTATATTCTGTAAATGAATTTTGTAAATTAACTTCGTAATGTTTTATTGTGACATTCTATTTGATATTAAGTATTTTTGAGTTTTTTGACATTGTAAGTATTTAGATAAATAGGTAGGTAATTTCGTATTTTAACCATTATTTTATTGTTATCATTTACTACATTACATTAGTAATAGTATAACGATCCTCGTGGGTGAAACTTGAAATGTTATTTTTATTTAATTTATGTTTGTTTTTCTTTTGTTTTAATTGTTTTATTATGTGTTATTATTCAATTCAATGTATTGACGACCACAATAGGGATTCTTTTAAATTGACTTAAATGTAATGTATAATGAAGTCTTGTATTGTGTAATAAATGAAATCTATGAAATCTAAATCTAAATCTATAAATAGTGAGTATTAGACTATAGGGCTATTGCCGTCCAATAACCTTCCCTAAAGTCCACAATTAGGCGATGTAAACTGACAGATAAGAAGTTGCCAGGAGTAGAAAAAAAATGGTGACCGTAAATGTTGATAAAAAAAATCGATGAATGTTTAATCTTTGAGCTTTCAACTTTCCGGCCATTAAAGGCTCATTAAACGGACAAAAGTAGTGTTTGAATACAAAGTTTAAATATGAATAAATCCGAAGATTTACTAATATTTCTAATTTGTCAAATTCGGAGCATATTAAATTGAGAGAAACACTACTAATTTCGAAGTTCTCGGCCAGAGATAGGCAAAATCTAATCGACTAATGATTAACGATAAAGATTAACCTATTTAATCGCGACTAACGGTTAAAACGGACGATTAATAAGTCTTAGTTGTACGAGTTCCGATTGATTTAGTCACGATTAAATCAATTGTCGATTCATTTCTGGCTACTAAATTTTTAGTTGACTAATAAATTAGATTAATTTCCTCTCGATTAATATTACGAACAAGTGTAAGTTATTTTTATCCGATGTGTGTTTCTTTGGATTGGGTGGCCATAACACTTCCATTGGCGGTCTCCGCGCCCGCACATAAGTGTTTGAATAGTAATTTTGGACGGTTTCCGAGACCGCAAGTAGGTGATTGCATGGTATTTTTCGACGGTCTCCGAGACCGCACGTATGTGTTTGCATAGTACTTTTCAACGGTCTCCGACACCACACGTAGGTATTTGCACAATATTTTTCGACGGTCTCCGAGACCGCACGTAAGTGTTTCCATAGTACTTTTCGACGGTCTCTGAGATCGCACGTAGGTTTTTGCATAGTACTTTTCGACGGTCTCCGAGACCGCACGTAGGTGTTTGCACAGTATTTTTCGACGGTCTCCGAAACCGCACGTAGGTGTTTACATAGTATTTTTCGACGGTCTCCGAGACCGCACGTAGGTGTTTGAATAGTAATTTTCGACGGTTTCCGAGACCGCACGTAGGTGATTGCATGGTATGTTTCGACGGTCTCCGAGACCGCACGTACGTGTTTGCATAGTACTTTTCGACGGTGTCCGAGACCGCACGTAGGTATTTGCACAATATTTTTCGACGGTCTCCGAGACCGCACGTAGGTGTTTGAATAGTATTTTTAGACGGTCTCCGAGACCGCGCGTAGGTGTTTGCATAGTACTTTTCAACGGTCTCCGAGACCGCACGTAGGTGTCTATGTGTTAAAGTTTGTAAGACCTCTTAATATATATTACGAATCTGCTGGATTGTTTTTCGAGGTCCTAATTCTAAATTATTCTGATATCGGAGTGACCATTTATAACGCGAAGGTCGCCATTGGTGAATAATGGATGGGGTCCATACACGTAAAAAGGCACTTTTTTATCCTATTGAATACAATTCTAATTTTACAGACGGAGCGATGTCACAGGGTACTGAGTAGAATTGTATATTAGCCTGTCTGAAAGGTGTAAAAAAACATGGTTAAGTACTTAATTCACCCGCAGTCCGCATTTCACCAATTTTAGCATGAATTTTTTTTTAGATTTTTTTGTTGAGCAATATAGGATCCGCAGCATGTTCTTTTAATATTTTTAAAATCTATTACTAAATTATTATTGGACAACCGATGATTTTGTGAGAACCCCAAATTTTTTTTTATACAAGGCCGGTGGCAAAGAAGCGTACGGTCCATCTAATGGTAAGCGGCCACCGCAGCCTATAGACGCTCGCAACTCTAAAGGAGTCACGTACGCGTTGCCTACCCTTTATGAAATTTGAGAATTCACTGTGTTGACAGCAGAATGTACAAATGTAGGTCCCTCGCTCTCAACACAGTGCATCCTCGGGAGCTCTGGCAACCTTGTTCACCTCCAGGAACACAACACTACACACTAGTATAGTAGATGATGTTAATATGGCTGTGGTCTTCTGCACACGTACTTCCCCAGGCTGCTCCAAATTCGAGCAAGATGACATTTCTAACTATTTCAATAAATTCCATAATAACTGACTTCGACAATGCGGACTGACAAGACACGCCAAGGAACTCGCAAAATACGATAGTTTTGTCACAAATTAAAGCATGATGCCAGTATTCATATTTATCCTCGCACTTGTGGTAATGTTTTCCTGTAATATTATACAGGGCGTCCCACGGCTATGCCACATGGAGGGAAAGTACCTTGAATATTGTAGATGGAACATTTTACTGGAGGAAGACATTATTTTAGTTTAAATAACAATATAAAGTGCAATCACAGATATTTAAATATTTTTATGGTTGAACCGGGAATCGAACCCGTTACACGTGATAAATTGATTAATTTTGTGTTAAAAAGTCAAAGTGCATGGTCTTCCTTTTATTCTTGACACATAGTTATTTAGTAAAAAATAATCCTTATGATGAACCCTTTAGATCGGTATGATAAAGCTACAGGGTAATTATTTTTCTCGTGTAACGGGTTCGATTCCCGGTTCAACCATAAAATTATTTAAATATCTGTGAATGCAGTTTAAATTGTTTTTTAAATTCAAATAATGTCTTCTTTCAGTAAAATGTTTCATCTACAATATTCAAGGTACTTTCCCTCCATGTGGCATAGCCGTGGGACAACTTGTATACATACATTGATATGAATCATATAGGTAAGATATATAAAAGCTTGGTAAAGTCGGGCGCAATTTTATTAATTTATCCTTCAAATATAAATAGGTACGTATATAATCACATTATTTATTTATTAATTTAAAACAATGTCAACATGACATTACAGTAAAAAACAAACCAATGCGTCATGAACGAAAACAAAATACAACAAACTATATACATATAAGTTACATTGGCACAGTAGATTGCCGAGCATCCATCTCGTCACAGAATCTAGGCATCCATAGCACACATCTGGGTCATACGTGGATTTAGGTTCGCCTCTTTTCTGTGGATATACCAAAAGTTAAAGGCTACAAAGCTTAATTTTGGATTGGTCCAGTAACCCGCATAAACAGTGTCTTCGTTTCTATAAATCCATATAATAAAAACATAGCTAACATGCACATAAGCCGTTAACTATTGACCACAGGAGGGACGATTTTTGTTTTTTCGCATCGTTTTTCGTCGTGTCGCGGTGAGCCCAAGGTTTTCTATGTTGCAAATTTGGATGAACACTACCCTAACTGATCCATGCAACATACTAAAAAACCAGAACTGAATCATGCTTTGCGGTTAGTCTTTTTAGGGTTCCGTACCAAAAGGGTAAAACGGGTCCTATTACTAAGACTCCACTGTCCGTTCGTCTGTCTGTCCGTTTGTCAGCAGCGTGTTTCTCATGAACTGTGTGAGTTTGATATTTGAAATATTCACAGATGTTGTAGGTATTTCTGTTGCCGCTATAACAACAAATACTACAAAATAGAATAAAATAAAAATTTGAGGGGGCTCCCATACAATAGACGTGATTTTTTTGCCGTTTTTATAGATAATACAATACAATACAAATACTCTTTATTGCACACCTCAATTAAAAGACGCGAACCTAAATCCGCATATGACCCTTAAAAAACGTGACATTTCAACGACGCTATCACAGCACTAATTATAACATTAGTACAGGATTGGGTTCTGAGGGGCTACACCGAACATAAAAATCCGAACTTCGTATCGTGCCATCCCTTTCACTCATATAGTATATAACAAGAGAGTGAAAGGGACGGCACGATATTCGTAGTTCGGAGTAGGCCCTCTGAAGTTGCTACTGCATTTGTGTCTGATTGGATTCAATGGTTCCGCTGAAATTCAGGGCATTTACCGACTGCTCGTGATATGGCAGTTGGGTTACATTATACAGGGTGTCCAGTGAATAATGGACAAGCTTCTAACCACCGATAGAGCACCTGAGGCTGGTCCAGAAAATGGACTTTCAGATTTAGTAAAAGTCCCTTGATTTTCGAGATAGCCGAATTTTTCCATTTTCTTAATAATTGGATTATGATGAGATATTTTAGTTCTTTTCATTGCTAAATATTCTCTAATAGTGTTACTAACAGACAGGTATTAGAGCTATAGGGTAGCCAGGACTCATTATAAAAAAATAGCCTATGGACGCTAGCTACTCCAGAAGATTCCCAAACCAGTTGCTGCGTACCCTTATTGACTTGTGGATGGTTGTGCTGACAGCTAGTAGAGACGAGGTCCTACATAAAATTATCTCTGTTTTTCATTAACACCTTTTTTCTTTGACTCGGGTGGTAGCCAATTATTAAGCAAATAAAAAAAAGGAACTTTTACTAAACCTGAAAGTCCTTTTTCTGGACCAGCCTCAAGTGCTCTATCGGTGGTTAGAAGCTTGTCAATTATTTACTGGACACCCTGTATAACTTTGGGTGAGAAACAAAATTCACTATCATCTCTGTCACTACTCTTCAAAACCTCGTATCTCAGTACTGAACGATGCTGATATACGAGCTTTATTTTAAGTAGGTATTTGTTACTTAGTGTCTTCTGCTTGTTACCTGACTAAATCGCAGGTGGATTCGTTTACAAGTCAATAAAACAAGCTGTTTACATATATTGGCTCGCCTCTCGAGCCAATTTACTGAGATATTTACAGTATCCTTGAAAAAAAATGTACTTGTTACAATTTTATTATTACTTACTTAGTTTATTGCAAACAGTTAATTGTGGTTAAAGAATTTTATTTATCTCAAATAAATTTAACATTTCACTTAAACTAGTGATATACATACTTTAATTATAAAGTAAAAACTGGGGGAGCACGGAGTCTCTAAGGTGGATACTAAGTACAAAATGAGCATATATTCCAATTATGACAACTCAGAAACAAAATTCAACATTCCACAGACAAAACTGGGCTTAGATACTTTATGGTCATTAATACTTGTAATATTTATTATAATCAATGCAATAATGCAGCCAAGTAATCGTGTCTAGCTATTGTTGGTATATATAGAAACATATAACCCCTCGCACATGTGAAAAAGCTAACACATAACACGGTTTGAAGCCGTCGTGTCCCGGCAAAACAAAAAATAGCATTCTTTTGTAATCAGCCCTGGGATCCCAGGGAAGATGGGTTCGAGTAATGTCGCCAGAGTTCCAGAGTATGCGCTGTGTCGAGAGTGCTGGACCTGCATTTATGGCTAGCTGTCAACACAATTAATCCACAAATTGATAAAGGGTAGATTACGCAGCGCGCTTTCTCATTCTTCTGGAGTCGACAGCATAGACGCTAGCCTACAGAGGATCCAGTGTTCCAAACCACACGCGTGGTCGTGTCGGGGGTTTCCCCTGGATTTTTCCCAGGCTACTCTCCAACCGCGCGCTCCTATCGCTTTATTGGGGCCGGCCTATAAAGCCACAGTCAGGTTCAAAAAAAGACGGAGGTCTCACATTCCGGATCGTGACCACATATGCCACTGTCGACGATTATACTCACAGTTACGGCCACATACCGTCGATAGGATGATGCAAGGTTGATGACGTAGCTCGTACCACCAACACTACTAACCAATGTACCGGATTGCTATACCTGGCGCAGTATATTATTGCATCAGTCCTGTATCTGCTTGCGATTAGGCGGCCGTGTTTTTGCTGCCATTGTAATATACAATGGATTTTTAACACAACCTTATTGACCTAGTCAACAGACGGTGTGCTCTCAGGTATTCCTGCCCTACAGCCCATCGAAAACGGAATATATGCTTCTCTGTCGCACTTGCATATTCGAGCGACTGATAGAAAACACGGGATTACTGTTACACATACTTTATTAGTTAAACCATAGTACCTAGTATATAGATATGCACATTTTACTTAATATACACTTATCGATAGTAAATCTGCCAAATACATACTTAGATATCGTCAGTCATAATTATCTAAGCAAAGTTACAATATAAGCCAATTCGCATTATTAATTATGATTGTTAATATTTAACAATCATAATTAATAACAATACATATTTATTAAAGTAAGATACTTAGGTTGACACTTTATCCACTTCTTGTCACCTTCACGGCCGCCGAGCAAGAGAGAGCTCCGTGGAAGGTGCCTGGGTATTTATGAACTCTGCTTTGTGACGTCACCGGTGAGACTGGATTGATACCGTCAGTGTTGCCAGTACCGCCAAGTGACGATCTCGACACCCGAAATAACCGGGGCGACAACACGACTGACACATACACATATATTACTCACGCCTGTATTACCATAAGGGGCCTACCCGTTTTGGGAAAACATCAAAACGTGAGTTTATGAACAGATCACATGAAATTTAATTCATTTAGCAATTCTAGGTTTAAAGAGAAAATGTGATATTGCAGTGATATAGGTGGCTAGCCCATCGTACAACCCGGTTCCCATAGTCGACTCTTGCGACACCAACGAAAGAAAGGGAAAAGTGCTATTTCTAACCCGTCACCACACGGGACGTAAAGGGAGATAATTCATTTTCGGTTCACGGTATACCCCGGCTTGCACCTTTTATCTACCAAAAAAGCTATGTCGCGAGCATTATCACAAAACCCCGAATCTACCGCTGTTTCATTACCGCTGCAACATGATTGGATTGAAGTGGGCCCCGTGCCAATCCGCGTACTTGTATAACTTTACAAAAACCGACGATATTGTGAATAAATCCTGTGCGCTCTGACCGTGATATATGCCGGTACAAATTGGATTTATTCCACGCTTTCCCTTCGTATCTATTGGTACAACAGAAACTGTTATTGCACGTATGAACGATGAGGTGTCATGAATAAAATATTCTATGTTGAACGCGTGACGCGCTCGGATCAAGATTTGGTGTATTGTCACTGATTTATGATTAATGTTCATGATTGGTTCTAGTGCCGTTCGAGTAGCATTTTCAGAAGAAGGTAATTGTATTGTAGTACGGTGGCAGACAAGCAGACTGGCCGCATGAAGATAATCAAAACCGTAGCCTATAGTCGCTACTAAAGGAGAATCATAAAAAACAGACTCCAAAAAACACTAAAAATTGCCTAGAATTAAGGCAATATAAATAAAATAAATAAATAAATACTTGTGGACAATCTTACACAGATCAACCTAGTCCCAAACTAAGCAAAGCTTGTACTATGGGTACTAGGCGACGATATACATACTTATATAGATATATAGATACTTAAATACATAGAAAACACCCAAGACTCAGGAACAAATATTCATGCTCATCACACAAATAAATGCCCTGACCGGGATTCGAACCCGGGACCTCCAGCTTCGTAGGCAGGGTTACTACCAACTAGGCTAAAGCGGTCGGTATTTTAAAAGCCGGTGTCATCCAAAGAAATTGTCTAAAGTTGACGAAATGGCACCGACTACAAAAAATACAATAGGTACCTACATTGTTCAATAAGAATCGTAAAGTCTCATGTTAGAAGGCAGTTAGTTTTTACTTTTTAGTGTTTTATGTAGTCGGTTTTATCTTTTTATAAAAAAAATACACTTATTTCACACTTTTTTGTGCATCACTACCAGAGTTCATCTTATAACGATTCCAATAAGCTCAAACACGGATAAGCTACACTGTTTTATTACGGAGTTGCCTACCCCCCGGCTTCAATTACCAGATCAGGTTGATGGTGACATTACATCAGGACCATTCAAACTGACTTCGTCATAGTCGCTTACTATCTTGATCCAAATATCTTAATTCCACCCATAAAACACTACGAGTTTTTGATGACCATCCCTGGTCTTCTTCATCAGTTCTCGTTCATCAAATGCTACTTTTGCTTACTTGATACCGAAAATACTAATCGCTATATATTTCCCTTGAATTTTTGAGGAGTTCCCTCAAAAAAAGAAGAACATAACCGAATTGAGAACCTCCTCCTTTTCTTGAAGTGGGTTAAAAATGTGAGTTGCCGACCCTTATGCAGGTCATTCTCGGGAGCTCTTACGTCACTCACCAGTAGAAACACAACACTGCACTGAAAGATATCCCTTATAGGGACTAGTTCTCCTTTGTACTGATATAACTGAATTTGTATGTACAATACAGTATTTACATAGATACAAGCCCATAAATATGTCCAGTGAGATTGGTTGAGCGGTTTCAACCGAATCTCAGGTGAGTGGAATCGAGCTACTGGCAGTTTTGTCACTGGTTCAGTAAATTTAGCCTAGCCGAGAAGAGTCCAGCAAGAAACTCAGCTAGAGCCGACCTGGGTCGGACTGACTCTACCCGGTATGTGGTAGGGACGTGGTGTCCGTGTTGTCACGATCGAGCTGTGGACGTCGCTGTGTGCTAGTTCTCTTAAGGCGCGTATAACTGCGTACGACCTTGCGCGTTGGGGCGTGGCGTAGCCTTTCCCGCCGCACTACCCGCGCCCCCCCGCTGTAACAGGTTTTTTGTATGTATGTATTTTTTATATTATTATTTTCTCAATACATAGGAATGTTTGAAGTAATTAAATATATAAAATAGTTAAGTAGGTACATTGTCTCAGAATCGAACTCTTATATTTTAGCGTCGCGCGCAATGCGACACAGCCTTCCCGTCTGAGAGCCGGTGACAGACTGCCGCCCGTCGCCCGCGCACGTATCCGCCCCAACTTTTATGATGGTGTGGTAGTTATTCCAGGTTTTTGACAAAATTAATGATTATTTTACAATATCCGCAGCTCAGATTATGAAAAACTGATTTAAGTTTTATTTCCTGAATATCCCGTGTAAAAAACATGTCTAGATAGTGAGCAGTAGCGATTTAAAAGGTTGAAAAATGCCTTATTTGATATTTTTTTTTGTTAGGACAATCTAGGCGTGTTGCAATTTCCGCAGCTCAGATTGAAGAGGACATATCAATTCTTCAAGTATATTTTTTCGAGACCTATATTTCGGGCCAGTTTTGAGTTTCAGGCCTTTGAACGCGACCAAAATGTAGTATTTCACTCTATTACGCGCCTTAAACCCGTACATATAAATGAACAAAATCATAAACTTTACCTGTTTTTAACATCATTAAGCAGACATTCGATCGGCCGTAGTTAATATTTATACCTCAGGTGCTTCATAATAAGCCCCGCGACCATTAAATATACTGTGATATTAATAAACCCCGCCATACTTCATTTGGCGGTAACAAAGGAGGAAATGACTGTATAGGGAGATTACAGAGGCTTCGGCGAAATCATTACATTAATAGGGGAAGATACTTAACAGGCTTTTGTGTGATTGATTAGAAATTGTGGTAGATTGAGCGAAATGACTGGAGATTAAAGGCTCACTGAGTCTGTGGACAGTGTTTATTCTAGAATAAAAAAATACTAACGTAAAATTATACCTCTTTTATATAATCTGTACTCGTCTTTTTTGTTATTATGCACTGCCCAATAACTAATTTCTGTTCGCTGTATCGCTACTGAAGGTTGTCTGGAAGAGATCGCTTTTTAGCGATAAGACCGCCTGTTGTTACCTACTTACTTAAGTCCTGTTCATGTTTTGTCACTGTAATAATTCTTCATGTAGTGCACAATAAAGCATTTTATTATTATTATTATACATGCTGTAACAAAACTAGTGAGGATCCGTTTAAGGGCATATTCGGTATGATGAGTTTTTAAGTAAATATGGTATAATATTTCGGTAAACCGTTCGTTGTTCTTAACCCGTTATGCCATAAAAACACGAGAAAACGGAGAGTTACAGATCGAAGGTCATTGGGAACTGGGAGCACCTTAATAACATAACAAACAAACTGTCGAAACCAGGCCATGGAGTCCGAACGCTAACAAATCAATAAAAAATAAATATTAAAAAAAAACTACGGGAGTCCAACGAAGATCGCAGGGTTGGCTTATTCCTCTTCCAAAGGATAGCCATAGCCATCGGGGGAACGTAGCCAGCCTCGTGGGCCGCCTGCCACAGGGGATATATTTGGGGGATTTTTTACGAATCCCCTTGCACTAGGCCGGTTTTTATTAAACGGTTTTTAGCCACCAAACATTAAACATCAAACATTTATTCTGTAAGTAGGCCTCACTCAAGGGCTCTTTTACAAGTCAAAAACATAGTTAGTACCTATAGTGAAAGCACACAGCAATAAGTGAACAATACATCAGACGAATAACCTGGGCACGCGTTTGCAGAGAGATGTATAGTCTCGAGTGTCAAATTAAAATATGATTGCAAAAGAAAATAAAAGGATATGTCAAAAGTCTCCATGGTCAAAACTTCAGAAGAAAATTAATTAAGAGATGTATAAGGTCTCTTTGATCAAAACGAAGAAGTTAAAGTTAAAGTTTTGAAGATGTATAAGGTCTCTAAGTCAAAAAAAAAAAATTAAAAAATAAACGGAACCTATATTCAACTATATTCACCGTGTGTTTAATACCAAAAAAAATATTATCAAGGCCACTACAAGGCCATACAAAGCCATTAGCATAAACACTAACCAACAAAAACCATTAATCTGATAATCCAGTGGGACCGTTTCTCATAGCAAAACAATAATTGTATAGTTACATAGCAGATGTTACTAAATTTGGTGATGCTTTTGAGTGTCATATCTTAAGAGAATTGCGGGATGACAAGGGTAAGCGACATTTCCGGGCCTGAGAACCAAAATATCCCAATCCTATTTTGTTACGCGCGATTCTAGCACCAATTGACAGGAGACTAAACCCTAAAATAGCATACATATATTCAAGTCCTTTTGGATTGAGGTTCGGATCCAGGCTTAACTTCGATATGTCGTATGTGATATTGTTTATAGAGTATATAATAGGCAATTTTAGGGAATAAAGTTTCAGAATGCGACAAACCATTACAAAACCTTCACACGCTCGTCGTTTGTTTAACACGTTCTTTGCCGGGTGCCCCCAATGTGGGGTCATTTCCTTTTTTTCGGAGTACATGTTCCGACTATGGAGCCACGTTTCCATACCAGTGGGGTGACCACGTAACTTTTGTACTACCGTTAGGTACATTTTAATATCAAATTTTAATTATTAGCTCATACATACAATACAATACAAATACTCTTTATTGCACACCTCACATAATCAAATAGCACATAAAAAACAAAAAACATAGATTCAGGGACACAGAGGCAGAACAACAGGCGGTCTTATCGCTAAAGAGCGATCTCTTCCAGACAACCTTTGGGTAGTGGAGAAATGAAATATAAAGCTGAAAAGTAGGTGGTGCATAAACTATTACAATGAGAAAAAAAAGAAAAAAAAAGATTCCAAAACAACTATTCAATATAAATACACATACTTAAATAATATATAAATATACATACGTAAAAATATACATACATGTAATATATAATTATATATATCACTGCTATAGAATAGTAAGTATAAAATAGTGTCAGCCATAATAATTAATTAAAAATTTTAAGGGAGAGACAAATAAATACGTTGGGGGATCTTCAAAATTGTCAGTAAAATCTATCTACCGTTAGTACATACAGTTACGTGATTCACGCGGACGGATGCACACTCCAACTGTCAGTGGGACTTGTGACATTGTCAGATCGTTTGTGAACGTGTTAAGCTTTGGTCAGTCTTTTGACACGCTTCAACAGAATGAAAATAATTCAGCATTGTTTAATTATTGATAACGCATACATTAAGCCCGTCAAACCTGTCAAACTGCAGTCTCATTAAAGCTTAATACTGGAAACAATAGCGTACAGTAAACATCGAAAATATAAGTTAATTTATTACTTGCAGATATTTTAACAGATGATACTTTACGTTAAAATAATTAACTTTAAGTATAAATTTTGTAATTTCGTCTAAAAATAATCACCATGTGCATTTAACTGACAATACGTTTAACAATATCTGTCATTTCACTCATGTCAACAATTGTTTGTCTTAAATGTCATTATGGTTCAGCGGGAAAACTGCAAATGTTATTAGGATGGGGATTGGGTCTGTAGTGTTAAAATTAGTCAAGAATATCCATCCATTAGATTAGTTAACAACTAATACTAGCTTTTGATAAGTCAGTTAAAGTAATTTTAAAAGCAAGCATGAACAAAAGAAAACTTTTATTATTTTGACGACCGGTTTAGCCTAGTGGGTAGTGCGCACCTGCCTGTGAAGCTGACGGTCCTGGGTTCGAATCCCGGTCAGGGCAAATATTTGTGTGATGAGCATGAATATTTGTTTCTGTCTTGGATGTTTTCTATGTATTTAAGTATTTATAACTATTAAATATATCGTCGTCTAGTACCCATAACACAAGCCTTCTTGAGCTTACTGTGGGGCTAGTTCGATTTGTGTAAGATTGTCCTCTAATATTTATTTATTTATTATTATTTATTATAATTCTTCAAAATGGCGACCCTGGTTTTCATTACACAATAATGCTGGCTTTTGGATGTTTCTATTCACACGCAACAAGTTCTCTCTTTCCCTTTTCGTGGGTATTTTACGTAGCAAATTTGTTTTTCAGTTTTCACCAAAAAAAACATTGTAAAAGATATAATGTTTCATATTTAAATATACTCCAGAGACCGAGTACTGTAAAAATGTCTGCAACTAATAAATTGACTTTTTTTCGGTTGCTTTTAATTATCACTACATAGTATAAACAGTATAAACAAAGTCGCTTTCTCTGTCCCTAATCCCTATATCCCTATGTATGCTTAAATCTTTAAAACTACGCAACGGATTTTGATGTGGTTTTTTTTAATAGATAGAGTGATTGAAGAGGAAGGTTTATATGTATAATAACATCCTTTAAATAGTGCACCCGTGCGAAGCCGGGGCGGGTCGCTAGTGATGAATATAAGAAGAATACAAAAGATAAGACACACTAAAATAAGACACAGCACCAAGGCACGGTATGCATTGATACACGCTCAGTCATTAAAATGGAAGTGGGCTCGACATGTGGCGCGCATACGTGACCAGAGGTGGACCAAAAGGTTTATATGTATAATAGCATCCAAATAATGCACCCGTGCGAAGCCGGGGCGGATCGCTAGTTTATTTATAATACAAAAAAAAACAGTGTTACACATGTACGTTATGAAATCTTAATTGAATAATTACTTATTATAAGCAAAATTGTCCGCCCTCAACACAACCTAATGTCGCCCGAGGCATCGTTCCCAGCACGCTCGCCGCATTTCCTTGTTGAACAGCCATGCTCAGCCTCTGGGCGGAGTAAGACCCAGCCCTGAGATCACCTGAAACCCCGATCAGTTTTTGAGACACTTTTTTCACTAACTCTTTAGTGTCTGAAGACCGAGGTCACAAGGTCTCCACTGCAAGTCTCCAATTCATCATTTCAGCCGAAAGATGTCCACTGCTGAACATAGGCCTCCCCCAAGGCTCGCCATTTAGACCGATCCTGTGCCGTTCGTTTCCACCGGATTCCCGCGACCTTCACCAGGTCATCACTCCACCTAGTCGGAGGCCTACCGACAGCTCGTCTTCCGGTGCGTGGACGCCACTCAAGCAGTTTCTGGCCCCATCGACCGTCAGTCCTGCGAGCAATGTGCCCTGCCCACTGCCACTTAAGTCTCGCAATTTTGAAGGCTATGTCGGTGACCCCAGTTCTGCTACGGATAGCTTCATTCCTAAGTCTCCAGTTAACACCTTATATACTTACGAGCAAAAATAACAAGTACACTTTCTACGGAAATTC
Source organism: Epiblema foenella (assembly GCA_963556455.1). Classification (NCBI taxonomy): domain Eukaryota; kingdom Metazoa; phylum Arthropoda; class Insecta; order Lepidoptera; family Tortricidae; genus Epiblema; species Epiblema foenella. The sequence continues at coordinate 21,860,281 of OY747105.1, forward strand.
AATACAAAGTGTACCTATTAATTTTGCTCGTGAGTGTATGTACATATACGCCACTATTGAATAAAATATATCGATAAGCATAACGTTGTACTACCAAACTTGTTCCGATGTTGTAAAATATTAGATATGCGTAAAGGCTCGTAAAGCGGGACAAAACAACTTTTGTGTGTGTTTAAATATGAAGCTTAGCCCTTCAAATAGGAATTAACCATCGTGGCGACCACGGACCGGATGGCGCAGCGTGGGTAGGCCCCCCACAAGGTGGACTGATGACCTGGTAAAGGTCGCGGGAGTCCGCTGGATGCGGGTGGCGCAAGACCGGTCATTATGGCAGTCTTTGGGGGAGGCCTATGTCCAGCAGTGGACGTCTTTCGGCTGATATGATGATGATGATGAACCCTTCAAATTGGAATAAACCATAAGATTTACAAATCATTTTAATTTGATAAATTCAGGGCATATTAGGTTGAGAGAAACACTACGATTTTCGAAATAGAACATTGGCTGAAACTCTGCCGAAGTTATAGTATAGGTACAGAGATAATTACGGGATAACTTGCTACATATTTTTATTTGAACCTGACTGTGGCTTTATAGGCCGAGCCCAATAAAGCGACAGGAGTGCGCGGTTGGAGAGTAGCCTGGGGAAAATCCAGAGGAAAACCTCCGGCACGACCAAGCGTGTGTTTTGGAACACTGGAATACTCTAAGAGTTTGCGCTCCAGTAAGATTGGTTGAGCGGTTTCAACCGAATCTGAGGTGTGAGTGGAATCGAGCTACTGGGAGTTTTGTCGCTGGTTCACTTAACCTTGATCGCTCAGTAATCGTAAGTTAGTGCAACTATCTTCAAAATGGAAATTGACATTTAGATCTCTACCTTTCGCAAACGCTACGTAATCTCTGTGTAAATAACGTTCTAGTGGGTTATTTAGTGTCGTATTTGTATGGAGCACCTTGCAGATTTTCAACAAAGGACGCCACTTGGCACAGTTGTACCTAATGGTCATCTGAGCAGATTTAGCCCTGTACCCACGAAATTCGTCCATGGTGGTGGGGGCTGGAGGGGGGTGAAAACCCCATCTACCGCGCTGCACTCTGAGCTCGATTTCTTCATAAGTTTAGTGAGTAGGTCATGTTTAGTATCGTTTTCGTATAATTCAAGGATGAGCAATTCATTTCTGAAACAAAATTTGCCCTCCTCCGTAGAAAAAAATATAGTTCTGCACAAAACTTGAAAAATTTTTTTTAAGAAATTATACAAAATCTTGCACTACAATTAAACCGCGAGGTAATGCACTATAAAAAAAATATGACTTAATAGCCCATTTTATGTGAAATGTATAAGCATAAACTGTATTGACAGATTTAACCTGCAAATGTGTAAAAAAAAAATTCATGTAGCGGCGGAGCTGCGTACTGGCGAGAAGCTATTTTATTTCTACATGAGTTTAGAAAATAGGTCATGTTTGGTATCGTTTTTGTATAACTCAAGGACGAGGAATTAATTTTTGGAACATAATTTTCCCTCGTTCGCAGAAAAAAAAACAGTTCTGCACAAAACTTGAAAAAAATTATATGAAATACTACAAAATCTTGCCTTCCAATTAAACCGCGAGGTAATACACTATAAAAAATGAATTAATATAGAATGTACAGACATAAACTATATTGACAGATTTAACTTTTAAATGTGTTAAAAATACAATACAATACAAATACTCTTTATTGCATACCTCACACAAATGAATCAGTAGGTAGAGGTAGACGACAATATATAAATAAATAATTAATGAAGAATTATTTATATTTAGCGGCGGAGCTGCGTACTGGTGAGAAGCTATAGGGTTCTTCGTTTTACTGTTTGCTAATGACTTTGATTAGGTGTATCTAGAAGTATTTTATGATATTCTCAACTTCTCAACATTAAAATAGATTGAGACTTGGTCCCAATTGGTTTGCACAATTTTACTTGGAAACCATACTGTAGGTTACACTTTTTAAGGGATCTACTCGGGATAATTACTGAAAATAAGGGATATATTACTGAAAATTAAAGCCAAACTACTTAAAGTAAAATATATTTAAAAAATTGAGTCATTAAGAAGCTGGCAGCGTTTCCTCGCTGAATCGCTATGCTGATGCGTTGAGCGAGCTTGTAATCCACCAACATTTTGAATAGGTCCTTGAATAGTTGACGGGCACTGGGATGGGCCAAGGGTCTCGACACCGAACGGTATAAAAGTGTAACCAGTGCCGAGGTCCCTATATTTGTGCTTTTTAAGCTTTTCCGCCGTTTCGGCCTCCACGGCAGGGTGATTGCTAGTCCCGTGGAGGTGAAAAGGAGCCAGAGTGACTGTACAGCTTGCGTCTCACAGGTACTAGCGCCATTTCCACCTTCTAGGGGATGAGGGACATGCCGTCCGGCCAGTTGCCATCGATTCTAGCGATGCCAATTGGTTCAAGAAGAGATGGCACGTTAACTAGAGAGCGGCGGATGATGTCATTCAGAGCGGCCTATTTGGAAAAGCGGCCAACGGTTTCTGTCAATATCTTGCCATGACTATCACCCGTGAGACCCGTCAACCAAACTGCCGCTAGGATACACCGGTATGGAATACAGATAGGGAGCCCGAGTCGTAAACAATTCGCGATTCGGAGGGATTCAGACTCCAATAAGGTGCCAGTGTTTGGCGATGGGTAGGCGTTAGGCCATTCACCAGACTCCTTGGTGCCTGAGGCCAATAGCCTGGCTCGTTTTGCTTCTATGCTGTGGCTCAGAAGAAAATTAAAAGAAATCTTTGACACATCGTCGTCGTAGCTCCTCTGGCAGAATGGATGGTACCTAAATCATTACCCGTGCAAGCAGACTATCAAGTGTTTTTGGTCTCCGAGAAGGTAGTAATCTCATAGTTTGAGGGAGACCCCGTAGGATTTTGCCTATTAGATTAATTGAGCTGTGGACAGGCACGCCTTTTCTGGGTGTATTTAATACAGTTTCTTTTTTTGTCGGTAAAGGGAAGAAAAGCGCGTTTCATGATTCCGATAAAGGCCAAAGTAGGAAATTTAAAGGAGGATTTGCCGATTTTGGACAGATTTGTTATTATTGCTTTATACTACATGTGAAGTTGAGATGATCTTCGGCATTTAAAGTTATTTAATTATTTATTAAATGTCTAACTATTGTCTTTATTTTAGATCAACTTTTTGCACTGATATCAACATACGGTTTCCAGGTAAATTGTGGGGATACCAATATAACCAAATATACAAAAAATCGGAATTATGGTTATCTCGATCTGTTTTAATATTAAGAATATCATAAAATATTACTTCTTCATTTAGAAACACCTAATGAGTTTCATTATCTAACAATAAAATTAAGAATTCTATAGAATCTTACCAGTACGGAGCTCCACCGCTAAATAAAAAATATTTTTGAACACATTTCAAGGTTCAATCTGTCAATAAATATAGTTTATGTTTACACATTCTATATAAAATGGGCTATTAACTCATATTTGTATAGTGCATTACCTCATGGTTTAGTTGTAGGGCAAGATTTTGTAGATTTTTTTTTGAATTTTTTTTCAGGTTTTGTGCAGAGCGGTTAAATAATTCTTCATTAATTATTAATAACATACTCAATAATAATTAATAACATATTCATTTCTATATTGTTATCTACCTCTACCTACTGATTCATTTGTGTGAGGTATGCAATAAAGAGTATTTGTATTGTATTGTATTTTTAACACATTTAAAAGTTAAATCTGTCAATATAGTTTATGTCTGTACATTCTATATTAATTCATTTTTTATAGTGTATTACCTCGCGGTTTAATTGTAAGACAAGATTTTGTAGTATTTCATATAATTTTTTTCAAGTTTTGTGCAGAACTGTTTTTTTTTCTGCGAACGAGTGAAAATGATGTCCCAAAAATTAATTCCTCGTCCTTGAGTTACACAAAAACGATACCAAACATGACCTATTTTCTAAACTCATGTAGAAATAAAATAGCTTCTCGCCAGTACGCAGCTCCGCCGCTACATTAATTATTTTTTTTTACACATTTGCAGGTTAAATCTGTCAATACAGTTTATGTTCATACAATTCACATAAAATGGGCTATTAACTGATATTTTTTTTATAGTGCATTACCTCGCAGTTTAATTGTAGTGCAAGATTTTGTATAATTTCTTAAAAAAAAATTTTCTAGTTTTGTGCAGAACTCTGTTTTTTTCTACGGACGAGTGAAAATTGTGTTTCAGAAATGAATTCCTCATCCTTGAATTATACGAAAACGATACCAAACATGACCTATTCACTAAACTTATGAAGAAGTCGAGCTCAGAGTGCAGCATGGTAGATGGGGTTTTCACCCCCCTCCAGCCCCCACCACCATGGATGAATTTCGTGGGTACAGGGGTAAATCTGCTCAGATGACCATTAGGTACAACTGTGCCAAGTGGCGTCCTTTGTTGAAAATCTGCAAGGTTGATGACACTAAATAACCAGCTATTCCGACGTTAAAGTTCTAAAATTTCAGTTAAAACTACTTTATGGTTTCTGCGCGCCGTCAGCAAGTAAATTTGAATTTCTTTTGACTGGCCGAAATTTTATAAAACTGTTAAGGGCCCTTATCAGTTAAAAAACACTCATCTATTTACTCAATTTTCTGTCTGGATTGACACGCATCTTACGTACATCGCTCGAACAGGACTATTGCGACCTAATTGCATAAACTTTAAACGTATTTTTTGGATTTTTCATTACGAAATATCGTTTCAAACAAATCGACCATTTTCAAGCTAAAAACTTGTTTTTCCCACGTAAATTCTACTACACACAATAAAATCAAAAATGGCTATGTTACTATCTAAAACTTAAATAAAATTATATTGGCCTTTAACAACTTTATTGGTATTATCAATACTATTGTCATAATTTGAAATCAAGACGTATATAACTTATTAGACCTCTTAACAGATATTTTATCTTCCAGCTTGAACAATAAAGTTGATTTTGGAATGGATAGTTTTTACAATTCGGCCAACATTAATTGACATTTGACGACCGGCGGGATAATCACGTAACTTTTGTACTACCGTTAGGTAGATTTTAATGTCAAATTCTAATTGTCAGCTCATACATTTATACTTCAAAATTGACAGTAAAATCTATCTACCGTTAGTACATAAAGTTACGTGATTCGCCTGCTGTTTAGCCTAGTGGGTAGTGCACCTGCCTGTGAAGCTGACGGTCCTGGTTTCGAATCCCGGTCAGGGCAAATATTTGTGTGATGAGCATGAATATTTGTTTCTGAGTCTTGGATGTTTTCTATATCTATTAAATATATCGTCGTGTAGTACCCATAACACAAGCCTTCTTGAGCTTACTGTGGGGCTAGTTCGATTTGTGAAAGATTGTCCTCTAATATTTATTTATTTAATTCTAAGTATAATATTAAGTAGCAAACGCATGTTGCGGCCAACCTATCAAACTCCAAGTACAAAGCCGACTAAGTCTTGTATTATGCAAACGAGTATCATGTAAGGCGTGGATTTATGGGCCAAGTTCTGAGGAATCGCGCGCTTCGCCCATGGGAGCACCCGGCTCACTACTCCTCCATATATTCAAATTTGGGGTTAGACAAAGAGGTACTTAAGTGAGTGCCCTCGGGCTTGGTGACTGAGTGACAACAATTTATGATTTAGCACGTGACTTGTAATTTTGTTTGTTAGTATGCACAATCGGGAATATGGTTTTTTTATTGAAAAAGTTTGTGGAGTCCGGTCTGTTCATGCTTGCTAGGACGTAGTGACTACGTTAATACTAGTGTCTTTTTATAGGGGATTGACGAGAGACATCACCTGTTGTGGATTCGTTTTTATTATCAGTGACTTAGAGACCATATTATACATCTCTAACAATATTAAATTAATCTTAATTTTGACGCTCAGAGACCATGTACATCTCTGGGATATTATATTAACTTCATTATACTCCTTGTTTAATCTTGAGACCTTATACATCTCTAACTTTACTGATGTTGTAATATTTGTAATAGACAACTTTGCAAGTTTATCTTCACTGTATGACATTAATTGTGTTATAATTGTAAACTCGAAATTATTATTCCTTCTTGAAATGTAAATTAATATTTTGACATGAAAAATGTATTACTTATTATAGTCAGACTTTCTCAAACTGTAAATTAATATTATGACATGTAAAAGTGCCCTTGTGGCCTATTTGCAGAATGTTTATTTTTTTTTAAAGAAAATCGACGGTAGAAAGTGACAAATAATACAGAGGTTATCAAAAATACAAGGATAAACATCGGCAGATAAGACTAAGATATCTACATCAGATTTTTACGTAGTCAATCCCCATGCGTCCGCCATTTTGAAAATATTGTAGGGATGGCGCTAGAGAAACAACAGCTTCGTAGGAGATAAGATTTATTACTACTCAAATTAGGCTAGACACATGTTTATATAGGCACTTAGATACTAATTACATACTACTTACGTAGGGACTACACCACATGCCCTACCAAAAAAGGAAAAAAAAAGAAAAAAATACATTTTTATTTATCAGAAGATTCCAGGTTCGAATCCTGGCAGGGTCGCCATGTAGGGGTGGCGCTAATGAAACAACAGCTTCGTAGGAGATATGATTTATTACTACTCAAATTAGGCTAGACACATGTTTATATAGGCACTTAGATACTAATTATATACTACTTACGTAGGGACTACACCACAATATTCTAAAAACTAAATCAACAAAAATATCAATCGAACCCTGGTAGGCTAGCACAACTTGCTGCCAAGTCGTATCTCGCGCGACTGAGCGATTCCTGTCTCACTCGAACTGTGCGAATTGGAAAGAGGAGGGTAGATTTATCTCTACTCGCGTCGCGTCGCAGCGGCAGTTATGCTAGCCCCGCTGGTCACAAAATTTCACTGTATAGTCCAGAACTTGCCTACTGTTGTGTAGGAAAGTTCGCGAAGGTAAGTGAAGGTAAGTAGAAGTCTAATAGTAAGGGTTTTAGACTAGGGGAGACAGCTGTCACCTGTGCCTTTACCAAGAGTTTACATGACCGTACTCGCTAGCGACTGCGTGAAAATTTGTATTGGCAAAAGCACAGCGCCTCTGGCGGTTACGCAATAGGGGCCGTTCAAGTATTACGTAAGCAGATTTATCACAATTATTTACCCCTCGTCCCCCCTTGTCAGCAAAAGTAAGCAAAGCTCTCCCATACTTACGTAAACATTGGTAACTACTATTTTTTTGATTCATGAGCAGCAGTTTTAACTCTAGAAGTAAGAAGAAAGATTTAGGATAGAAGACTTTGAAGCACACAATTTATTTAAACAATTATATATTATTTGTGGGAATCCCCGAAAATGCGTTTCGTTTTCAAATATAGACAATGTGTGGGTTACCATTTGTGTAAAAAAATAAATAACTATTGCTGACGTAATCACCATATAGACCCCCCCCCCCCCACCCCCCATATCAACAAAAATAAGCAAAGCATAAACTCCCCCGCCCCCTGTAGTGCTTACGTAATATTTGAACCGCCCCATAGAATTACGAATCGTCATACTAAATCGTTTACGCAGTCGCTAGCGAGTACGGTCATGCAAACACATAGTAAAGGCACTGGTTCATTTTCCAGCTATGATGTCATATTTTTTTTGTATGAAAGATTCTACATAAACCTTGTTGTGGCATGGCAATGATTGTAATAATTTTGTTCCTTTTATGTGGCTTGAACATGATCGATAAAGTGAATGATATGTATTATATTATTCATTAAAATTAAGTGTTTCATTTGAATAAAATGAATCATGGTAATATTGCGCACTAAACGAGCTTTTGTCTCCACATTAAATAAAATACAGTGATAGTATACTCAAAATGAATGTGATACAAGATGTGAATTTCATAATTAATTCAAATGGTTTAGTTTATTTAGTTTTCGTATTCATTTACGGCTATGAAGCGACTCAAAATTAGTCATACGGGTATTTTGATGCATTATGTGACCAATTCGAAATTTTGTGCTTATTCGTTGGTACAAGATTTATAAATAGAACTGTGGATCTGGTTATCCGCTCACGTATAGTATAACCACAGACCAAGAGAGAAAAAGATAGACAAAACGTTAGGAACCACCTAATCAAGCCGGGTTTTAAACCATGCCCAATAAGTAAGCACAAACTAAACTATGTACAGTACCTCTAGTATTAAGACTATTAAGTTTTACGAAACTAAACACAAACGACACATTTGTATAGCAACGCGAGCAGCGCCTCTAGTGGCCTTTGGTGGTAACTTTAGCCATATATTGAGCACTAAATGCAAGCGCGTTCGTTTGTGTTTTGTTTCGAAAAACTTAATTGACCGTGTGAAACGAAGGTCTCTGCTTCAGCATCGACAAAAATTCTTTCGTATGTCCAGATTTCCGTTTGTTCTCGTCTACAGGTCGCAATTCTTAACCGATTCTCGTGAAATTTTGTGATTAGGTTGGATAAATATATAGATTTTTTTGTCGAATAAGTTTTTGGAAATTACAAAAATATATTTGTTCAACGGTTTGTTCTCCTCTACAGGTCGCATTTCGCAAACGATTCTCGTGAAATTTTGTGAGCAGGTCCGGTAATTATATAGAATTTTTTTGTCGAGTCAGTTTTTGGAAATTTTCAAAAACAATTTTTATTTCAAAGATTTTGCAAGTTACTGCGTCCGAATTTCGGTTTGTTCTCCTCTACAGATCGCATTTTTCAACCGCTTCTCGTGAAATTTTGTTAGCAGGTTCAATATTCATAATTGATATTTTTTATAATGTCAGATTTTGGAAATGATAAAAAACTCACTCACGAGGTCTACAGCTCACAGAGCCACTAGTACTAGGGGTACAGAACTCTTCAGTACGACGTTTAGAGTTCTGCATGCTTTATTTGTATATGTAATGCTTTAAGTGTTAGTTTTTTCTTTCCACAGTGTGAGCAGGACGGTAGTAACTTGGGCCTTTCTACTTTTTCATGTACATAATTTTCAAACACTTTTTTAAAAGCAGATTTTCTAATACGTGGCCCTCACTTTATATTTTTGTACTGTTATTTAGAAAGAGGTTTAATTGCATTATCACTGCCGATAGTTTTGGTAATTAACGAACCACAGCTAATATCCATAAATCGAGTAACTTAGTGGTTCTTGGATGTCTCACCATTTGTATGAAAAAATGATTTTTACTACTGTGTAGTAATATGTTAATATTTAAGTATTTTAACTATAAATTCCCTTTATTAGGTTCAGGTACTATTTTGGAAATCCTATTTTTGTACACTAATTCAATACATATCATTCAATCTGGGGAATCTAATTTAGTTAGGTTTTGTTATAAAATTAGTCATATAGTACAATATTCAATACATGTATTTTAAGCAAAAAACAAAACGTATCATAGATTTTTTAAAATAGAAAACTGGTCATGAAAAAGTAGAATAACCACTTATTATTCTACTTTTTCATCAGATATACTTGATAACCGAACGGGATTTCACAGGTCACAACACAAGGTCAAATTTCATAGAGATAAGTGTATCTCTATGACATTTAAGCTTGTGTTGTGACCTGTTAAATCCCGTTCGTTTTTCAAGTATATATCTGATTTTAACCCGACATAAAACTTACTGAGCAGGTAGCTTTACTGGATACGGTTACAAAGTTATCCGTGCCTTATTGAACTCACACAATACAGAAAGCTCAATACGGCACATTGATTTTATTGCACATCCCATTCACTTCCGACAATCTATAGCGTCTGATAACCTGCGCCGTTATTCACGATCTTATTACTTCACCTCTTCAGGTGAACCAACGTATACAGACCTATGATTGCAAGTTATTGTTAGTTCCAGTGTTAAAAAAGTCAAAAGTCAAATAAGTCAAAAGTCAAAAAAGTCAAAAGTTTATTTGTGAAAAAAGTAGGCAATTTTACAACAGGTGTTAAAAAAGTCAAGTCAAAAAAGTCAAAAGTCAAAAAATTTAAGTCAAAAAAGTGAAAAGTCAAAAAAATTAAGTCTAAAAAGTCAGAAGTTTATTTGTGCAAAAAGTAGGTAATTTTACAACAGGTGTTATGTCAAAATTTAAAAGATCTCCACTTTTTGCCGATGAAACGGCGTACAAATATTAAATCAAGAGATTTCATCTCTGTAAGTACCTACCTAATTTATTATTCCTTATTCTTAAGTTATACAAATTTCTTTAGTGAAGTGTGAAGTCAGATTGTACAATATAATATAATTAAAATAAGTAATAGTATTACAAGGGTCAATTAACTTTTTCTTGTTGTTATTCTGTCCCGTCAGCGAGGAGACAACAGTAACCGAGTCTCTTAGCAAAAATGTTTATAATATGGACTTCAAGTATACTCAAGAGATGACCCATGTCCGAATGGATATATGCTCATCGCTAAAACTCATATTTGGTAGATTTAGTCTCTATAAAATCACAGTTTTAAAGAGTGACTAGGGAGACGTAACCATGGTAACGAGCAACAAAGAATAGTTGATCCACCCACGTAAAATAAAAATAAAAATACCTACATCTATTTCATGCATTCAGATTTAGATTCATTATATAAGATTTCAAGCTCACATGGTCATTTACATTAGAATTACGATTTGAAACGGGACATTTACCATGTATATTTGTATTTGTGAGTTCCTTATATTTCGAAACTATTGCAAGCGCCATTATCAAGGATTAACTGACGTGCTGCGAGTTTTAGTTGTGGTCTACCCACACACCATAGCGATCTACCCTCTTTCGGGTTCGCTTTTTTCGCATAGTGTCACCGTCACTACCACCGTCCGCCTTATCACTTGAAACTCGGTTACGTTCACGACACACCACACTCACAGTATCAAAACGCGAGTTCTCTCCGGAAACAGTCTCTTTTCGATTTGTGAACTCGCAGCACGTCAGTTAATCCTTGATAATGGCGAGGGAGCTCGAATATTTTGTTCCTGAGTATTGAATGTATTCTACGTATTATATTTATCTAGATACTGTCATCTAGTACCGATAGTAGAAGCTTTGCTTAGTTTGGGACTAGACCGATTTGTGTAAGATTGTCCCCAATTTTTTTAAGGCAAATCCATTCCAGTGCAATTGACCCCTTCGAACACGCCTGAGTTTGCAATTAACCATCCCGCTCTCTACGGAAACTCTGCGTGTAATTTCGTAAATATTTAGTACGTTTTCATTGATTTTTGGAACACTGGATCACTTATGAAAAATCTGTCCGGTTATTGTATTACGAGTAGAACAATAAAATTTATCCTTTTAAAAAAAATAAAAAATAAAATTAACTTTTATGCAGCAGATTTCGTAGTCGACTACGAAATCTTCAGCATAAAAGTTTATTTTTAAGATGATATTTAGGATTTTTTGACAGAATTGAAGACATTTTTCAATATTTTGTTAGGTTATTTCATTTCTGTGATTCTTTTTCAGTCCATAATAATTTTTGTGTGTGTTTTTGTGTGTGTTCTACATTATTTCTTAACACTGGAAGCTCAAAATTCAGTATTATTGTCAGATCTGAATAGTCCTTGCCTTAACTAAGTAACTACATCCAAATGTAGGTAAGCGTTAAGCGAGGCGAAATAAGTTGTGAATAGCTTAGCTGGGCCGCGAGAATAGCATAATACATTTCAGTTATCTCGATTGGTATCGCAATCTAAATAATGCCTGAACTGTAGGTACATTTATTCCCGTGATGAGGATCGACCTCTTACGATGCCTATCAGCCTATTTCGGGGATCTTTATTCGATATAAGAGAGAAATTATTTTATTGAAATATCTATTATACTCGGTTAAAGCGTACCACACACAGTAGCCGCCTGTGGCGGCTGCGGTGGCGGCCTGTTGTGCACTATGACAATCCTGAGACTCATTCAGACACACTCGGCCTTGATTTTTTTTATTATTTTTTTTTGACTTAGAAACCTTATACATCTCCAAAACTTTAACTTTAACTTCTTCGTTTTGACCAAAGAGACCTTATACATCTCTTAATTAATTTTCTTCTGAAGTTTTGACCATGGAGACTCTTTACATATCTTTTTATTTTCTTTTGTAATCATATTTTAATTTGACACTCGAGACTATTTACATCTCTTAGTTATAGGTTATGTTTATACCATAAAAAGTTATTATATAATAGACCCTGAGACTATACATCTCTCTGCAAACGCGTGCCCAGGTTATTCGTCTGATGTATTGTTCACTTATTGCTGTGTGCTTTCACTACAGGTACTAACTATGTTTTTGACTTGTAAAAGAGCCCAAGGGCCTCACTCAAGAGTGAGGCCTGCTTACAGAATAAATGTTTGATGTTTTGATTGTCATAGTAACAACAGGCCGCCACCGTGACCACCACCGCAGGCCGTAGACAGTGTGTGGTAATTAATGCGTACATGGATCTTGACTTGACATGTCAACATCATCATCATATCAGCCGAAACACGTCCACTGCTGGACATATGTCCCTCTCCAAGAGAGTGACAATAACTGGTTGTGTGGCACTTCGACTTGGTATAATATGCAATTTTTATTACCAAAATTTGTAGAAAAACTAATTTGATTTTAAATGTATTTGGAATGGACATTAATTACGGAAATGAAGATTCCTATAGTGGGAGATGTATAATATTGGAAATATGTTTATATTTTTGGTTATCAATGTAATATTCTGAAAAACAACTAAGATGTAGACAGGAGGATTCGTAAATGATTGGTTGAGAGATGACTTTGATTACTTTTCAATGTTTATTGTACCAGTCATCATCATCATCATCATCATCATCATTTCAGCCGAAAGACGTCCACTGCTGAACATAGGCCTCCCCCAAGTTGGGGGGGATTTGCCATAGTCGCCACGCTTGGCAAGCGGGTTGGCGACCGCAGTTTGGTGGTGGTAATGATCGAAGGATGCTGCTGCCCACCCTCCGATTTTCCCTTATTCGCCTCCTACGAAACCCACGGGAAGAGATGGGGTGGCGCAATTCTTACCCGGCAACCACACGGTAAACGGTGGTATTGTACCAATAATGAAAGAGAACTGCCCCTATGTCTTGGTTATTGGATTTTGTCGAACTGTGCAAAGGGTTAATAATGAATGGTCATGTAAAAAATCCTCCGGTTAAGAATCAAAAGTTTATTTTATCTGCATTTGATTTTCTTTTTGATAAATATTTTTTTTACTATTGTTGATATTTTTTTATGTAATTAGTTGGTCGTTTTGACGATCATATAACAATTATTATAATTTTGGCATATAATTGGCTGTTTATAGATATAATAGGCCACTTTTTTTATTGGGATACTCGGAGACCTTTCGGTTTCGGCACACACTTCTTTAGTTTAAGCTAGTTTTAAGGTAGGTTTAGGTACTAAGTTAGTTTTTGCGGGGGGCTATTTATAGCCCCCAGCTTAGGGGATTTAGTTAGGGTTCCCTTTGGGGACCAACTATTAAAGGTAAAGTAAGGAAAAAAAACTTACATGTAACACATAAAAGTCGCCTGAGAAACTTTTTATTGGAAAATCCACTTTATTCTATAAATGAGTATTATGACATAACTAGTTAGATTTATTGTATTCTATTTTTTATTGACTTGTGTAATGGTTGTAACGCTTTTATTGATCACTACAAACATTAACAAACACAATACTACAGTCATCAGTAGGTACAAATAACATAGAAGTAAACATAGGAAGTGAGGGCCATGGAAATGCAAAACGAAACGAGGTAGCTCTGTACGACGCGCTGTGCGAATTCTCTCGAACTGACTATGGCGCGCGGGCAGCGCGGGGCGCGCGGGCGGCAACGCCGAGTGCGCGCCACCTCGCGGCGAGCACGAAAACGGGCGAGCGCGGTAAAACGTGTAATAAATGCGCGCGAAACCGAAACTGGAAGCACGGGCGTTATACTTGTATTTTTTAGATTATTGGCGACCCGTAAGGTGATATTTAAAATTATTGACAAATCTTAATTTTGTATTTCATTGACATGTATTGGTGAATATATATTTTTATTTTTATTTTAATGTATCTACCTAATTTGTAATGTTTCAAAACCGACGCCACAATATAAATTCCTCAAAATTGACCATGTGTAATTTTAAGTGACGTTGTATATTGTGAAATAAATCAATCAATCAAAATCAATCAATCATCCAAAACATCGAAACTAAATGTTAATTGGAGGATATTATTGGGGTGTTACAGTCATTTTGCGTCGTACCGTTATAAGCTAATCTGTTGCACTGTATAGTATTTACATACATATTAAATAGCAACACATTAAAGACGTCGAGATTGAGATTGAGATATTTATTGATAAAATTATAAGTAATTTTACATGTCAATTATAAGTAATTTTACGTGTCAATTATAAGTAATTTTACATGTTATTTTTATATTAACTTGCTTACTGTTGTATTATTTATTTATTTATTACATGTCATTTAATTATCAATACGTTATTTTAAATTGTTTAAAACCTTTTGTTCTTTTCAAACAAGGTTCAGATAAAAAACAAATTTCCTTTGTCCACTCCATACTTATATTTGCTAACGGCTCTCCCAAACAAAATAATATAAATGTCATCGTGTAATATTTCCCCAGTTGAAGAGCCTCCGGGAAAAAAAGTTTCGCAATAATAAAAGGAGATACGAACCACAAAGTTTTCCCCAGTTTGGACGTCAACAACAATTTAGATGTTATTACATTAATCTTTATGTAACGGTGTTTAAAATGGCTTATATAAGCCTATGTAATATAATTAGCAAGTTGTGTGTGAAATGAAATGAAATAAAATCATTTATTCTTCAATTTAGGCATATTACATGCACTTATGAATGTTAAAAAACTACCACCGGTTCATAAAATAAACCTCTGCCTCGAGAAGAACCCGAGAAGAACCGGCGTAAGAAACTCGGCGTGGTGTCATTTTTTCAAAACAATATACAATGCATATATAATAACAGTATCATAATACTACAGAATTAAAGATTTCAAGCTTGCATGGTCATTTACATTAGAATTACGATTTAAACCTGATATTTACCATGTATATTTGTATTTTTGAGCTCCTAATATTTCAGCACTGTTGCAAGCGCCATTATCAAGGATTAACTGACGTGCTGCGAGTTTTAGTTGTGGTCTACCCACACACCATAGCGAGCTACCCTCTTCCTGGTTTGCTTTTTTCGCAGTGTCACCGTCACTACCACCGTCCGCCTTGTCACTTGAAACTCGATTATGGTCAGAACACACCACACTCACAGTATCAAAAAAATATATATACATGGTAAATATCCCGTTTCAAATCGTAATTCTAATACAGAATTAAAATTCTACAATATAAAACATATATATAATATATGTACATATTTTGATATTTAGGACAAAAATTTTAATAGTATATTTTAGACAGACATACTGTAACCGCCCTGTAGCTCGATTCCACTCACACCTCAAATTCGGTTGAAACCGCTCAACCAATCTCACTGGAGCGCAAACTTAGAGTATTCCAGTGTTCAGAACCACCCGCGTGGTCGTGTTGGAGGTTTCCCCTGGATTTTCCCCAGGATACTCTCCAACCGCGCATTTCTATCGCTTTATTGGGCCCGGGCTTTAAAGCCACAGGTTTAAAAAAAAGACTAACTGACAAAGCCGGAGGCAAATATTAGCCGTGTACAGCTTACAAACAGCCACGGCCACTGGCAAGAGTGTACGACCGAGAAGAAAACATTCTTATAACACAACTCCATATTAGGTAATTTAGTACGTTTATTTGTCAAGAAAATCGTTTCTGTGTTATTGCTTATTTCTTTACTAGCGTCCCGCCCAGGCTTCGCATGTTATTATACATATAGACCTTCCTCTTCAATCACTCTATGTATTAAAAAAACCGCATCAAAATCCGTTGCATAGTTTTAAAGATTTAAGCATACATAGGGATATAGGGATAGAGAAAGCGACTTTGATTTATACTATGTAGTGATGAAACACAAATTCAAAAAATTTTAGCAATTCCTCTCTCGTTATTGTTTAAAATTGATACCTACACAAATAATTCAATATCATTCTTCACTATTTGGGTTGATCAACTATGCTCGTTACCAGGGTTAAGTCACCCGAGTCACTTTTTAAAATAGTAATTTTGTAAGATTTAAGTTTACCAAATATCAGTTTTAGCAATGGGCATAAGGGTCGTTCTGCTTTTACATGACCAGTTTTCTATGATAAAAAGAAATCTATGATACGTATTGAATTCGTGTACAAAAATGGGATTTCGAAATACTACCTGAACCTCATAAAAGGTATTTATAGGTAAAAATACCTAAATATTAACTAACATATTTCTGTAAAAGGTGGGTAACACAGTTGTAAAAATCGTTTTTTCATGCATATGGTAAGACATCAAGAACCACTGAGTTTACGATTTATGGATATTAGCTGTGGTTCGGTAATTACCAAAACTATCGGAAGTGATACTCTAATTAAACCTTTCTAAATAACAATACAAAAATATGAAGTGAGAGCAAGGTATTCCAAATTCTGCATTTAAAAAAATGACCGAAAATTATGTACATGAAAAAGTAGAATGGCCCATAAATCTATTTGGACATGGGTATTCTCTGAGCATGCTTAAAGTACATATTATAAAAATTCTTTGAAGAAACTCGGCTACTGTTGTCTCCTCGCTGACGAGACAGAATAACAACAAGAAAAATTGATTAACCCATTTAACTCTGAGTCTTAATATCTGCGAGTTCAGTTAGTTCGGAGTAATCACCGAACGGAGCTACCAATTAGACCAATGAGACAGCTGCAATGCAGATTTTACTCCCCTCAGCTCTGCCAAACATCACAAATTAAGATGAATTAGAACCAGGATACATAAAATACTTAAGAGGCTTTGTAAGTTTTAAAATATTTTGTGTTCAAATTATAACAAAAGTATTGATAATACAAATAAAGTTTTTTTTTTATTCTAAATAGGCTTGCGCTTGACCACAAATCACCTGATGGTAAGCAATATTGTGGTCTAGGATGGAACGCGCTTACCTAGTAAAAACCGATTCACTCTCGCTTTGAAGATTGTAGTTTACGGGAAATAAGGATTCCGGCAAGGAGTTCCACAGCTTGGCGGTTAGTTATTAAAAGAAACGATAATTTTATTAAAGTTTTAGATAATAACATAGCCACTTTTTGATTTTATTGTGTGTAGTAGAATTTAAACGGAAAAAACAAGTTTTAGCTTAATAATGGTCGATTTGGAGTGATGTTTGAAACGATATTTCCTAATGAAAATTCCAAAAAATACATTTAAAGCTTATGACATAAGGTCGCAATAGTCCTGTTGTAGATAGTAACATTGAGAAAATGTCAAGATGCGTATCAAATCAAATAGAAAATGGCGTAAATAGATGAGCGTTTTTTAACTGCTAAGGACTCTTAATACCTAATTTATTGTGAACCACGCTGAAATAGATAAATTATATTGGATAAGTGGCACTGATATTAAAATTCGGGTTACCCTCATGTGTCATAATATTATTTGTCAAATATACCTACACTTTTCACAGAACTTACATTTTGCGGCAATTTTTTTTATAGACACCGTTAACTTTTGAGCTACAGCTTAAAGGTCATTCTGTAGAACCCATTAGGATCTACATGATTTTAGAGGAGGTATATAAAATGACATCTTAATTTGGTCGGATTATCTTGGGCTGCCAACTGTAGGCTGCTAACTTCACGCCGGTTAGCAGTCATAGGCTACGGTATACACTTACCATCAGTTAGGCCGAAAGCTTGCTTGCGATGGCTGAGATACGCGTCATACCTACTCGTGATCGGGTGCTGTTTGTGGAGTCCGGTCTGTTCATGCTTGCTAGGACATACTGACTACGTTAATATTAGTGTCTTTTTATATAGACATCATCCTGTTGTGGATTCGTTTTTATTATCAGTGACTTAGAGACCATATACATCTCTAACAATATTAAATTAATTTTAATTTTGACGCTCAGGGACCATGTACATCTCTGGGATACTATATTAACTTCATTATACTCCTTGTTTAATCTTGAGACCTCATACATCTCTAACTTTACTGATGTTGTAATATTTGTAATAGATAACTTTGCAAGTTTATCTTCACTGTATGACATTAATTTTGTTATAATTGTAAACTCGAAATTATTATTCCTTCTTGAACTGTAAATTAATATTTTGACATGAAAAATGTATTACTTCTTAAATTGTAAATTAATATTTTGACATGTAAAAGTGCCCTTGTGGCCTATTTGCAGAATAAATGTTTAATTTTGATTTTGCTACCAACGTTATATAAAACTAAACCAGAGTAGGTAACAAGCGAACGTAGCCTAATTACCTAAACGCGCCGGCTGCATTGCAGATAACTGTCACTTTGTTCTGCTTTCAATTCGTTTTGTTGTTACTTGTGCCAAATAAAACAACTTTTTAGAGTTCCGTACTGAAATGGTAAAAAAGGAACCCTTATGGTTTCACTTTGTCTGTCTGTCTGTCACATCTTAAGAACTACTTAACTTGTGCTATCGATTTGAAATTTAGAACAGTTAAAGAAAGTCCAGATGCATACCTAGAACCACATATGCCACTGTCGACGATTATACTCACAGTTACGGCCACATACCGTCGATAGGATGATGCAAGGTTGATGACGTAGCTCGTACCACCAACACTACTAACCAATGTACCGGATTGCTATACCTGGCGCAGTATATTATTGCATCAGTCCTGTATCTGCTTGCGATTAGGCGGCCGTGTTTTTGCTGCCATTGTAATATACAATGGATTTTTAACACAACCTTATTGACCTAGTCAACAGACGGTGTGCTCTCAGGTATTCCTGCCCTACAGCCCATCGAAAACGGAATATATGCTTCTCTGTCGCACTTGCATATTCGAGCGACTGATAGAAAACACGGGATTACTGTTACACATACTTTATTAGTTAAACCATAGTACCTAGTATATAGATATGCACATTTTACTTAATATACACTTATCGATAGTAAATCTGCCAAATACATACTTAGATATCGTCAGTCATAATTATCTAAGCAAAGTTACAATATAAGCCAATTCGCATTATTAATTATGATTGTTAATATTTAACAATCATAATTAATAACAATACATATTTATTAAAGTAAGATACTTAGGTTGACACTTTATCCACTTCTTGTCACCTTCACGGCCGCCGAGCAAGAGAGAGCTCCGTGGAAGGTGCCTGGGTATTTATGAACTCTGCTTTGTGACGTCACCGGTGAGACTGGATTGATACCGTCAGTGTTGCCAGTACCGCCAAGTGACGATCTCGACACCCGAAATAACCGGGGCGACAACACGACTGACACATACACATATATTACTCACGCCTGTATTACCATAAGGGGCCTACCCGTTTTGGGAAAACATCAAAACGTGAGTTTATGA
The DNA here is from genome assembly GCA_963556455.1 of Epiblema foenella. Taxonomy (NCBI): domain Eukaryota; kingdom Metazoa; phylum Arthropoda; class Insecta; order Lepidoptera; family Tortricidae; genus Epiblema; species Epiblema foenella. The sequence continues at coordinate 21,879,861 of OY747105.1, forward strand.
ACAGATCACATGAAATTTAATTCATTTAGCAATTCTAGGTTTAAAGAGAAAATGTGATATTGCAGTGATATAGGTGGCTAGCCCATCGTACAACCCGGTTCCCATAGTCGACTCTTGCGACACCAACGAAAGAAAGGGAAAAGTGCTATTTCTAACCCGTCACCACACGGGACGTAAAGGGAGATAATTCATTTTCGGTTCACGGTATACCCCGGCTTGCACCTTTTATCTACCAAAAAAGCTATGTCGCGAGCATTATCACAAAACCCCGAATCTACCGCTGTTTCATTACCGCTGCAACATGATTGGATTGAAGTGGGCCCCGTGCCAATCCGCGTACTTGTATAACTTTACAAAAACCGACGATATTGTGAATAAATCCTGTGCGCTCTGACCGTGATATATGCCGGTACAAATTGGATTTATTCCACGCTTTCCCTTCGTATCTATTGGTACAACAGAAACTGTTATTGCACGTATGAACGATGAGGTGTCATGAATAAAATATTCTATGTTGAACGCGTGACGCGCTCGGATCAAGATTTGGTGTATTGTCACTGATTTATGATTAATGTTCATGATTGGTTCTAGTGCCGTTCGAGTAGCATTTTCAGAAGAAGGTAATTGTATTGTAGTACGGTGGCAGACAAGCAGACTGGCCGCATGAAGATAATCAAAACCGTAGCCTATAGTCGCTACTAAAGGAGAATCATAAAAAACAGACTCCAAAAAACACTAAAAATTGCCTAGAATTAAGGCAATATAAATAAAATAAATAAATAAATACTTGTGGACAATCTTACACAGATCAACCTAGTCCCAAACTAAGCAAAGCTTGTACTATGGGTACTAGGCGACGATATACATACTTATATAGATATATAGATACTTAAATACATAGAAAACACCCAAGACTCAGGAACAAATATTCATGCTCATCACACAAATAAATGCCCTGACCGGGATTCGAACCCGGGACCTCCAGCTTCGTAGGCAGGGTTACTACCAACTAGGCTAAAGCGGTCGGTATTTTAAAAGCCGATGTCATCCAAAGAAATTGTCTAAAGTTGACGAAATGGCACCGACTACAAAAAATACAATAGGTACCTACATTGTTCAATAAGAATCGTAAAGTCTCATGTTAGAAGGCAGTTAGTTTTTACTTTTTAGTGTTTTATGTAGTCGGTTTTATCTTTTTATAAAAAAAATACACTTATTTCACACTTTTTTGTGCATCACTACCAGAGTTCATCTTATAACGATTCCAATAAGCTCAAACACGGATAAGCTACACTGTTTTATTACGGAGTTGCCTACCCCCCGGCTTCAATTACCAGATCAGGTTGATGGTGACATTACATCAGGACCATTCAAACTGACTTCGTCATAGTCGCTTACTATCTTGATCCAAATATCTTAATTCCACCCATAAAACACTACGAGTTTTTGATGACCATCCCTGGTCTTCTTCATCAGTTCTCGTTCATCAAATGCTACTTTTGCTTACTTGATACCGAAAATACTAATCGCTATATATTTCCCTTGAATTTTTGAGGAGTTCCCTCAAAAAAAGAAGAACATAACCGAATTGAGAACCTCCTCCTTTTCTTGAAGTGGGTTAAAAATGTGAGTTGCCGACCCTTATGCAGGTCATTCTCGGGAGCTCTTACGTCACTCACCAGTAGAAACACAACACTGCACTGAAAGATATCCCTTATAGGGACTAGTTCTCCTTTGTACTGATATAACTGAATTTGTATGTACAATACAGTATTTACATAGATACAAGCCCATAAATATGTCCAGTGAGATTGGTTGAGCGGTTTCAACCGAATCTCAGGTGAGTGGAATCGAGCTACTGGCAGTTTTGTCACTGGTTCAGTAAATTTAGCCTAGCCGAGAAGAGTCCAGCAAGAAACTCAGCTAGAGCCGACCTGGGTCGGACTGACTCTACCCGGTATGTGGTAGGGACGTGGTGTCCGTGTTGTCACGATCGAGCTGTGGACGTCGCTGTGTGCTAGTTCTCTTAAGGCGCGTATAACTGCGTACGACCTTGCGCGTTGGGGCGTGGCGTAGCCTTTCCCGCCGCACTACCCGCGCCCCCCCGCTGTAACAGGTTTTTTGTATGTATGTATTTTTTATATTATTATTTTCTCAATACATAGGAATGTTTGAAGTAATTAAATATATAAAATAGTTAAGTAGGTACATTGTCTCAGAATCGAACTCTTATATTTTAGCGTCGCGCGCAATGCGACACAGCCTTCCCGTCTGAGAGCCGGTGACAGACTGCCGCCCGTCGCCCGCGCACGTATCCGCCCCAACTTTTATGATGGTGTGGTAGTTATTCCAGGTTTTTGACAAAATTAATGATTATTTTACAATATCCGCAGCTCAGATTATGAAAAACTGATTTAAGTTTTATTTCCTGAATATCCCGTGTAAAAAACATGTCTAGATAGTGAGCAGTAGCGATTTAAAAGGTTGAAAAATGCCTTATTTGATATTTTTTTTTGTTAGGACAATCTAGGCGTGTTGCAATTTCCGCAGCTCAGATTGAAGAGGACATATCAATTCTTCAAGTATATTTTTTCGAGACCTATATTTCGGGCCAGTTTTGAGTTTCAGGCCTTTGAACGCGACCAAAATGTAGTATTTCACTCTATTACGCGCCTTAAACCCGTACATATAAATGAACAAAATCATAAACTTTACCTGTTTTTAACATCATTAAGCAGACATTCGATCGGCCGTAGTTAATATTTATACCTCAGGTGCTTCATAATAAGCCCCGCGACCATTAAATATACTGTGATATTAATAAACCCCGCCATACTTCATTTGGCGGTAACAAAGGAGGAAATGACTGTATAGGGAGATTACAGAGGCTTCGGCGAAATCATTACATTAATAGGGGAAGATACTTAACAGGCTTTTGTGTGATTGATTAGAAATTGTGGTAGATTGAGCGAAATGACTGGAGATTAAAGGCTCACTGAGTCTGTGGACAGTGTTTATTCTAGAATAAAAAAATACTAACGTAAAATTATACCTCTTTTATATAATCTGTACTCGTCTTTTTTGTTATTATGCACTGCCCAATAACTAATTTCTGTTCGCTGTATCGCTACTGAAGGTTGTCTGGAAGAGATCGCTTTTTAGCGATAAGACCGCCTGTTGTTACCTACTTACTTAAGTCCTGTTCATGTTTTGTCACTGTAATAATTCTTCATGTAGTGCACAATAAAGCATTTTATTATTATTATTATACATGCTGTAACAAAACTAGTGAGGATCCGTTTAAGGGCATATTCGGTATGATGAGTTTTTAAGTAAATATGGTATAATATTTCGGTAAACCGTTCGTTGTTCTTAACCCGTTATGCCATAAAAACACGAGAAAACGGAGAGTTACAGATCGAAGGTCATTGGGAACTGGGAGCACCTTAATAACATAACAAACAAACTGTCGAAACCAGGCCATGGAGTCCGAACGCTAACAAATCAATAAAAAATAAATATTAAAAAAAAACTACGGGAGTCCAACGAAGATCGCAGGGTTGGCTTATTCCTCTTCCAAAGGATAGCCATAGCCATCGGGGGAACGTAGCCAGCCTCGTGGGCCGCCTGCCACAGGGGATATATTTGGGGGATTTTTTACGAATCCCCTTGCACTAGGCCGGTTTTTATTAAACGGTTTTTAGCCACCAAACATTAAACATCAAACATTTATTCTGTAAGTAGGCCTCACTCAAGGGCTCTTTTACAAGTCAAAAACATAGTTAGTACCTATAGTGAAAGCACACAGCAATAAGTGAACAATACATCAGACGAATAACCTGGGCACGCGTTTGCAGAGAGATGTATAGTCTCGAGTGTCAAATTAAAATATGATTGCAAAAGAAAATAAAAGGATATGTCAAAAGTCTCCATGGTCAAAACTTCAGAAGAAAATTAATTAAGAGATGTATAAGGTCTCTTTGATCAAAACGAAGAAGTTAAAGTTAAAGTTTTGAAGATGTATAAGGTCTCTAAGTCAAAAAAAAAAAATTAAAAAATAAACGGAACCTATATTCAACTATATTCACCGTGTGTTTAATACCAAAAAAAATATTATCAAGGCCACTACAAGGCCATACAAAGCCATTAGCATAAACACTAACCAACAAAAACCATTAATCTGATAATCCAGTGGGACCGTTTCTCATAGCAAAACAATAATTGTATAGTTACATAGCAGATGTTACTAAATTTGGTGATGCTTTTGAGTGTCATATCTTAAGAGAATTGCGGGATGACAAGGGTAAGCGACATTTCCGGGCCTGAGAACCAAAATATCCCAATCCTATTTTGTTACGCGCGATTCTAGCACCAATTGACAGGAGACTAAACCCTAAAATAGCATACATATATTCAAGTCCTTTTGGATTGAGGTTCGGATCCAGGCTTAACTTCGATATGTCGTATGTGATATTGTTTATAGAGTATATAATAGGCAATTTTAGGGAATAAAGTTTCAGAATGCGACAAACCATTACAAAACCTTCACACGCTCGTCGTTTGTTTAACACGTTCTTTGCCGGGTGCCCCCAATGTGGGGTCATTTCCTTTTTTTCGGAGTACATGTTCCGACTATGGAGCCACGTTTCCATACCAGTGGGGTGACCACGTAACTTTTGTACTACCGTTAGGTACATTTTAATATCAAATTTTAATTATTAGCTCATACATACAATACAATACAAATACTCTTTATTGCACACCTCACATAATCAAATAGCACATAAAAAACAAAAAACATAGATTCAGGGACACAGAGGCAGAACAACAGGCGGTCTTATCGCTAAAGAGCGATCTCTTCCAGACAACCTTTGGGTAGTGGAGAAATGAAATATAAAGCTGAAAAGTAGGTGGTGCATAAACTATTACAATGAGAAAAAAAAGAAAAAAAAAGATTCCAAAACAACTATTCAATATAAATACACATACTTAAATAATATATAAATATACATACGTAAAAATATACATACATGTAATATATAATTATATATATCACTGCTATAGAATAGTAAGTATAAAATAGTGTCAGCCATAATAATTAATTAAAAATTTTAAGGGAGAGACAAATAAATACGTTGGGGGATCTTCAAAATTGTCAGTAAAATCTATCTACCGTTAGTACATACAGTTACGTGATTCACGCGGACGGATGCACACTCCAACTGTCAGTGGGACTTGTGACATTGTCAGATCGTTTGTGAACGTGTTAAGCTTTGGTCAGTCTTTTGACACGCTTCAACAGAATGAAAATAATTCAGCATTGTTTAATTATTGATAACGCATACATTAAGCCCGTCAAACCTGTCAAACTGCAGTCTCATTAAAGCTTAATACTGGAAACAATAGCGTACAGTAAACATCGAAAATATAAGTTAATTTATTACTTGCAGATATTTTAACAGATGATACTTTACGTTAAAATAATTAACTTTAAGTATAAATTTTGTAATTTCGTCTAAAAATAATCACCATGTGCATTTAACTGACAATACGTTTAACAATATCTGTCATTTCACTCATGTCAACAATTGTTTGTCTTAAATGTCATTATGGTTCAGCGGGAAAACTGCAAATGTTATTAGGATGGGGATTGGGTCTGTAGTGTTAAAATTAGTCAAGAATATCCATCCATTAGATTAGTTAACAACTAATACTAGCTTTTGATAAGTCAGTTAAAGTAATTTTAAAAGCAAGCATGAACAAAAGAAAACTTTTATTATTTTGACGACCGGTTTAGCCTAGTGGGTAGTGCGCACCTGCCTGTGAAGCTGACGGTCCTGGGTTCGAATCCCGGTCAGGGCAAATATTTGTGTGATGAGCATGAATATTTGTTTCTGTCTTGGATGTTTTCTATGTATTTAAGTATTTATAACTATTAAATATATCGTCGTCTAGTACCCATAACACAAGCCTTCTTGAGCTTACTGTGGGGCTAGTTCGATTTGTGTAAGATTGTCCTCTAATATTTATTTATTTATTATTATTTATTATAATTCTTCAAAATGGCGACCCTGGTTTTCATTACACAATAATGCTGGCTTTTGGATGTTTCTATTCACACGCAACAAGTTCTCTCTTTCCCTTTTCGTGGGTATTTTACGTAGCAAATTTGTTTTTCAGTTTTCACCAAAAAAAACATTGTAAAAGATATAATGTTTCATATTTAAATATACTCCAGAGACCGAGTACTGTAAAAATGTCTGCAACTAATAAATTGACTTTTTTTCGGTTGCTTTTAATTATCACTACATAGTATAAACAGTATAAACAAAGTCGCTTTCTCTGTCCCTAATCCCTATATCCCTATGTATGCTTAAATCTTTAAAACTACGCAACGGATTTTGATGTGGTTTTTTTTAATAGATAGAGTGATTGAAGAGGAAGGTTTATATGTATAATAACATCCTTTAAATAGTGCACCCGTGCGAAGCCGGGGCGGGTCGCTAGTGATGAATATAAGAAGAATACAAAAGATAAGACACACTAAAATAAGACACAGCACCAAGGCACGGTATGCATTGATACACGCTCAGTCATTAAAATGGAAGTGGGCTCGACATGTGGCGCGCATACGTGACCAGAGGTGGACCAAAAGGTTTATATGTATAATAGCATCCAAATAATGCACCCGTGCGAAGCCGGGGCGGATCGCTAGTTTATTTATAATACAAAAAAAAACAGTGTTACACATGTACGTTATGAAATCTTAATTGAATAATTACTTATTATAAGCAAAATTGTCCGCCCTCAACACAACCTAATGTCGCCCGAGGCATCGTTCCCAGCACGCTCGCCGCATTTCCTTGTTGAACAGCCATGCTCAGCCTCTGGGCGGAGTAAGACCCAGCCCTGAGATCACCTGAAACCCCGATCAGTTTTTGAGACACTTTTTTCACTAACTCTTTAGTGTCTGAAGACCGAGGTCACAAGGTCTCCACTGCAAGTCTCCAATTCATCATTTCAGCCGAAAGATGTCCACTGCTGAACATAGGCCTCCCCCAAGGCTCGCCATTTAGACCGATCCTGTGCCGTTCGTTTCCACCGGATTCCCGCGACCTTCACCAGGTCATCACTCCACCTAGTCGGAGGCCTACCGACAGCTCGTCTTCCGGTGCGTGGACGCCACTCAAGCAGTTTCTGGCCCCATCGACCGTCAGTCCTGCGAGCAATGTGCCCTGCCCACTGCCACTTAAGTCTCGCAATTTTGAAGGCTATGTCGGTGACCCCAGTTCTGCTACGGATAGCTTCATTCCTAAGTCTCCAGTTAACACCTTATATACTTACGAGCAAAAATAACAAGTACACTTTCTACGGAAATTCAATACAAAGTGTACCTATTAATTTTGCTCGTGAGTGTATGTACATATACGCCACTATTGAATAAAATATATCGATAAGCATAACGTTGTACTACCAAACTTGTTCCGATGTTGTAAAATATTAGATATGCGTAAAGGCTCGTAAAGCGGGACAAAACAACTTTTGTGTGTGTTTAAATATGAAGCTTAGCCCTTCAAATAGGAATTAACCATCGTGGCGACCACGGACCGGATGGCGCAGCGTGGGTAGGCCCCCCACAAGGTGGACTGATGACCTGGTAAAGGTCGCGGGAGTCCGCTGGATGCGGGTGGCGCAAGACCGGTCATTATGGCAGTCTTTGGGGGAGGCCTATGTCCAGCAGTGGACGTCTTTCGGCTGATATGATGATGATGATGAACCCTTCAAATTGGAATAAACCATAAGATTTACAAATCATTTTAATTTGATAAATTCAGGGCATATTAGGTTGAGAGAAACACTACGATTTTCGAAATAGAACATTGGCTGAAACTCTGCCGAAGTTATAGTATAGGTACAGAGATAATTACGGGATAACTTGCTACATATTTTTATTTGAACCTGACTGTGGCTTTATAGGCCGAGCCCAATAAAGCGACAGGAGTGCGCGGTTGGAGAGTAGCCTGGGGAAAATCCAGAGGAAAACCTCCGGCACGACCAAGCGTGTGTTTTGGAACACTGGAATACTCTAAGAGTTTGCGCTCCAGTAAGATTGGTTGAGCGGTTTCAACCGAATCTGAGGTGTGAGTGGAATCGAGCTACTGGGAGTTTTGTCGCTGGTTCACTTAACCTTGATCGCTCAGTAATCGTAAGTTAGTGCAACTATCTTCAAAATGGAAATTGACATTTAGATCTCTACCTTTCGCAAACGCTACGTAATCTCTGTGTAAATAACGTTCTAGTGGGTTATTTAGTGTCGTATTTGTATGGAGCACCTTGCAGATTTTCAACAAAGGACGCCACTTGGCACAGTTGTACCTAATGGTCATCTGAGCAGATTTAGCCCTGTACCCACGAAATTCGTCCATGGTGGTGGGGGCTGGAGGGGGGTGAAAACCCCATCTACCGCGCTGCACTCTGAGCTCGATTTCTTCATAAGTTTAGTGAGTAGGTCATGTTTAGTATCGTTTTCGTATAATTCAAGGATGAGCAATTCATTTCTGAAACAAAATTTGCCCTCCTCCGTAGAAAAAAATATAGTTCTGCACAAAACTTGAAAAATTTTTTTTAAGAAATTATACAAAATCTTGCACTACAATTAAACCGCGAGGTAATGCACTATAAAAAAAATATGACTTAATAGCCCATTTTATGTGAAATGTATAAGCATAAACTGTATTGACAGATTTAACCTGCAAATGTGTAAAAAAAAAATTCATGTAGCGGCGGAGCTGCGTACTGGCGAGAAGCTATTTTATTTCTACATGAGTTTAGAAAATAGGTCATGTTTGGTATCGTTTTTGTATAACTCAAGGACGAGGAATTAATTTTTGGAACATAATTTTCCCTCGTTCGCAGAAAAAAAAACAGTTCTGCACAAAACTTGAAAAAAATTATATGAAATACTACAAAATCTTGCCTTCCAATTAAACCGCGAGGTAATACACTATAAAAAATGAATTAATATAGAATGTACAGACATAAACTATATTGACAGATTTAACTTTTAAATGTGTTAAAAATACAATACAATACAAATACTCTTTATTGCATACCTCACACAAATGAATCAGTAGGTAGAGGTAGACGACAATATATAAATAAATAATTAATGAAGAATTATTTATATTTAGCGGCGGAGCTGCGTACTGGTGAGAAGCTATAGGGTTCTTCGTTTTACTGTTTGCTAATGACTTTGATTAGGTGTATCTAGAAGTATTTTATGATATTCTCAACTTCTCAACATTAAAATAGATTGAGACTTGGTCCCAATTGGTTTGCACAATTTTACTTGGAAACCATACTGTAGGTTACACTTTTTAAGGGATCTACTCGGGATAATTACTGAAAATAAGGGATATATTACTGAAAATTAAAGCCAAACTACTTAAAGTAAAATATATTTAAAAAATTGAGTCATTAAGAAGCTGGCAGCGTTTCCTCGCTGAATCGCTATGCTGATGCGTTGAGCGAGCTTGTAATCCACCAACATTTTGAATAGGTCCTTGAATAGTTGACGGGCACTGGGATGGGCCAAGGGTCTCGACACCGAACGGTATAAAAGTGTAACCAGTGCCGAGGTCCCTATATTTGTGCTTTTTAAGCTTTTCCGCCGTTTCGGCCTCCACGGCAGGGTGATTGCTAGTCCCGTGGAGGTGAAAAGGAGCCAGAGTGACTGTACAGCTTGCGTCTCACAGGTACTAGCGCCATTTCCACCTTCTAGGGGATGAGGGACATGCCGTCCGGCCAGTTGCCATCGATTCTAGCGATGCCAATTGGTTCAAGAAGAGATGGCACGTTAACTAGAGAGCGGCGGATGATGTCATTCAGAGCGGCCTATTTGGAAAAGCGGCCAACGGTTTCTGTCAATATCTTGCCATGACTATCACCCGTGAGACCCGTCAACCAAACTGCCGCTAGGATACACCGGTATGGAATACAGATAGGGAGCCCGAGTCGTAAACAATTCGCGATTCGGAGGGATTCAGACTCCAATAAGGTGCCAGTGTTTGGCGATGGGTAGGCGTTAGGCCATTCACCAGACTCCTTGGTGCCTGAGGCCAATAGCCTGGCTCGTTTTGCTTCTATGCTGTGGCTCAGAAGAAAATTAAAAGAAATCTTTGACACATCGTCGTCGTAGCTCCTCTGGCAGAATGGATGGTACCTAAATCATTACCCGTGCAAGCAGACTATCAAGTGTTTTTGGTCTCCGAGAAGGTAGTAATCTCATAGTTTGAGGGAGACCCCGTAGGATTTTGCCTATTAGATTAATTGAGCTGTGGACAGGCACGCCTTTTCTGGGTGTATTTAATACAGTTTCTTTTTTTGTCGGTAAAGGGAAGAAAAGCGCGTTTCATGATTCCGATAAAGGCCAAAGTAGGAAATTTAAAGGAGGATTTGCCGATTTTGGACAGATTTGTTATTATTGCTTTATACTACATGTGAAGTTGAGATGATCTTCGGCATTTAAAGTTATTTAATTATTTATTAAATGTCTAACTATTGTCTTTATTTTAGATCAACTTTTTGCACTGATATCAACATACGGTTTCCAGGTAAATTGTGGGGATACCAATATAACCAAATATACAAAAAATCGGAATTATGGTTATCTCGATCTGTTTTAATATTAAGAATATCATAAAATATTACTTCTTCATTTAGAAACACCTAATGAGTTTCATTATCTAACAATAAAATTAAGAATTCTATAGAATCTTACCAGTACGGAGCTCCACCGCTAAATAAAAAATATTTTTGAACACATTTCAAGGTTCAATCTGTCAATAAATATAGTTTATGTTTACACATTCTATATAAAATGGGCTATTAACTCATATTTGTATAGTGCATTACCTCATGGTTTAGTTGTAGGGCAAGATTTTGTAGATTTTTTTTTGAATTTTTTTTCAGGTTTTGTGCAGAGCGGTTAAATAATTCTTCATTAATTATTAATAACATACTCAATAATAATTAATAACATATTCATTTCTATATTGTTATCTACCTCTACCTACTGATTCATTTGTGTGAGGTATGCAATAAAGAGTATTTGTATTGTATTGTATTTTTAACACATTTAAAAGTTAAATCTGTCAATATAGTTTATGTCTGTACATTCTATATTAATTCATTTTTTATAGTGTATTACCTCGCGGTTTAATTGTAAGACAAGATTTTGTAGTATTTCATATAATTTTTTTCAAGTTTTGTGCAGAACTGTTTTTTTTTCTGCGAACGAGTGAAAATGATGTCCCAAAAATTAATTCCTCGTCCTTGAGTTACACAAAAACGATACCAAACATGACCTATTTTCTAAACTCATGTAGAAATAAAATAGCTTCTCGCCAGTACGCAGCTCCGCCGCTACATTAATTATTTTTTTTTACACATTTGCAGGTTAAATCTGTCAATACAGTTTATGTTCATACAATTCACATAAAATGGGCTATTAACTGATATTTTTTTTATAGTGCATTACCTCGCAGTTTAATTGTAGTGCAAGATTTTGTATAATTTCTTAAAAAAAAATTTTCTAGTTTTGTGCAGAACTCTGTTTTTTTCTACGGACGAGTGAAAATTGTGTTTCAGAAATGAATTCCTCATCCTTGAATTATACGAAAACGATACCAAACATGACCTATTCACTAAACTTATGAAGAAGTCGAGCTCAGAGTGCAGCATGGTAGATGGGGTTTTCACCCCCCTCCAGCCCCCACCACCATGGATGAATTTCGTGGGTACAGGGGTAAATCTGCTCAGATGACCATTAGGTACAACTGTGCCAAGTGGCGTCCTTTGTTGAAAATCTGCAAGGTTGATGACACTAAATAACCAGCTATTCCGACGTTAAAGTTCTAAAATTTCAGTTAAAACTACTTTATGGTTTCTGCGCGCCGTCAGCAAGTAAATTTGAATTTCTTTTGACTGGCCGAAATTTTATAAAACTGTTAAGGGCCCTTATCAGTTAAAAAACACTCATCTATTTACTCAATTTTCTGTCTGGATTGACACGCATCTTACGTACATCGCTCGAACAGGACTATTGCGACCTAATTGCATAAACTTTAAACGTATTTTTTGGATTTTTCATTACGAAATATCGTTTCAAACAAATCGACCATTTTCAAGCTAAAAACTTGTTTTTCCCACGTAAATTCTACTACACACAATAAAATCAAAAATGGCTATGTTACTATCTAAAACTTAAATAAAATTATATTGGCCTTTAACAACTTTATTGGTATTATCAATACTATTGTCATAATTTGAAATCAAGACGTATATAACTTATTAGACCTCTTAACAGATATTTTATCTTCCAGCTTGAACAATAAAGTTGATTTTGGAATGGATAGTTTTTACAATTCGGCCAACATTAATTGACATTTGACGACCGGCGGGATAATCACGTAACTTTTGTACTACCGTTAGGTAGATTTTAATGTCAAATTCTAATTGTCAGCTCATACATTTATACTTCAAAATTGACAGTAAAATCTATCTACCGTTAGTACATAAAGTTACGTGATTCGCCTGCTGTTTAGCCTAGTGGGTAGTGCACCTGCCTGTGAAGCTGACGGTCCTGGTTTCGAATCCCGGTCAGGGCAAATATTTGTGTGATGAGCATGAATATTTGTTTCTGAGTCTTGGATGTTTTCTATATCTATTAAATATATCGTCGTGTAGTACCCATAACACAAGCCTTCTTGAGCTTACTGTGGGGCTAGTTCGATTTGTGAAAGATTGTCCTCTAATATTTATTTATTTAATTCTAAGTATAATATTAAGTAGCAAACGCATGTTGCGGCCAACCTATCAAACTCCAAGTACAAAGCCGACTAAGTCTTGTATTATGCAAACGAGTATCATGTAAGGCGTGGATTTATGGGCCAAGTTCTGAGGAATCGCGCGCTTCGCCCATGGGAGCACCCGGCTCACTACTCCTCCATATATTCAAATTTGGGGTTAGACAAAGAGGTACTTAAGTGAGTGCCCTCGGGCTTGGTGACTGAGTGACAACAATTTATGATTTAGCACGTGACTTGTAATTTTGTTTGTTAGTATGCACAATCGGGAATATGGTTTTTTTATTGAAAAAGTTTGTGGAGTCCGGTCTGTTCATGCTTGCTAGGACGTAGTGACTACGTTAATACTAGTGTCTTTTTATAGGGGATTGACGAGAGACATCACCTGTTGTGGATTCGTTTTTATTATCAGTGACTTAGAGACCATATTATACATCTCTAACAATATTAAATTAATCTTAATTTTGACGCTCAGAGACCATGTACATCTCTGGGATATTATATTAACTTCATTATACTCCTTGTTTAATCTTGAGACCTTATACATCTCTAACTTTACTGATGTTGTAATATTTGTAATAGACAACTTTGCAAGTTTATCTTCACTGTATGACATTAATTGTGTTATAATTGTAAACTCGAAATTATTATTCCTTCTTGAAATGTAAATTAATATTTTGACATGAAAAATGTATTACTTATTATAGTCAGACTTTCTCAAACTGTAAATTAATATTATGACATGTAAAAGTGCCCTTGTGGCCTATTTGCAGAATGTTTATTTTTTTTTAAAGAAAATCGACGGTAGAAAGTGACAAATAATACAGAGGTTATCAAAAATACAAGGATAAACATCGGCAGATAAGACTAAGATATCTACATCAGATTTTTACGTAGTCAATCCCCATGCGTCCGCCATTTTGAAAATATTGTAGGGATGGCGCTAGAGAAACAACAGCTTCGTAGGAGATAAGATTTATTACTACTCAAATTAGGCTAGACACATGTTTATATAGGCACTTAGATACTAATTACATACTACTTACGTAGGGACTACACCACATGCCCTACCAAAAAAGGAAAAAAAAAGAAAAAAATACATTTTTATTTATCAGAAGATTCCAGGTTCGAATCCTGGCAGGGTCGCCATGTAGGGGTGGCGCTAATGAAACAACAGCTTCGTAGGAGATATGATTTATTACTACTCAAATTAGGCTAGACACATGTTTATATAGGCACTTAGATACTAATTATATACTACTTACGTAGGGACTACACCACAATATTCTAAAAACTAAATCAACAAAAATATCAATCGAACCCTGGTAGGCTAGCACAACTTGCTGCCAAGTCGTATCTCGCGCGACTGAGCGATTCCTGTCTCACTCGAACTGTGCGAATTGGAAAGAGGAGGGTAGATTTATCTCTACTCGCGTCGCGTCGCAGCGGCAGTTATGCTAGCCCCGCTGGTCACAAAATTTCACTGTATAGTCCAGAACTTGCCTACTGTTGTGTAGGAAAGTTCGCGAAGGTAAGTGAAGGTAAGTAGAAGTCTAATAGTAAGGGTTTTAGACTAGGGGAGACAGCTGTCACCTGTGCCTTTACCAAGAGTTTACATGACCGTACTCGCTAGCGACTGCGTGAAAATTTGTATTGGCAAAAGCACAGCGCCTCTGGCGGTTACGCAATAGGGGCCGTTCAAGTATTACGTAAGCAGATTTATCACAATTATTTACCCCTCGTCCCCCCTTGTCAGCAAAAGTAAGCAAAGCTCTCCCATACTTACGTAAACATTGGTAACTACTATTTTTTTGATTCATGAGCAGCAGTTTTAACTCTAGAAGTAAGAAGAAAGATTTAGGATAGAAGACTTTGAAGCACACAATTTATTTAAACAATTATATATTATTTGTGGGAATCCCCGAAAATGCGTTTCGTTTTCAAATATAGACAATGTGTGGGTTACCATTTGTGTAAAAAAATAAATAACTATTGCTGACGTAATCACCATATAGACCCCCCCCCCCCCACCCCCCATATCAACAAAAATAAGCAAAGCATAAACTCCCCCGCCCCCTGTAGTGCTTACGTAATATTTGAACCGCCCCATAGAATTACGAATCGTCATACTAAATCGTTTACGCAGTCGCTAGCGAGTACGGTCATGCAAACACATAGTAAAGGCACTGGTTCATTTTCCAGCTATGATGTCATATTTTTTTTGTATGAAAGATTCTACATAAACCTTGTTGTGGCATGGCAATGATTGTAATAATTTTGTTCCTTTTATGTGGCTTGAACATGATCGATAAAGTGAATGATATGTATTATATTATTCATTAAAATTAAGTGTTTCATTTGAATAAAATGAATCATGGTAATATTGCGCACTAAACGAGCTTTTGTCTCCACATTAAATAAAATACAGTGATAGTATACTCAAAATGAATGTGATACAAGATGTGAATTTCATAATTAATTCAAATGGTTTAGTTTATTTAGTTTTCGTATTCATTTACGGCTATGAAGCGACTCAAAATTAGTCATACGGGTATTTTGATGCATTATGTGACCAATTCGAAATTTTGTGCTTATTCGTTGGTACAAGATTTATAAATAGAACTGTGGATCTGGTTATCCGCTCACGTATAGTATAACCACAGACCAAGAGAGAAAAAGATAGACAAAACGTTAGGAACCACCTAATCAAGCCGGGTTTTAAACCATGCCCAATAAGTAAGCACAAACTAAACTATGTACAGTACCTCTAGTATTAAGACTATTAAGTTTTACGAAACTAAACACAAACGACACATTTGTATAGCAACGCGAGCAGCGCCTCTAGTGGCCTTTGGTGGTAACTTTAGCCATATATTGAGCACTAAATGCAAGCGCGTTCGTTTGTGTTTTGTTTCGAAAAACTTAATTGACCGTGTGAAACGAAGGTCTCTGCTTCAGCATCGACAAAAATTCTTTCGTATGTCCAGATTTCCGTTTGTTCTCGTCTACAGGTCGCAATTCTTAACCGATTCTCGTGAAATTTTGTGATTAGGTTGGATAAATATATAGATTTTTTTGTCGAATAAGTTTTTGGAAATTACAAAAATATATTTGTTCAACGGTTTGTTCTCCTCTACAGGTCGCATTTCGCAAACGATTCTCGTGAAATTTTGTGAGCAGGTCCGGTAATTATATAGAATTTTTTTGTCGAGTCAGTTTTTGGAAATTTTCAAAAACAATTTTTATTTCAAAGATTTTGCAAGTTACTGCGTCCGAATTTCGGTTTGTTCTCCTCTACAGATCGCATTTTTCAACCGCTTCTCGTGAAATTTTGTTAGCAGGTTCAATATTCATAATTGATATTTTTTATAATGTCAGATTTTGGAAATGATAAAAAACTCACTCACGAGGTCTACAGCTCACAGAGCCACTAGTACTAGGGGTACAGAACTCTTCAGTACGACGTTTAGAGTTCTGCATGCTTTATTTGTATATGTAATGCTTTAAGTGTTAGTTTTTTCTTTCCACAGTGTGAGCAGGACGGTAGTAACTTGGGCCTTTCTACTTTTTCATGTACATAATTTTCAAACACTTTTTTAAAAGCAGATTTTCTAATACGTGGCCCTCACTTTATATTTTTGTACTGTTATTTAGAAAGAGGTTTAATTGCATTATCACTGCCGATAGTTTTGGTAATTAACGAACCACAGCTAATATCCATAAATCGAGTAACTTAGTGGTTCTTGGATGTCTCACCATTTGTATGAAAAAATGATTTTTACTACTGTGTAGTAATATGTTAATATTTAAGTATTTTAACTATAAATTCCCTTTATTAGGTTCAGGTACTATTTTGGAAATCCTATTTTTGTACACTAATTCAATACATATCATTCAATCTGGGGAATCTAATTTAGTTAGGTTTTGTTATAAAATTAGTCATATAGTACAATATTCAATACATGTATTTTAAGCAAAAAACAAAACGTATCATAGATTTTTTAAAATAGAAAACTGGTCATGAAAAAGTAGAATAACCACTTATTATTCTACTTTTTCATCAGATATACTTGATAACCGAACGGGATTTCACAGGTCACAACACAAGGTCAAATTTCATAGAGATAAGTGTATCTCTATGACATTTAAGCTTGTGTTGTGACCTGTTAAATCCCGTTCGTTTTTCAAGTATATATCTGATTTTAACCCGACATAAAACTTACTGAGCAGGTAGCTTTACTGGATACGGTTACAAAGTTATCCGTGCCTTATTGAACTCACACAATACAGAAAGCTCAATACGGCACATTGATTTTATTGCACATCCCATTCACTTCCGACAATCTATAGCGTCTGATAACCTGCGCCGTTATTCACGATCTTATTACTTCACCTCTTCAGGTGAACCAACGTATACAGACCTATGATTGCAAGTTATTGTTAGTTCCAGTGTTAAAAAAGTCAAAAGTCAAATAAGTCAAAAGTCAAAAAAGTCAAAAGTTTATTTGTGAAAAAAGTAGGCAATTTTACAACAGGTGTTAAAAAAGTCAAGTCAAAAAAGTCAAAAGTCAAAAAATTTAAGTCAAAAAAGTGAAAAGTCAAAAAAATTAAGTCTAAAAAGTCAGAAGTTTATTTGTGCAAAAAGTAGGTAATTTTACAACAGGTGTTATGTCAAAATTTAAAAGATCTCCACTTTTTGCCGATGAAACGGCGTACAAATATTAAATCAAGAGATTTCATCTCTGTAAGTACCTACCTAATTTATTATTCCTTATTCTTAAGTTATACAAATTTCTTTAGTGAAGTGTGAAGTCAGATTGTACAATATAATATAATTAAAATAAGTAATAGTATTACAAGGGTCAATTAACTTTTTCTTGTTGTTATTCTGTCCCGTCAGCGAGGAGACAACAGTAACCGAGTCTCTTAGCAAAAATGTTTATAATATGGACTTCAAGTATACTCAAGAGATGACCCATGTCCGAATGGATATATGCTCATCGCTAAAACTCATATTTGGTAGATTTAGTCTCTATAAAATCACAGTTTTAAAGAGTGACTAGGGAGACGTAACCATGGTAACGAGCAACAAAGAATAGTTGATCCACCCACGTAAAATAAAAATAAAAATACCTACATCTATTTCATGCATTCAGATTTAGATTCATTATATAAGATTTCAAGCTCACATGGTCATTTACATTAGAATTACGATTTGAAACGGGACATTTACCATGTATATTTGTATTTGTGAGTTCCTTATATTTCGAAACTATTGCAAGCGCCATTATCAAGGATTAACTGACGTGCTGCGAGTTTTAGTTGTGGTCTACCCACACACCATAGCGATCTACCCTCTTTCGGGTTCGCTTTTTTCGCATAGTGTCACCGTCACTACCACCGTCCGCCTTATCACTTGAAACTCGGTTACGTTCACGACACACCACACTCACAGTATCAAAACGCGAGTTCTCTCCGGAAACAGTCTCTTTTCGATTTGTGAACTCGCAGCACGTCAGTTAATCCTTGATAATGGCGAGGGAGCTCGAATATTTTGTTCCTGAGTATTGAATGTATTCTACGTATTATATTTATCTAGATACTGTCATCTAGTACCGATAGTAGAAGCTTTGCTTAGTTTGGGACTAGACCGATTTGTGTAAGATTGTCCCCAATTTTTTTAAGGCAAATCCATTCCAGTGCAATTGACCCCTTCGAACACGCCTGAGTTTGCAATTAACCATCCCGCTCTCTACGGAAACTCTGCGTGTAATTTCGTAAATATTTAGTACGTTTTCATTGATTTTTGGAACACTGGATCACTTATGAAAAATCTGTCCGGTTATTGTATTACGAGTAGAACAATAAAATTTATCCTTTTAAAAAAAATAAAAAATAAAATTAACTTTTATGCAGCAGATTTCGTAGTCGACTACGAAATCTTCAGCATAAAAGTTTATTTTTAAGATGATATTTAGGATTTTTTGACAGAATTGAAGACATTTTTCAATATTTTGTTAGGTTATTTCATTTCTGTGATTCTTTTTCAGTCCATAATAATTTTTGTGTGTGTTTTTGTGTGTGTTCTACATTATTTCTTAACACTGGAAGCTCAAAATTCAGTATTATTGTCAGATCTGAATAGTCCTTGCCTTAACTAAGTAACTACATCCAAATGTAGGTAAGCGTTAAGCGAGGCGAAATAAGTTGTGAATAGCTTAGCTGGGCCGCGAGAATAGCATAATACATTTCAGTTATCTCGATTGGTATCGCAATCTAAATAATGCCTGAACTGTAGGTACATTTATTCCCGTGATGAGGATCGACCTCTTACGATGCCTATCAGCCTATTTCGGGGATCTTTATTCGATATAAGAGAGAAATTATTTTATTGAAATATCTATTATACTCGGTTAAAGCGTACCACACACAGTAGCCGCCTGTGGCGGCTGCGGTGGCGGCCTGTTGTGCACTATGACAATCCTGAGACTCATTCAGACACACTCGGCCTTGATTTTTTTTATTATTTTTTTTTGACTTAGAAACCTTATACATCTCCAAAACTTTAACTTTAACTTCTTCGTTTTGACCAAAGAGACCTTATACATCTCTTAATTAATTTTCTTCTGAAGTTTTGACCATGGAGACTCTTTACATATCTTTTTATTTTCTTTTGTAATCATATTTTAATTTGACACTCGAGACTATTTACATCTCTTAGTTATAGGTTATGTTTATACCATAAAAAGTTATTATATAATAGACCCTGAGACTATACATCTCTCTGCAAACGCGTGCCCAGGTTATTCGTCTGATGTATTGTTCACTTATTGCTGTGTGCTTTCACTACAGGTACTAACTATGTTTTTGACTTGTAAAAGAGCCCAAGGGCCTCACTCAAGAGTGAGGCCTGCTTACAGAATAAATGTTTGATGTTTTGATTGTCATAGTAACAACAGGCCGCCACCGTGACCACCACCGCAGGCCGTAGACAGTGTGTGGTAATTAATGCGTACATGGATCTTGACTTGACATGTCAACATCATCATCATATCAGCCGAAACACGTCCACTGCTGGACATATGTCCCTCTCCAAGAGAGTGACAATAACTGGTTGTGTGGCACTTCGACTTGGTATAATATGCAATTTTTATTACCAAAATTTGTAGAAAAACTAATTTGATTTTAAATGTATTTGGAATGGACATTAATTACGGAAATGAAGATTCCTATAGTGGGAGATGTATAATATTGGAAATATGTTTATATTTTTGGTTATCAATGTAATATTCTGAAAAACAACTAAGATGTAGACAGGAGGATTCGTAAATGATTGGTTGAGAGATGACTTTGATTACTTTTCAATGTTTATTGTACCAGTCATCATCATCATCATCATCATCATCATTTCAGCCGAAAGACGTCCACTGCTGAACATAGGCCTCCCCCAAGTTGGGGGGGATTTGCCATAGTCGCCACGCTTGGCAAGCGGGTTGGCGACCGCAGTTTGGTGGTGGTAATGATCGAAGGATGCTGCTGCCCACCCTCCGATTTTCCCTTATTCGCCTCCTACGAAACCCACGGGAAGAGATGGGGTGGCGCAATTCTTACCCGGCAACCACACGGTAAACGGTGGTATTGTACCAATAATGAAAGAGAACTGCCCCTATGTCTTGGTTATTGGATTTTGTCGAACTGTGCAAAGGGTTAATAATGAATGGTCATGTAAAAAATCCTCCGGTTAAGAATCAAAAGTTTATTTTATTTTATTTGCATTTGATTTTCTTTTTGATTGAAATTATTTTTTTACTATTGTTGATATTTTTTTTATATAATTATTTGGCCGTTTTGACGATCATGATAACAATTCTTATATTTTGGCATTTAATTGGCTGTTTGTAGATATAATAGGCCACTTTTTTTATTGGGATACTCGGAGACCTTTCGGTTTCGGCACACACTTCTTTAGTTTAAGCTAGTTTTAAGGTAGGTTTAGGTACTAAGTTAGTTTTTGCGGGGGGCTATTTATAGCCCCCAGCTTAGGGGATTTAGTTACGGTTCCCTTTGGGGACCAACTATTAAAGGTAAAATAAGGAAAAAAAACTTACATGTAACACATAAAAGTCGCCTGAGAAACTTTTTATTGGAAAATCCACTTTATTCTATAAATGAGTATTATGACATAACTAGTTAGATTTATTGTATTCTATTTTTAATTTACATGTAGTTTTTAGATTATTGACGACCAGTAAGGTGATATTTAAAATTATTGACAAATCTTAATTTTGTATTTCATTGACATGTATTGGTGAATATATATTTTTTATTGTAATTTTAATGTATCTACCTAATTTGTACATGTTTCAAAACTGACGCTCACAATATAAATTCCTCAAAATTGACTATGTGTAATTTTAAGCGACGTTGTATATTGTGAAATAAATCAATCAATCAAAATCAATCAATCACCCGGAACATCGAAACTAAATGTTAACTGGAGGATATTATTGGGGTGTTACAGACATGTTGCCGTCATACCGTTATAAGCTAATCTGTTGCACTGTATAGTATTTACATACATATTAAATAGCAACACATTAAAGTCGTCGAGATTGAGATTGAGATATTTATTGATAAAATTATAAGTAATTTTACATGTCAATTATAAGTAATTTTACATGTCAATTATAAGTAATTTTACATGTCAATTATAAGTAATTTTACATGTCAATTATAAGTAATTTTACATGTCAATTATAAGTAATTTTACATGTCAATTATAAGTAATTTTACATGTCAATTATAAGTAATTTTACATGTCAATTATAAGTAATTTTACATGCCGATTATAAGTAATTTTACATGTTATTTTTATGAACCGGTGGTAGTTTTTTGACATTCATAAGTGCATGTAGTATGCCTAAATTGAAGAAAAAATGATTTTATAACATTTCATTTCATACACAACTTGCTAATTATCATACATAGGTACTTGCTTACTGTTGTATTATTTATTTATTACATGTCATTTAATTATCAATACGTTATTTTAAATTGTTTAAAACCTTTTGTTCTTTTCAAACAAGGTTCAGATAAAAAGCAAATTTCCTTTGTCCACTCCATACTTATATTTGCTAACGGCTCTCCCAAACAAAATAATATAAATGTCATCGTGTAATATTTCCCCAGTTGAAGAGCCTCCGGGAAAAAAAGTTTCGCAATAATAAAAGGAGATACGAACCACAAAGTTTTCCCCAGTTTGGACGTCAACAACAATTTAGATGTTATTACATTAATCTTTATGTAACGGTGTTTAAAATGGCTTATATAAGCCCATGTAATATAATTAGCAAGTTGTGTATGAAATGAAATGAAATAAAATCATTTATTCTTCAATTTAGGCATATTACATGCACTTATGAATGGCAAGAAACTACCACAGGTTCATAAAATAAACCTCTGCCTCGAGAAGAACCGGCGTAAGAAACTCGGTGAGGTGTCATTTTTTCAAAATAATAAACAATGTATATAAAATAACAGTATCATAATACTACAGAATTAAAGATTTCAAGCTTACATGGTCATTTACATTAGAATTACGATTTGAAACGGGATATTTACCATGTATATTTGTATTTTTGAGTTCCCAATATTTCGGCACTGCTGCAAGCACCATTATCAAGGATTAACTGACGTGCTGCGAGTTTTAGTTGTGGTCTACTCACACACCATAGCGATCTACCCTCTTCCTGGTTTGCTTTTTTCGCAGTGTCACCGTCACTACCACCGTCCGCCTTGTCACTTGAAACTCGATTACGGTCACAACACACCACACTCACAGTATCAAAAAAAAAAACAAATATACATGATAAATATCCCGTTTCTAATCGAAATTCTAATACAGAATTAAAATTCTACAATATAAAACATATATATAATATATGTACATATTTTTAATATTTAGGACAAAAATATTGATAGTATAATAGACACACAGAATGTAACCGTCCAGTAGCTCGATTCCACTCACACCTCAAATTCGGTTGAAACCGCTCAACCAATCTCACTGGAGCGCAAACTTAGAGTATTCCAGTGTTCAGAATCACCCGCGTGGTCGTGTTAGAGGTTTCCCATTGATTTTCCCCAGGATACTCTCCAACCGCGCATTCCTATCGCTTTATTGGGCCCGGCCTATAAAGTCACAGTCAGGTTTAAAAAAAAGACTAACTGACAAAGCCGGAAGCAATGATTAGCCGTGTACAGCTTACAAACATCCACGGTCACTGGCAAGAGTGTGCGACCGAGAAGAAAACATTCTTATAACACAACTCCATATTAGGTAATTTAGTTTACGTTTATTTGTCAAGAAAATCGTTTCTGTGTTATTGCTTATTTTTTTATGAAACAAAAATTTAAAAAGTTTTACCAATTTCTCTCTCGTTATTGTTTAAAATGATACTTACACAAAGAATTCAATATCATTCTTCACTATTTGGGTTGATCAACTATGCTCATTACCAGGGTTGTCTCCCGAGTCACTTTTTAAAATGGTAATTTTGTAAGATTTAAGTTTACCAAATATCAGTTTTAGCAATGGGCATAAGGGTCGTTCTACTTTTTTATGACCAGTTTTCTATGATAAAAAAAATCTATGATACGTATTGAATTCGTGTACAAAAATGGGATTTCGAAATACTACCTGAACCTCATAAAAGAAATTTATAGGTAAAAATACCTAAATATTAACATATTTCTGTAAAAGGTGTGTAAACACAGTTGTAAAAACCGTTTTTTCATACAAATGGTGAGACATCCAGAACCACTGAGTTTACGATTTATGGATATTAGCTGTAGTTCGGTAATTACCAAAACTATCGGAAGTGATACTCTAATTAAACCTTTCTAAATAACAATACAAAAATATGAAGTGAGAGCAAGGTATTCCAAATTCTGCATTTAAAAAAATGACCGAAAATTATGTACATGAAAAAGTAGAATGGCCCATAAATCTATTTGGACATGGGTATTCTCTGAGCATGCTTAAAGTACATATTATAAAAATTCTTTGAAGAAACTCGGCTACTGTTGTCTCCTCGCTGACGAGACAGAATAACAACAAGAAAAATTGATTAACCCATTTAACTCTGAGTCTTAATATCTGCGAGTTCAGTTAGTTCGGAGTAATCACCGAACGGAGCTACCAATTAGACCAATGAGACAGCTGCAATGCAGATTTTACTCCCCTCAGCTCTGCCAAACATCACAAATTAAGATGAATTAGAACCAGGATACATAAAATACTTAAGAGGCTTTGTAAGTTTTAAAATATTTTGTGTTCAAATTATAACAAAAGTATTGATAATACAAATAAAGTTTTTTTTTTATTCTAAATAGGCTTGCGCTTGACCACAAATCACCTGATGGTAAGCAATATTGTGGTCTAGGATGGAACGCGCTTACCTAGTAAAAACCGATTCACTCTCGCTTTGAAGATTGTAGTTTACGGGAAATAAGGATTCCGGCAAGGAGTTCCACAGCTTGGCGGTTAGTTATTAAAAGAAACGATAATTTTATTAAAGTTTTAGATAATAACATAGCCACTGTTTGATTTTATTGTGTGTAGTAGAATTTAAACGGAAAAAACAAGTTTTAGCTTAATAATGGTCGATTTGGAGTGATGTTTGAAACGATATTTCCTAATGAAAATTCCAAAAAATACATTTAAAGCTTATGACATAAGGTCGCAATAGTCCTGTTGTAGATAGTAACATTGAGAAAATGTCAAGATGCGTATCAAATCAAATAGAAAATGGCGTAAATAGATGAGCGTTTTTTAACTGCTAAGGACTCTTAATACCTAATTTATTGTGAACCACGCTGAAATAGATAAATTATATTGGATAAGTGGCACTGATATTAAAATTCGGGTTACCCTCATGTGTCATAATATTATTTGTCAAATATACCTACACTTTTCACAGAACTTACATTTTGCGGCAATTTTTTTTATAGACACCGTTAACTTTTGAGCTACAGCTTAAAGGTCATTCTGTAGAACATTTCTGGACAGTGCCCCTAGTAGTTAGTAGATTACTGTTTCTGCGGCAGGTTGGGGCACTCCCCGCGGAGCGGAAATTTTTTTTGAGTTTTTTTTGCTCCTCCTAGCACATTCTCTGCGGCAATTTTTTGCGTGTGTGTTTTTTCCTATGAATATGTAATTTGCCGCCGCCCGATGTTTTTTTTTTGTTTATGATAGGTGTGACTCCGTTGTTGTTTTTTTAAAGATTGCTTTTTTGAGGTGGATTACGTATTTCCTTAAATCGATTTATTTTATTAAGGGCAAACGTCTGTTTTTGCGCTATTCCCACGCAAGGGTAGGTAATTTACACTCTGTGGATGGCGATATATTTAAAAATTTATGTTGACATCAGATAGCCGATCGTGAGAATTAAAATAATATATTTGGAGAAACCATAAAATATCATTGATTATTACGAAAACGTCGTAGTTTCTGTAATTTATTGGGTATTATAGTAAAGGAAATTTAGCTAAGCACGTTCGCACACACATTCCAGTTTTTGGATAGTTCAGTAAAAAATAGATAGAACGTGTTGTATCATGCATCCACCAGATGTGCGTTTTTTAACTAGGTAATCGATTTATTGTCTTATCTGCGACATGTGTGTGCGTGTATTATATTTGAAAGCAATAAAATATCATAGATTATTACAAAATGTCATGCTATTCGTATTTTATTGGTCATTAAAAACCCAAAGAACATTCAAGCGAATCAGGTTGATTTGATATTTCAGTAAAAATCTTGTTAGAACCTGTTGCAACGAACAGGTGTTCGTTTTAGTAATAGATTTTTTTGTCTTACCCACGCCACGATATGTGTACATGTGTGTGTGTGTGTGTGTGTGTTGAATAAAATCAGAGCTCAAGCCGATAGGAACGTCATTCGTTCAGATTAGTTTGTCTGAAAACAGTGTCAAGTGTTAAAGTAGCAGTTTGCAAGTGTCGCAATACGAGTAGTAATTAACAGTTTTAATTTTGAAACTCTGTGTCTACGTCTTGCTACGAGTGAAAATGGAGGTAAGCTGTAATTTCTGTTTTGTTTTCTTTGTGACTATTTTTGTTGAGCAATAAAGAATACCTATCAACTAACTGTGTGTTTCTATATAAGCACACACACATTACATTTGTATCAAGCTCCTCACTCATTTTTATTGTTTGTTTTAGATATCAAACGAGAATCCTCTTGAGTACACCATGAAAAGTTATTATTATGGTAATTTAAGTGATGATGAACCCCAAGGCTCAAAACCACTTAAAATCCGAACCCCGAAACGAACCAACAACATTGATGTATTTTTCGATAAGCCTAAAAAGAAACATACTACGGAATTTTCATCTACGGTCGCCCAGTCTACAAATGGAGGCACGAATTATATATCTGCTCGCGTAGATGATGTTACAAAGATCACTCATCTTGTTAAAATTGATGTCTACGATATGAAAAAGTTGCGTGGTGTCCCAAACGACCAACACTGGAAATTCGCAGATACTAAAATCAAATACTACACGCATGCTGACGAGGACGACCATTATTCTAACACCCAAGAATTAATTTACAAGATTACTAAACAGATTGCAACTAAAAACGACTGCAAGAAATTTTTTATCGAGGCCAAGCCATAAATTATTTCTTGCTCCACCCACGAAAAAAGTCACCCTCCCCCACCAACGAACGAATGATTTTTGAGGCTATATATAGTTAGACAACCCAAAAGAAACCATACCGTATCTCTATCAACACCTGCCGAAGTCAAACTGCAAAATGGATCTACAAAACTCATTTTACGACAAGGACCTTTATGAACGTTGTGAAGACGTTTCAGATCTTAACAAGTCGCTGTTTGATGATGAACTCTATCAACATTGTTTGGAAGCCGAAAATCAGCCGCAGTAAGTACCAGAAAAACATGTTTAACCAGGTTTACGTCGATTTTTAGCTAGTAGTGGGGAGGTGAACTCGATATAAGTAAAATTCTCAACGAAATGTGTCATATTTAGCATCATGCTGGAAGTTACTAGTGAGGATATTAAAATGTTTAGCAAACCAGTGTTATTAAATTGTTTTCATAAATATTTAAGATTGTGGTTTATCAGTGGAAAACTTGATGCAACTATGTCTCACGACCCCGATATTAAACCGTATATTACCCCTTGCAAAGGGCACATAACGGTTTTGCATTCGTTTTCGCATTCTGATGAGATAGATGGTGTATTACCCATGGAAGCGTATTGTTCTCTTTGTCAATCATATAAATCAGGTATTACGGTGCTTAAGTGACTGCTAGTATTTATCCTATAGCTAGTAGTTGTATATAGGTGTTCTAATAAGATAAATTTCATTTTCAGATCCGTAACACGTGGAGTTAAAAGAAAACGTATATCAGAAGAAGCCTTTCAACCCTGTGATTCGCGTACTCCAGCAGCTGCCAGTGTCGAAGAACAAGAAAACCTTAATTCCCCGCAGCCATCAACTTCCAGAACCACAGCTGAATCATCATCTACTCCCGTTGTTGGTGACACCGTCGAGTGTAAAACTTGTAAACGGAACGTTTCGAGAAGGTACTATGCTCAGCATTTAAGAAGTAATATTCATAAAAATAACTGCCTCAAATTTCAACATTCCTATCCCAATGTTGAACTCAT
This sequence comes from Epiblema foenella, assembly GCA_963556455.1. NCBI lineage: Eukaryota > Metazoa > Arthropoda > Insecta > Lepidoptera > Tortricidae > Epiblema > Epiblema foenella. The sequence continues at coordinate 21,907,448 of OY747105.1, forward strand.
TGAGACCGCGTTTGGAAATAGGATATTAACTTATAGGATAGTATCAGAACAGAAAAAAACTGTCATTGAATTTGAGACACCGGAACTTTTTTTTGAGAGGGTTAAGACATCTCTAAATAAACTAATAGACGATACCATTAATCAGTTAACAATTTTTAAGGTTAGTTTTATATTACATGCAGAATTTATTCAAGAATCTAAGGGGATCAACAATTTTTTCGATTTCAATATTTTAAGTTGGACTATTTGTAAAGGTGATGACAGAGAAACATTTTTAGAAAATTTAAAAAACTCGATGAGTAGTAAAATTTCTAACTTTGAAAAAAAAGACAGTGGATGGAGTCTTAAAGAGATAAAATACATTGATATGAACATTAATCAATTTAACCCATTGCGTGGTTCGTCGTATATTGATTTACCACACGATATTAAGACAAAAAAAGCAATAATAAACGTACAAAACTATGATCACGAGTGTTTGAAATGGGCCATACTTTCAGCGTTGCACCCAGTTAAGGATAGTTCACAGAGAGTGTCATCCTATATTATGCATCAAAACAAATTAAAATTTTCAAATATACCATTCCCAGTAAAATTAACAGATATTCATAGAGTTGAAAAATTAAATGATATTAGCATTAATGTTTTCGGATTAAATTATAATAAAAATTCTAAAACACATGAAGTAAACGGTCCACTCTACTTCACCAAATGCCGTAAACCAACGCACATAAATTTACTTTACATATCTAGGGGTAGTCAGGGACATTACTGCTATATAAAAAATCTATCTCGATTAGTAAGTCGACAAATATCAACAACCAACTATAGCTTTTATATTTGCGATGGCTGTTTATTAGCATTCTATTCAAATGAACAGTTAACGAATCATCAAAAAAATGATTGCGCTCACGTTGTTGTTGAACTCCCAAACTCTAATAAGACAAAAAAGGATTGGCTTGATGAAGAAATTTCGAGTCATAAGATATTTTTTGATAAATATCAGCGTAAACTTAAATTACCGTTTGTAGTGTATGCAGATTTTGAAGCATTTTTAAATCCAATATCATCTTGTGATCCAGATACATCAAAATCTTTTACAAAAAACATCCAACAACATGAAATGTACAGTTTCGGTTATTTTATCAAGTGTTCATTTGATGATAGTCTTTCACGGTATCGTTCGTATACGGGTCCAGATTGCGCAAAAGTATTTATGGACACCCTTTATAATGATTTAGCACAATTAAATAAATTCATTCACTTTCGGAGAAATCCAATCCCTTTAAATCAGAGTGATTTAAATAAAGTTGGGGAAGCTAATAATAATAAATGTTTTATATGTAATAGCGAGTTAAAATCCCAAAGCGTTTTCAGTTATGATTGGACTACTGGAAAATTCCAAGGAGTGGTACATAAGTCGTGCGATCATAAATTCATACCTCCTTCATTCATTCCAATATTTTTTCACAATCTGAGTAACTATGATGCGCATTTCATTGTTAAAGCTTTGAATTTCCGTGAAGGACTTATCGATATTATACCTCAAAATAAAGAAAAATATATTTCGTTTAGCAAACAACTGAAATTCGATAAGAGATACCTGGCACTGAGATTTGTTGATTCCTTTAGGTTCATGTCGAGTAGTTTAGATAGTTTAGCTAGAAACCTTCAAGAACATCAATTTCATGAATTAAGGAAGCAATACCCTGAAGATGGGGATTTCAAACTTCTGAAGCAGAAGGGAATATTTCCGTACGAGTTTATGAAATCATACAAATCTCTTGAAGCGTCATCGCTGCCTATAATAAGTGATTTTTACAGTTCTTTAACAGACAGCTGTATAACAAGGGCGGATTATCAACACGCACAAAATGTTTGGACCCATTTTAATTGTAAAACAATGTTGGATTATTCTAACTTGTATTTAAAAACAGATGTACTTCTATTAACAGACATCTTTGAGAACTTTCGTTCCGTGTGCCTTAAAACATATAGCTTGGATCCAGCTCATTATTTTACGGCACCTGGTCTTAGTTGGGATGCCATGCTAAAAATTACCGGGGTTCGACTTGAACTTTTAACTGATTTCGATAAAGTTGCGTTTATTAAAAAAGGACTTCGAGGTGGTATATCACAATGTAGCAATCGATATGCTAAATCAAATAATTACTACATGTCAGAATTTGATCATAATGAACCCTCATCTTATTTAATTTACCTAGATGCTAATAACTTATATGGTTGGGCTATGTCACAACATCTTCCTGTTGGCGAATTTGAATGGGTTGACCCTGCTACAGATTTCCAAATTTCACATGATGCTGATAATGGCTACATTTTAGAAGTCGATATAGAATACCCCGACTCATTGCATAATTCCCATTCAGATTTACCATTTTGTGCCGAGCATATAATTGATGAAAGTAAACAAAAGAAATTGGTTCCAAATTTAAAAAATAAAGAGAAATACATCATACACTATATAAATCTTATTCAATGTTTAGAAAATGGCTTAAATTTAACAAAAATCCATAGAATCTTAAAATTTAAGCAAACTAACTGGCTAAAAAAATATATCGACTTGAATACTTCATTAAGAATAGCTGCAATAACCGATTTCGAAAAAGACTTTTACAAATTAATGAACAACGCAGTTTTTGGAAAAACTATGGAAAATATTGAGAAAAGGGTTGACGTTAAACTAATATCGCACTGGACAAATCATGGTCACGTGAAGGGGCTTGAAAGTTACGTAGCTCGTCCTGAATTCCATAGCATTTCGATTTTTTCAGAAAGTTTAGCAGCGGTACAGTTAAAAAAAACTAAATTAATTTATAACAAGCCTATTTACTTAGGTTTCTGTATATTAGACTTATCCAAAACTTTAATGTATAACTTCCACTATGGGTACATGCAACAGAAATTTAAAAACAATGTTAAGTTGTTATATACAGATACCGATAGTTTTATTTATCAAATTTTTACAGATGATTTTTATGATGACATTAAAAATGATTTAAATAAACATTTTGATACATCTGATTATCCGCCCAATAATATTTACGGGTTTGCGTGTATAAATAAGAAAAAATTAGGATATTTCAAAGATGAAAATAAAGGCAAAATCTTAAAAGAATTTGTAGGGTTAAGGTCTAAAATGTACGCTTTGAATGTCGAGGACAGTATAGTAACTAAGGCTAAAGGTGTCAATAAATGTGTGTCTAAAAAGTTCCAAATTAGCGATTATAAACGTTGTCTAAATGAAAAAATAAATGTGTTATCGGAAATGTGCCGATTTCGCTCAATAAAACATGTTATTTTTACGCAAAAGATAAATAAAATCTCATTATCCTACTCTGACACTAAAAGATATCTTTGTCAGGATTCATATGACACCTTGGCTTGGGGCCATTATAAATTAAGGTAGGTAGCTCAATAAAATGTTTAAATTGTTTAAGTTGTCGCAATTTGTAAGTTTCTTATTCGTGGAGAGGGAGGGTTTTATTTTAAAAAGTTAGTAGTTTGTGTGTTTCTTAGCTTTTTAATAGTTTGTAATAACTTGTCAATATTATAGAATTTAATTGTACTAACCTATAGTTTTAAGTCTATTGTAATTACTAATGTAATAAATAAATAAGTATTATTCGAAGAGTTTTTGTACTTAATAAGTGTTGTGTATTAATGTGTGTTTGTATTACATTGTGAACAATATACATATATCAATAACCTCATAAACTGTGTTTTAGTTTCTAGACAACCTTTAGAGAGGAAAGACTGTTTTTTTTTTGTTATGTACCATTTTATTCACCCGTTTACGGCTATTATTGCCGGTCCAAGTGGTTGCGGAAAATCAAATTTTGTCACGATTTTTTTAAAAAATGCAGGACAAATGTGTAATACAGAATTTAGTCAAGTACTGTGGTGCTACGATGAAATGCAACCACTTTATAACCTGAATGGTATTGATTATGTTCAAGGTATTCCCGATTTAAGTATGTTTGATGGAAAGCAACCTAAACTGCTTATAATCGATGATTTAATGAGAGAGTCCGATGGACGTATTGTTGATATTTTTACTAAAGGTAGCCATCACAGAAATTTAAGCGTTTTTTATATAACTCAAAATTTATTTCATCAAGGAAGAGGACAGCGCGACATATCATTGAACACAACTTACATTATTTATTTTAAAAATCCTAGAGATAAAACTCAAATACGTCACTTGTCCCGACAAGTCTATCCAGAAAATACAAAATTTGTTGATGAAGCATACAAAGATGCCACTATGCCGGCACATGGATACCTGATGATCGATTTAAAACAAAGCACAGATGATATGTGTCGTTTTAAGAGTAAGGTATTTCCATTTGATGAATATTGTACGGTATATATTCCAAAAAAAGGGTTTAAATATGTCAGTAGCCATTCTGTTGTCGTCAGTTCTAAATGATGCCTGACAGAGTAACCACATATCAACATTTACTTAAAGCTTTGCATACGCTGAAACCAAAATATCGTAAAGCTTTGCTTAAAGCATGTGATGAAGATGAAATAAATATAATTTGTGAGTGCATTTATAACGTTTTAAAAGGAAAAGTTCCATTAGACAATTTAGAAAAAAACAAGTTAAATAAGCATAAGAACATATTACGAAAATTAGTTTCGAAGGGAAAACAAAAGTTAAGAAAGACTATTATAGTTCAAAAGGGTGGTGCGTTTTTACCAATTATATTGGGGGCTGTTTTAAGTAGTTTATTAAACTCATTAACATAGTTGAAATGGAAAACACGAAGAAAATGATTTTAATAGAACCAGATTTTATCGAGAAACTCAAACACACTGACAATGCACCTTTAAACTCCTTATCTCGCTTAGACGAGGAGATGCAAAAAATATTGAAAAGTAAAATAGAAGATCGTGAAAAATGGGCGTTATATTCTCAAGCATTACAACGGTTTTTGCATATTACTGAAACAGATCGAAAACCGATCAAGGTGCCGATAATGATTGATGGTATAAATAATGTTCATGAAGAATATGAGAAATCGACGGTTAATAAAAAGGAAGAAACTGAAGACAATACTACATTGCCAAACCCAAAACCGTACGAAAGAGACGCTACCAGTACTCCTTCAAATCATAATTACCCTGAAAAATTTACTCCATCTCATCTCATTAAAAAAATTCCAAAAAGTTACGTAAAAAGGGGGCAGTCACTGATCGACAATATTTTAAAGAATAAGCCGAAGATTTGGTGGAAGGAGGGAGGGGAAATCGTAGTGAATAATCAAGTTATCCCAGAAACTAATATAGCTGACTTGATAAGTGATACTCTGAGACCCCTCAAACGCCCCAAACCCATCGGCTGGAAAGAATTTGCTTCAGTTTTAAAAGATATTGAAGTTCCTTCATCATGTATAGGTAACCCAACAAATCTGGAATATATAAATGGTCTCCAGATAGACAAGCTCCAGGAATCTCCAATATATAAAAACACCAGATCAACGTCGATTCAATCAAGAGGACAATCAACGCCAATTTCGCGTAAAACTCCTGAATCAATAAAAAAGAAAATTGATTGGGAAAGATGGACCCCTTATTAGATATCAATAGGATTTACTACGATGTTTCAAATCCAGCTGGCTACAGTAGTATTGATAAGTTAGTTAAAGCAGTACATGGCCGAATGAGCAAAGATGAGGTAAAAAAGTGGTTACAATCTCAGGAAACTTATACTTTACACAAACCAGTTCAAAGACGTTTTACACGAAATAAATACATTCTATCTAACTATAATGAACTTTGGCAAGTAGATTTAAGTGATATGCGTACATACAGTAAATATAATGAGGGCTTTAAATACATAATATGTGTAATTGATGTCTTTAGTAAGTATGCTTTTGCTAGGCCAATGAAAAAGAAGGATTCAGAAACAGTTAAACGATGCTTTGAAGACATATTTACTGAAGCTAGAGCAACTCCACGTCATATCCAATCTGATAAAGGCACTGAATTTGTTTCCAAAGAGGTAAGATATTATTTTAAAAGTAAAAATATAAACTACTATACAACTAACAATCCCGATATTAAGGCGAGTATTGTAGAACGATTTCAAAGAACATTAAAAATGAAAATGTGGCGCTATTTCACACATAAAAATACTTATAAATACATCGATATTTTGCAAGACCTCCTTTATTCGTATAATCACAGTTACCATTCAAGTATTAAAATGTGCCCCGTAGATGTCAATGATAACAATATTATGACTGTTTGGACTAATTTATACGAAACACCAAGAAACGGATTGAAAAAAAATAGTAATTCAATTTTAAATGTTGGTGATCATGTTAGAATAACAAAATATAAACACATATTTCAAAAAGGTTATGAAACCAATTGGAGCGATGAAATCTTTGTAATCGAATCAATTATTAATAGATCACCTCATCTTGTTTACACCTTAAAAGACTTACAAGATGAACCAATTACAGGCACTTTCTATTCTAAAGAGTTACAGAAAGTTACTTATAACCCCACCATGACGTATAAAATAGATAAAATATTACGTTCTAGACGCGTTGGTAACAGAAAGGAGGTGTTTGTGAAGTGGAGAGGTTATCCGAATAAATTTAATAGTTGGATATCTGCATCTAGTTTAGAAGAAACATGAGCGATGACAGTTTTTATTTAACTCTGTTGAGTAACAGTTCAATGCAATACTACCCCGAAAATACAACTGCAAACTTTCTCACCAAACTCCCAAAGACAATAAAATTAGAAGGAGAATGGGTCGTTGGATTAGTGGAGTTTCATTACCCCTGTTCACTGTATAATGTTCAAGAACATGAAAACGTTGTTTATGTAAAAAAGAAGGTAAAATTATCAAACGAAGAGTTACCTGTTACCGTTGAATATAAGTCTTATATTCCAGCAACGACCTATGACGACATGGATCACTTTATATCTGCTTTTAATGAGAACTTATTATTAAAAAACAAGGTGAATTTTAAGTATGACACAATATCAAAAGTTATCAAGGTCACTTCTTCACATAAAGATATAGTTTCCGTACAGGCCACACCAATACTAAACCTCCAGCTAGGTTTCAAACCGAATACGAATCTTATTCAATGTCAATTAGGAAAATTTCCTGCTAATTTATATTTGGGCCTACCATCTCAATTGTTTATATATTCAGATATTGTTCAACCTCAAATGGTAGGGGATGTTATGACATCGTTAGTAAGAATAATACCACTTGATCCAACTAAATACATATATGGTGCATATAAAATGCACAGCTTTTCTCCTGCACATTACATACCTGTTTTGCGCAGAGAGTTTGATACTATTGAAATTGATATAAGAATGCATACGGGTGGAAAGGTTCCATTCCAGTTCGGAACTTCATGCGTGAAGCTACATTTTCACCGAGTAAAATGAATCATAGGCGTCAACATATTGCTTGCCCATATGAACATTACTATGCTCATCAAGCTGGTTCTGGAGTAGGCATTGTTTATAAAGGTGTTCCTCACCAACGAGGACATGGTATAGGAAGTTTTTTAGGAGGACTGTTTAGATCAGTTTTCCCTCTGTTATCTAGTGGTTTTAGAACGGTTGGGAAAGAAGCATTAAATGCTGGTGTTGGTCTTTTATCGGACATGATGAATTCACACCCTATCGATGAATCATTAAAGTCCCGTTTTAAGAATGCAAGCAGTAATTTAAAAAGAAAGGCTGATGAAAAAATTGATTCTCTAATGTCAGGATCTGGGTATAAATTGATACGAAAGAGGCAAGAGCGCACCATTGCACCTAAAGCATTGCGGGGGAGAGGTACAAAAAAAAATAAAAAATATATAAACGATATTTTCTCTAATTAAATCATGTCATTTTTACATAGTCACTCATGCGAATGTGCTAAGTCAGAGTTAGATTTATTTGCACTTCCATCAACGCAAACAAGTATAGAAAATGGGCAATGGATACATTATAAACCTATTTCGTCTCTTAGTGATGACGGTCCTATTGAATTTCAAGTTCCAGGATCAGGCGATGACTATATTGACCTGTCTCATACTTTACTACATATCAAAGCCAAAGTACTGAATCAAGATGGTACTAAGATCAAATCAGCAGAAACTCATGTTGCTCCAGTGAATAATTGGTTACATTCACTTTTTAACCAATTGGACATATATTTAAATCAAAAACTAGTATCACCACCTAATAATACATATGCGTACCGTGCATATATGGAAACTCTACTAAATTATGGACCTGCAGCGAAACAGTCCCATCTTACATGTGGGCTATGGTATGAAGACACTTCGAGTCATATGGATGAAACTGATACGGATAACAAAGGATGGATTAAACGACAAGAATTTATTAAAGATAGTAAGGAAGTTGAAATGATAGGGCACTTACACGGCGACATTTTTAATCAAGAAAAGTTTTTAATAAATGGTGTTGAAGTTCGTGTTAAATTAGTACGATCAAAAGAGTCGTTTAATCTCATGTGCAGTCAAGATAAAAAACTTAAAGTACGCATAATGGATGCTAGCTTAATAATAAGAAGAACAAAAATTAACCCGAGTGTTTTGCTTGCACATCAAAAGGTTTTAGCTTCAACAACTGCAAAATACCCCATCACAAGAGCAGAAGTTAAAGTACTTACAATACCATCAGGAGTACAAGGGAAATCACTTGATAATATATTCCTCGGTCAAGTTCCAAAAAGGTGTATTGTTGGTTTTGTTGATAATACAGCATTTAATGGCAGTTTAAAACATAATCCTTTTAACTTCCATCACCATGATATGAATTTATTTAGTTTGTATGTGGACGGTCATCAAATTCCTTCTAAAACATTACAACCATCTTTCAGTAGCGGTTTAATGGTATCAACATATCACACTTTGTTTTCTGGAACGGGTATTCATTTTCATAATGAAGGGAACTCAATAAGTAGAGAAGATTATGGCAACGGTTATTGTTTGATGTGTTTCGATTTAACACCTGACTTAGCCGCGAGTTCTACCTCTCACTGGAATCTCGTTCGACATGGTAGTGTACGGTTAGAAGTTCGATTTGAAAAGGCCCTTACGACAACCGTTAATTGTGTCGTCTATGCAGAGTTTGATAATATCATTGAAATAAACAAACATCGAGATGTTAGTGTAGATTACAACAGTTAATTAGACTATGTACATATATAAACATAGGTTCATTAGTATTTGTACCACTTGTTACTAAACCTCAGTAAATAATTCATCGGTAAACACAATATTTTGCAATGGACACGCAGGAATTACAGTTATGTTTGAAAAAAATTTATCCTGCTATAGAATCGCATGTTTTTCCAGCTAACAGAATCCCTGTTTTCATGGAACTTCCAGTTTATATTATAAGCAACTTAGACGATGACTCAAAACCTGGCTCTCATTGGGTAGCAATTAATATAGATATTAATGGTAATGGCGAATATTTTGATTCATTTGGGAGAAAGCCTTCTGGTTATCATAAGTTATTTCTAATAAGAAATGCAAAGAAATGGTTTTTTAACCATATGGGAATTCAAAACCATTTTACATCAGTTTGTGGCAAATACTGTTTAGTTTATATATATTTTAAGTTTAGAGGTAAAACGATGTTCGATTTTTTAAGATTATTTTCAGAAAATACTATGTATAATGATTTGATTATAAACCATATGTATAGATCTATTTTTATGTGAAATAAATGAGTATTTTAATAAACAATGTCTTTACTCTCTTTCCTTGTACTCTTATTGGACAGCAGTGGCGGTGCGTCAAAATTTTCTTAGGGAAGCCGGAATTAATTTTCCTTTCTTATTCGTCATGAGCCGTAGTAAAAGAACTGTAATGGCTGAAAATTAGGTAAGCCGGTGGGAATCGAGTTGTATGGACGCTCCGCTACTGTTGGACAGTCAACCGCATAAATAAATGTACGATCACAAAGTGACATATAAGTAATGATTACATACCTTACCATTGAGTGCGTATAGATATTTTTGATGTTGACTGTACCTACACACACATAAGTAAAAATGCAGGAAGATAATTAAAACGATTTATTGAACAATGGCTACAAATATCATGAAGTAAAAATTAAATGGTTATCTCATCACATTAACTTAAATACAGTCTTCATTTTAAAACATCTAGTCTACATCTTGTTGTATGTCACATAGCTTTTCCCCGCACTCCGATACCCATTGCGGTATAGGCGACGAACATATTGTGGCACAGTCAGCGAAAATACTGTAACAAATGGGTTCATACGCATCTTCACTCATGGATATTGTTGTGGTTTCCATTTCTGTGTCTTCCGTTTCATCTTCCCACGTTGCCGAAAGAGGGTTTCCAGTATAAGTGACGTATAAAGGCGGTGAAGCCGGTGAATACCCATTAAAGTTAAGGTTTTGCATTTCAATCTCCTCGCAAAGTTTAGCCAAATCTTCATCGTAAAATGAGTTTTGTAGATCCATTTTGCAGTTTGACTTCGGCAGGTGTTGATAGAGATACGGTATGGTTTCTTTTGGGTTGTCTAACTATATATAGCCTCAAAAATCATTCGTTCGTTGGTGGGGGAGGGTGACTTTTTTCGTGGGTGGAGCAAGAAATAATTTATGGCTTGGCCTCGATAAAAAATTTCTTGCAGTCGTTTTTAGTTGCAATCTGTTTAGTAATCTTGTAAATTAATTCTTGGGTGTTAGAATAATGGTCGTCCTCGTCAGCATGCGTGTAGTATTTGATTTTAGTATCTGCGAATTTCCAGTGTTGGTCGTTTGGGACACCACGCAACTTTTTCATATCGTAGACATCAATTTTAACAAGATGAGTGATCTTTGTAACATCATCTACGCGAGCAGATATATAATTCGTGCCTCCATTTGTAGACTGGGCGACCGTAGATGAAAATTCCGTAGTATGTTTCTTTTTAGGCTTATCGAAAAATACATCAATGTTGTTGGTTCGTTTCGGGGTTCGGATTTTAAGTGGTTTTGAGCCTTGGGGTTCATCATCACTTAAATTACCATAATAATAACTTTTCATGGTGTACTCAAGAGGATTCTCGTTTGATATCTAAAACAAACAATAAAAATGAGTGAGGAGCTTGATACAAATGTAATGTGTGTGTGCTTATATAGAAACACACAGTTAGTTGATAGGTATTCTTTATTGCTCAACAAAAATAGTCACAAAGAAAACAAAACAGAAATTACAGCTTACCTCCATTTTCACTCGTAGCAAGACGTAGACACAGAGTTTCAAAATTAAAACTGTTAATTACTACTCGTATTGCGACACTTGCAAACTGCTACTTTAACACTTGACACTGTTTTCAGACAAACTAATCTGAACGAATGACGTTCCTATCGGCTTGAGCTCTGATTTTATTCAACACACACACACACACACACACATGTACACATATCGTGGCGTGGGTAAGACAAAAAAATCTATTACTAAAACGAACACCTGTTCGTTGCAACAGGTTCTAACAAGATTTTTACTGAAATATCAAATCAACCTGATTCGCTTGAATGTTCTTTGGGTTTTTAATGACCAATAAAATACGAATAGCATGACATTTTGTAATAATCTATGATATTTTATTGCTTTCAAATATAATACACGCACACACATGTCGCAGATAAGACAATAAATCGATTACCTAGTTAAAAAACGCACATCTGGTGGATGCATGATACAACACGTTCTATCTATTTTTTACTGAACTATCCAAAAACTGGAATGTGTGTGCGAACGTGCTTAGCTAAATTTCCTTTACTATAATACCCAATAAATTACAGAAACTACGACGTTTTCGTAATAATCAATGATATTTTATGGTTTCTCCAAATATATTATTTTAATTCTCACGATCGGCTATCTGATGTCAACATAAATTTTTAAATATATCGCCATCCACAGAGTGTAAATTACCTACCCTTGCGTGGGAATAGCGCAAAAACAGACGTTTGCCCTTAATAAAATAAATCGATTTAAGGAAATACGTAATCCACCTCAAAAAAGCAATCTTTAAAAAAACAACAACGGAGTCACACCTATCATAAACAAAAAAAAAACATCGGGCGGCGGCAAATTACATATTCATAGGAAAAAACACACACGCAAAAAATTGCCGCAGAGAATGTGCTAGGAGGAGCAAAAAAAACTCAAAAAAAATTTCCGCTCCGCGGGGAGTGCCCCAACCTGCCGCAGAAACAGTAATCTACTAACTACTGCCCCTTCAAAAAATCGAAAACTTCGAGAAAATTTGTAGGCTGCCTGTTTGCTGCCCTATGTTTTTTGTGAAAATTTGGCCATTTTTGGGTTTAACACTGGCAGTTGGGGACCATTCTACTTTTTCATGTATATAATTTTCAGATACTTTTTTTAATGCAGATTTGGGACTTCATATTTTTTTATTGTTATTTAGAAAGAAGTTTAATTGCAATATCACTTCCGATAGTTTTGGTACTTAACGAACCACAGCTAATATCCATAAATCAAGTAACTCAGTGGTCTTTGGATGTCTCTCACAATTTGTATGAAAACATGGTTTTTACCACTGTGTTACCCACCTTTTACAGCAATATGTTCATATTTTAAGTGTTTTTATCTACAAAATCCTTTTATTAAGTTCAGGTACCTACTATTTCGAAATCCTATTTTTGTACACTAATTATACATATCATAGTTTCTTTTTTTGTAATAGAAAACTGCAGGCGAATCACGTAACTTTATGTACTAACGGTAGATAGATTTTACTGTCAATTTTGAAGTATAAATGTATGAGGTGACAATTAGAATATGACATTAAAATCTACCTAACGGTAGTACAAAGGTTACGTGATTACCCCGCTGGTCATGAAAAAGTAGAATGACCTTGTGACAATAAATTAAAATTTCTTTAAAAAAAAAATTCATATGCTCTTGAAAACCCTTAAAATATGACTTTAGAGGAGGTATATAAAATGACATCTTAATTTGGTAGGATTATCTTGGGCTGCCAACTGTAGGCGGCTAACTTACCATCAGTTAGGCCGAAAGCTTGGTTGCTACCAACGTTATATAAAACTAAACCAGAGTAGGTAACAAGCGAACGTAGCCTAATTACCTAAACGCGCCGGCTGCATTGCAGATAACTGTCACTTTGTTCTGCTTTCAATTCGTTTTGTTGTTACTTGTGCCAACTAAAACAACTTTTTAGGGTTCCGTACTGAAATACCCGCATGATAAAAAAATAAAAAATATGTATCTATTTTTAAGTAAGGTGAAATTAAGTAGGTAAAATAATGTTACTAACATATTTAGATGGCTGAGTAAAAAATAAAGAGTGTTTCTTTCGCCAACAAACTGTGATGCAGTTTGGCGAAGTTATAGTGTAAACGAATGTAAACTTTTTTTGTAAGAAATAAATTAAAAAAAAATGGTAAAAAAGGAACCCTTATGGTTTCACTTTGTCTGTCTGTCTGTCACATCACTAATTCTTAAGAACTACTTAACCTGTGCTATCGATTTGAAATTTAGAACAGTTAAAAAAACCCAGATGCATAGAATATGTTTTTTTTTGTTGTTCGATTAGGCTAGTTTTTAGAGTTAAGTTTAGTTTTAACATTTATGTTGTAAATTTTGTTAATTGTATTGAGTTAATTGAAAGGACGAAATAAATTTTAATTCATGGGCTTTTTAAATATACATTTTTTTTCTGTGAAAAATGACAGATAATAAGTATGTAGGTTCAAAATTTGAAAGTCTAGTGAATAGGTCAAGTGGGGTGTCATATGAAAGGGCTTGAGTTGCACATTATAGAACATTTTTTTATTTTTTTTACGTCGCGCCATTTTCGATTTATGAGATTTTCCTGAATTAATTGGGTTGGCACTGGTACACATCTTTGTATGGAGCCCTCGGTGCGCGAGCCGAACTGGCACTTAAACGTTTTTTTTAATATACAACGACTGTGGAAAACAACCTTACGACCTGCCCAATGGTAAGCAGTATGGACGTGGCCTATGGATATTTGTGACTTCAGAATAAACACTAGTTCACTTTTTGATCTGACTGCATACAGACACAGTATCACACACACACACAGTATCACACACACACACACAGTATCACAGTATCGCAGTATCTCAGTAGATAATTTTGTGTTCGAATTGTACATGTTTCTCGGTTTGCCTATTAATCTTAATCTCAACTCAATTACTCAAAGGTTAGCTGGAAGAAATCCCTTACAGGGATAAGCTCGCCTTTGTACATATATGTCAACTGTTCTTGTAATTTATGTTATGTTTTACTCATGTACAATAAAGAATTTTACATACATACATACATACACACATTGAAATAATAAGTCTGCTAAGGGTAGGGCGTTTATTTTAAAATTGGCCTCTTGAGAATTGTTAGCTGACAATGGCAAATCGACACGCAATTTAGAATTTTTTTTATATTAAAAATTGGAATAATCTCGGCCAACATCTAGCCAGAGGGGCTACCGCGAACCGAAAACGAACGAAGTTCGAATATCTCCCTCTCTGTCGCACTTGCTAATTCGTGCGGCAGAGAGGGAGATATTCGGACTTCGTTCGTTTTCAGTTCGCAGTAGCCCCTCAGGGGGCTAAGATGAGGCCGACGGCGAAGTGAGCTCACCCAGAAGAGATCTATTCACTCGTGTCTTAAAAAGGTCTAGGTTGCATGAATTATATGAAAATTTATTGGTTCGTTCAGTAATGATGCTAACCAGCCACCATACGTATTTTTTTATTTAATATACTTAGTGACAGATTTGATTTGCCCAGTAATACTCTAATACTAAGGCCGGGTTTTATAAAAATCCGTTAGACCGAATATCAGTTCAAATTTCAGTAACTTTCAGTAACGTTTTTTGACATAACAAACCGACATAAGGTCTAACGGATCTTTATAAAACCGAGGCTAAGGCGCCTTCCTGACTTGGCGGGGCGGGATCGATTTGTAGTATTTTGTTCTTTTACGTGAGTTTACTGTTGTCACAAAGCGTTGCTCACTTGACGGGAGACTGTCGGTATTAAGTTTGTACAGGCATATCGTGTGCGGGAGCGGAGCAGTACTACCTTCGCATCGCCCCGCTACCGCGCATAACGCGCCAGTCAGTGGGGCTATTCCGAACTTCGAAATTCTAACTTCGTATCATACCGTCCCTTTCACTCATATAGTGTATAACACGAGAGTGATAGGGGCCGCACAACACGAAGTTCAGGTTTCGAAGTTCGGAGTACAGGCTAGTGTACGTCGAATTTTAGTAGTCCGGTGGCAGTAGGGATGATGACTAATATTACAATTTATAACATGGTGTTGATGTATGGAAAGAAAACCCTAAAATTATCACCATAAATAGTTAATTAGACAAATTAGGGTTCATTAAATGATCACCTGCCATTGCCTCCAGGGCGCACCGGCCTGGACTCTTCCCTTTCCCGCGGATCAACCGGATCAAGGGGAATTGGAAGAGCCCAGACACTCGAGGAGGTTATCTGAAATTGCGCCCCATCCAATAACTGACCTAGGCCGACGTTGTCTAACCTCGCAAACCGCACGCGGTACGCAAGCGCCGCTAGGCCACGAGCGCTCCAAAATAAAAATAAAAATTAAATAAATCATCATCATCATTTCAGCCGAAAGACGTCCACTGCTGAACATAGGCCTCCCCCAAGGCTCGCCATTTAGACCGGTCCTGTGCCGTTCGTTTCCACCGGATTCCCGCGACCTTCACCAGGTCATCACTCAACCTCGTCGGAGGCCCACCGACAGCTCGTCTTCCGGTGCGTGGACGCCACTCAAGCAGTTTTTGGCCCCATCGACCGTCAGTCCTGCGAGCAATGTGCCCTGCCCACTGTTAAGTCTCGTAATTTTGAAGGCTATGTCGGTGACCCCAGTTCTGTAACGGATAGCTTCATTCCTAATTCTATCACGCAGAGAAACCCCGAGCATAGCTCTTTCCATTGCTCTTTGGGTGACCTTGAGCTTTCTTATGAGACCCATCGTTAGCGCCCATGTCTCGGATCCATATGTCATCACTGGCAACACACACTGGTCAAAGACTTTTGACTTGAGGCACTGCGGTAAATTGGACGAGAATACACTGCGAAGCTTCCCGAACGCTGCCCAGCCGAGTCGGATTCGACGAGTGATCTCTTTCTCGAAGTTGGACCTACTACGGATAGCTTAAAATTAAATAAATAAAAAAATGTAATTGTAAAACAATTGAGAACTGCAAATCTCCACTTAGCTCCATAAACCGGGTATAAACCGGGTGGGCGTGAGCTGCGTAATAGATTACTGTCGCCCGGGGCGACCGTTGTCAGGCCACAGCTGCGCGCCTGTCAGCGGCCTTTATGTGGAAACAATTTCAGCCCTCAACGTCGTACCAATCTACATCCTAACAATATGTGCGTAGAAGGAATCGTGTACATAATTCATGTCTTACATTGCGATGAACCGTAGAGAACATTTCAGTCAGCACACCAAGATTTATCGAATTGTTGTTATACGCTGTCGGGTGAATATTCAGCGTTTTTACGGCGGCTATTTTACGTCATTGTCGTTTAATTAAATATTGTTAAAATAGACGATGATCTGAGTAAACTTTTGTCAAAAGTGTAAACCAATGTCGGGTCCGAGTATTATTTGATCAATGTTTTCGTCGGTTTATCCCGACTTTGGGTAGATAATCTTGAGTCGACAATGACTTTAGAAACGAGCGTCTCAAACGCTCGGAGAATCGCCCTGTCATTCTACTTTTTCACGTACATAATTTTCAGACACTTTTTTTAAAATTTGGAATACGTGGCCCTCACTTCATAATTTCGTATTGTTATTTAGAACGAGGTTTAATTGCAGTATCACTTCCGATAGTTTTGGTAATTAACGAACCACAGCTAATATCCACGAATCGAGTAACTCAGTGGTCCTTGGATGTCTCACCATTTGTACGAAAAAATGGTTTTTAACTTTTTACCACTGTGTTACCCACTTTTTACAGCAATATGTTAATATTTAAGTATTTTACCCACAAATTCCTTTTATTAGGTTCAGGTACTATTTTGAAATCTTATTTTTGTACACTAATTCAATAAAAAAATGAGATGTTATTGTAAAAAATGCGATTTCATATATATATATATATATATACGAAAAAATTCAAATATTTCAAATGCAATGTATATTGTTTATTGAATAAATGAACTGAACTGAACTGAATACATATTATATATTTTTTTTGTAATAGAAAACTGGTGAAAAAAGTAGAATTACCCTAGTAGTAATATTTTGAAAAATAAATCACTCGGCTTTCATCATCATATATTTAACAGCCTATTGTCTGTGGAGTAATCGCCATTTTGTTCTCTGCCTACGCTTTGAGCTTCTAATATGACATTACATTGACCTTCTCTTTTGCTTGATCTATAAACGCAAGCCTCGGTCGTCTCCTGTCTCTCCTTCCTTTATCTTTCCTTTTGGCTTTTATGTAATTGACATGCCTTATCAGGTACCTAAGCATATTTCCTCTTCTGTTCTGAATCGTCCTCAAATAATATTTCTTCTCTCCTACCAAATCCAAAAACCTTGTCACTGGTTTTCCTTTTTGTATAGTGGGCTTACCCTGTTAATTGCTCCAGTGAAGCGACTCGCCAAGATACGCAAGTCTCATGTGTCATTGGGCCCAAATTGTACAACGGGATCCCAGAAGACATAAAATCGGTTGAAAGCGACATCGTATTTGCAAAGAAATTAAAAATAATGCTTACACAAAAAGCATGCTACAGCGTAGACGAGTTTCTTCAGGGAAATGATTGACTAAGTGTACCTTCGAACTAGCTGATTATTAAAATAATTAATAACAAATTTATTACATTAGGAAAAACTGACATTAATTTTATTTTGGTTTTTGTGTATTTTAATATCAATGTGTATAATTGTTCCTTGACATCGAAATTGACTATTGTATTTATAGAATTGAGAATTGTTTTGTTTTTTGTGTATTTTATAATCAGTGTGTTTGTTGCTCGACATCGAAATGAACTATTGTATTTATAGAATTGAGAATTATTTATATAATTAATATGTGTGAATTGAATTGAAATTTATTACTCTGACATTTTTGTGATAATTATTTGTATAGCGTTAATTTTTTTGTACTGTAAATTATGACTTGTAAAAATTTTTTTTACCAATAAATAATCTGAATCTGAATCGTCATGCGGAACAAAATCAGCACTAAATATAGTAGGTACCAATTTGCATTGTAACATGTATGCGTGGAATCAAGTAATTTATGTCTTACATTGCAATCAAATCAGTAAGTGAGCTTTGTGTGGAAACAGTTTCAGCCCTCAACGTGATTTATACCTACCCATGCCAAATTACAGCGTTCTAGTATTATCCGTTACTGAGCTAAGGCATGGACGTACATGGCGATACTATAAGGCTTATATTTTTATCATCATCATCATCATCATTCAGCCAGAAGACATCCACTGCTGGATATAGGCCTCCCCCAAGGAGCGCCACAGCACACGGTCGCGAGCCACCCGCATCCAGCGACTCCCCGCTGCCTTGACCAAGTCATCAGTCCACCTAGTGGGAGGCCGTCCAACGCTCCGTCTTCCCGTGCGAGGCCGCCACTCGAGAACCTTTCTTATATTTTTATATAAACGGCGTTAAGGGAGGCGTACAGCGACATCTTCTAGAAGACTCATGCTTCATTAAAGGCACTAACGTCTCAGTCTCAAAGTCGTCGTCGTCGTTCGTGACGTCGTTAGCTAGAGCGACTGGCCGCGAGTGCCGGGAGGTCGCAGGTTCGAATCCTGCTCGGTGCCAAAATTTTTCAATTTTTCCTTTATTCTAAAACGACCGGTTTAGCCTAGTGGGTAGTGCACCTGCCTGTGAAGCTGACGGTCCTGGGTTCGAATCCCGGTCAGGGCAAAAAATATTTGTGTGATGAGCATGAATATTTGTTTCTGTCATTTTTTTTTATTAAAAATGGGATCGCTCTTGGCCAGCATCTAGCCAGGGGGCAAAGATGAGGCCGACGATGAAGCGAGCTCACCCAGAAGGTGCCTATTCACTCGTGCCTTAAAAAGGTCTAGGTTATATGAGTCTTGGATGTTTTCTATGTATTTAAGTATTTATATCTATTAAATATATCGTCGTCTAGTACAAATAACACAAGCCTTCTTGAGCTTACTGTGGGGCTAGTTCGATTTGTGTAAGATTGTCCTCTAATATTTATTTATTTATTTATTTTTCAAACCTAAATTTACTATAAGGCTTCCTTGTTTTCTGCGGAACCAAAATAAAAAAGCACTACTTTAGCAACAATATTACATTCATGCTTATTCATATAGGCAACACTATATTCTGAAAGTAATTACCATGATTCGATTAACCTTAATAGACTATTAGCCGGGCGGTGTGTTTGATGGATTCAGCTGTCATCCCATCTGTATCTGCGACAGTCCATCCCTTAAATGGCTTCATGGGTGATTAATTGTGAGAGGGAACGGTTGACAATCTAGCTAAGAAAACTATTAGAGGGGCCCATTGACTTTGTATGACATATGGCTCAAATAAATTGTTGTTGTCATTGCTACAACATTAAGGGGGTAAATAATACATTAATTGGCATATGAATGATTATCGAATCAAATCTTATAAAGGGTCGGCAGCGCGCACGTGGCTCCTTTGGAGTTGCGGGCGTCTATAGGCTGCGATGGCCGCTTACCATCAGGTGGACCGTACGCTTGTTTGCCACCGGCGTTGTATAAAAAAAAATAATGTGATATTCAGTTTATGAGACTACAGTAAGGCAGAGGCGTTTTAAATAAATAAATAAATATTAGAGGACAATCTTACACAAATCAAACTAGCTCCACAGTAAGCTCAAGAAGGCTTGTGTTATGGGTACTAGACGACGATATATTTAATAGATATAAGTACTTAAATACATAGAAAACATCCAAGACTCAGAAACAAATATTCATGCTCATCACACAAATATTTGCCCTGACCGGGATTCGAACACAGGCAGGTGCACTACCCACTAGGCTAAACCGGTCGTCACATCTTTATTTGCTATCATCTGTACTAAATTATTGTATTCATAATAGTCGCAATTTTTTTTTTACTTGACTGTAGTACCTTAATAAATTTAAATGAAATAATGTTTAACTATGGCAATGAATCAAAGAGATATTAATCTTTAGAAATCATTCATAGGTAATCATTTATATATTATTTTGATCACTTGCAAATACCCTATTGCATCTGACGTGTAATTTTTCCTTCACTGACAGCAACACAAAATCACGTTCTTTTTCTTCTAAATAATCCACTCTAAATCCCGTCAACGACACATTTCGGGGTGACTTCGCATCCTTTTAGCGTAATATATATCCTCAACACAAGAGATAAGTTTTATCGGACGGGCCTGTTAGTTCGCCATCGAAACCAAGTCGCATAAAGCTAAATCTAGTAAATCTACTTCGATATACTCTCTTTTAAAGCTGCGTATAGACATGCGAAGTTAGACGCGCGAGCGACGCAAATCGCGAATGGAATCTGTTTACAGTGAGACCCGTTTTTATAGTCGAAACTAGTTACTAACGTTTTCATTCGGTGTAATTGGCGTGTGGTAAGATTCACTAAAACTCGTCAGTGTATAGCCAACTTTAGGGCAAACTGCGGAGCCATAACTTCTATGTTCTGATGCGATATCTCCTGGGGCGGGCCACAGTTGGACAAATTACATTACAGTCTGTCGATTTAAGGATCGAACGATAAAAGTTTGAGGACCGCTTACTGAGGTATAGGGGTGACATGCGCCGAATCGTAAATCACAATTTAAAGATAGTAAAATCCAATGGTAATGGACAAAGTGATATCTTTGAAGTATGGTTAAAGTGAAAAAAAAATTTCAATTGCATTTCAAAGGGATCCAGAATGAGACGAATCAGTTTAATGGACGTGGTTTGAATATCGACAATATCAAACATGGCACCAGATCTGTAGCTGCAGGTAAGTATGCTATACTCGGAGTCATTCATTCATCGGCCTATGCCTCTTGACAGATGATTTAAACAGCGTCTGTGTGTGAGAAACAACGCTTCTCGTGACTATATAATCCTATCCGGGATCGACATTTACGTCCACGTTTATGACAAGTGTACTGAGGATCCGTATCCTCTTGGCGGTTACGCCTTTTAGCACGCTTGTGGGCCAGATCTTGGAACCAGGCGTTATCGTGGATTTCGCGGCCTTTTGCGATAGTATTTCTCCACTCATCGCGATACTCGGAGTAAGCAATTAAAAACGATTACCTTATGTAAGGCTATTTTACATTGAGTCAGTAACTGACGTCAGTGCTGGAGCCGAAAACTGACTCGTGCCATTTAGACGCAGTCAGTATTTCGTCAGTAGTCGAGGAGTCAATTTATACGATGGCAGTGCCAGGTCAGCGCTGACTCGACAGTCGACTGACGTCAGTTACTGACCCTGTGTAAAATTGCCTTTACTTAACGCCTTACCTGCGGCTATTAGAAGGGAGCGAAACAAAAATAGATTTAAAAGAGCCTTGTTCCAATTACCTCGACAGTATGTAAATAACTACATTATATCTAGCTGACTATCCACTTTTTACTGTTCTTTTTATTCATTACTAGCGACCCGCCCCGGCTTCGCACGGGTGCACTATTTAATGGATGTTATTATACATATAAACCTTCCTCTTCAATCACTTTATCTATTAAAAAAACCGCATCAAAATCCGTTGCGTAGTTTTAAATATTTAAGCATACATAGGGATATAGGGACAGAGAAAGCGACTTTGTTTTATGCTATGTAGTGATAGTGAAGATTTTACATCAAGATAGTAGGTAACTAACTCACTTAAGATTACTACTTATATACTTAAGATTATAATAGACTCATGGATCCCACAGTCAGTTTTGCAGGATGTTGTATTTAATTTTAAGTCATATCATTTGCTTTTCTGAATCACTGCATAGTACAAATCAAAGTCGCTTTCTCTGTCCCTATGTTCCTATATCCCTATGTATGCTTAAATCTTTAAAACTACGCAACGGATTTTGATGAGGTTTTTTTAATAGATAGAGTGACTCAAGGGGAAGGTTTATATGTATAATACATGCATCAGCATTGCACCAATAAAGTCCAACACAATTCTTTTCAATGTTTTCCATTTTTCTTGAATGTTTAATAAAACATGAACTCACTTTTTAGGTATAAGTTACGAGAATTATAGTTATATTATTATTCTATAGTTCACATCAATAAAGAGAAAATGGGTCAATCTACTTTTTCATGACCAGTTTTCTATTACAAAAAAAATCTATGATATGAACACAAATTAGTATTTCGAAATAGTATCTGAACATAATAAAAGGAATTTATAGGTAAAAGTACTTATTATTAATACATTAACATATTGCTGAAAAAGGTGGGTAAACACAGTGGTAAAAACCATTTTTTGATACTAATGGTGAGACATCCAAGGACCACTGAGTTACTCGATTTATGGATATTAGCTGTGGTTCGTTAATTACCAAAACTATCGGAAGTGATACTGCAATTAAATATCTTTCTAAATAACAATACAAATATATGAAGTGAGGGCCAAGTATTCCAAAATCAGCATTTAAAAGAGTGTCTGAAAATTATGTACATGAAAAAATAGACCTAAATAAGCAATCAAAACGACACAATCTGTAACATCCCGCAATCGCGGAACACGATATCATAAACCGCCATTGTTTGCTCTAATGGACATTTTATGCAGCGATACGTAGTTCCTTGTTCCTTGGGGTATAATGGAACAGATGGATGGATCCTTTATAACCTTAAGTTGTCGTGTTATTGACAAGCACGAGGCTTGGTAACTTATCGGTTATTTTTATACTTTTTTATTACACTTTTCATGTAAATCTGAATAGATTTTTTAACACAACGACAGTGGCAAAGAAGATACCGTAGTGGAGATTACAGAATCAAAAAACGATAGACAATTCATACACAAACTTAAAACGCTCCTAACCGACTTGGCGTGTTATACTGTCGATGAGTTTTTTGATAGGTGTCGATGACCCAATCTGAAATAATTTAATTAATTATAAATACATTGTAAATAATGTGAATCTTTATTTAACAAAATTATAAACACATTGTAAATAATGTGAATATTTATATAACCTTTGTTATGTAAGTTATGTTATACAACTTTTGACATGTAAAATACTAAATTTTATGAATAAATATCTGAATCTGAATCGTAGATTACGGACGCTTGTGACTTCAAAAGAATGACAAGCGCGTTGCCGACTATGTTAATGAATTGAGGATTCGTTATGTTGATATGCGAGTACCTTACTCTAAACTCAACACAGCGCATCTTCGGGAGTTTTTTTTGTAACCTGACTGTGGCTTTATAGGCCGAGCTCAATAAAGCGATAGGAATGCGTGGCTAGAGGGTGGCCTAGGGAAAATCCCGGAAAAATATCCGACACGACCACCCGGGCAATTTAAACACTGGAATAGAGTGCGCTCCAGTTAGATTGGTAGAGCGGCTTCAACCAAATCTGAGGTGTTTTTTTTTATTAAAAATGGGATCGCTCTTGGCTAGCATCTAGCCAGGGGGCAAAGATGAGGCCGACGATGAAGCGAGCTCACCCAGAAGGTGCCTATTCACTCGTGCCTTAAAAGAGGTGTGAGTGGAATCGAGCTACTGGGAGTTTTGTCGCTAGTTCGGGATGTCTGGTGATCTTACTCACCGCCAGGAACACAACACCTATAAGAAAAAATAAATTTTACTTATTTTTCGTCTTCCCGATAGCTAGGATACTAACTACCAACATTATCTTACAAGATAAAACTAAGCTAAAATAATCCAGTGCTTGACACCCGTCCAGTATTAGCTCTTGGTTGGCTGGGCCAGTAGTAAACCGTTGCCGGGTTTCTGACAATAAACTAATGTTGCCTCAACTTCGGAAAGTTCCGATGCAGTCCTGCATTTTTTAAAACGAATCCTACAATTTTAAAAACATTTTGAACTCAAATTGTGAAAAAAAGTGTTGATAAATAGAATAAACGGATTAAAAGATGCAATCTAAGAGGATACGATGTTTTTTTTTAACAAAGCCATTTTTTTATTGTGTATAGCAGTATTTAAGCGAAAAAAAAAATTATTTTATCTTGAGACTGGTAGATTTGGAATAATGTTACTGTTTACCTAACAACATCACATAATAAGCTGATTGTCTGATGTACATTTATATGTTATGAAGTTTATTTGTTCTTTTATTATGCGTGTGACTATGACTGCCCGTCTATCTTTATCTCTGTTAGATTTCCACGTCTCAACTACTTGAAGTAATAGTGATAATATAAAATAATTAGACGTTGCAAGTCTCAGGTTACTTCATTTTTAGGGTTCCGTAGTAAACAAGGAACCCTTATAGTTTCGCCCCCCGCTTTTCTCAGTAACCGTTAGTACTAGAAAGCTGTAATTTGGCATGAGTATACATATCAATGACGCCTACAAAACGGTAGAATAAAATCATTAAAAAAATATATTTTTAGGGCACCTCCCCTACATGTAATTAAAGTGGTGGTGCAATTTTTTTTTCTTCCAAGCCCCATCGTGTGAGGTATCGTTGAATAGGTCTTTCAAAAATGTTATAAGGTTTCTAAAAGCATTTTTTGATTCAAGAATCGGTTGGCGTGATATTAAACTTTGTAGTGATAATTTTTGCTATGGTCAAGTGCCCCCCCTGCCAGCTAAACGGTGGCTACTAGGCATGTGAAAAAAATCATGGTAGTAGTATATAGGTATATACGATGAATTTAAAAGGAAAACTATCTAAGTAGACATTACCGTAAAGGGCAAAAATATGTATACATCACATCTCAAAATAATACATCATCAGTACTAAGATCAGTAAAAACCCTTCTACGGGTCCGTAATTCCGCATAATATGACCGGTGACGTGATGGACGGGCTACACTGTGCGTGGCCCGACACGCACTTGGCCAGTTTTTTTTAAACAACGGGGGCTTAGGGAAGCTGACACAAACCAAACCCCATGCGAGCGATGCCGCAGAAACACTTAATCTAATTATTAACATCATACTTCCCATTATTTTTCCATACACACTCGTTCTATCTCGTTCCGTATTCCGTACTCGTAATTAACGGCAGCTGTCACGTGTCCGTTTTTACGGCATAAAACACAACTTTATATTTAAACCAGTCGCATTAATCATCATAACTTATTGTCGTGCATTTGCCGGATAGGCTATCCGACATTTGTATGAAAATATTTGCTTTTGGGTCAAGCTTGATTTACGACAAGTCCGTTCCAATGTAAGTTTAATGATAATATAAAGCTCATTTTTACACGTTTCGTCTTGTCCTGTACATTCATTTGTTTGTAAATTAATACATAATAAAGATACAGGTATAAAGTAACTAACTTTGCATTTTTAAAAGCCGCTGTATCCGAGCCATTTTCTCCATAGCCGTCGACTCCCGGCGAAAAAAATAAATAAATAATAAACAATAGCATCCTTTTGTTATTGTCCCGGGGATCCCAGGGACCGGTAAACGATGAGTTAAACCTACAATGTGGCACTGGAATTAAATTGCATGTGCTCTGCCTCCCCTTTTGGGAATACAGGCCCGATTTTATGTATGTGTATGTATGTACTGTACCTGAGCCGTAAGACACGCGACCAGGGCAGAGCAGGGCCGGTCAGGGCATTTATTTGTGTGATGAACACGAATATTTGTTCCTGAGTCTTGGGTGTTTTCTATGTATATACGAAGATTTTCCAAAAACTGACTCGACAAAAAAACTGTATTATTATCGAACCTGCTCACAAAATTTCACGAGAATCGGCTGAGAAATGAGACCTGTATAGGGGAAAAAACCGAAATTCACCCGCAGAAACTTCAAAACTGTTTTTAAACATTTTTTTAAATGAATTAAAAAAAATGTTTAATAACAGACTACAAAAAAATCTATACAATTATCGAACCTGCTCATAAAATTTCACAAGAATCGTTTGAGAAATGAGACCTGTAGAGGACAACAACTGGAAGTATGGAAATCTGGAATTCAGAACGTAAGCTTTTTTTTAACCTGACTGTGGCTTTATGCACTGGGCCCAATAAAGCGATAAGAGTGTGTGGTTGGAGAGGGGCCTGGGGAAAATCTAGCGGAACCCTCTGACACGACCATGCAGGCGGTTTATATGCTGGAATAATCTAAGAGTGTAAATGGGTCATTCTACTTTTTCAGGACCAGTTTTCTATTATAAAAAAATCTATGATATGTATTGAATAAGTGTACAAAAATAGGACTTAGAACCTGAACCTAGTGAAAGAAATTTATAGGTAAAAATACTTCAATATTAATATATTGCTGCAAAAGGTGGGTAACACAGTGGTAAAAACCATTTTTTCATACTTAATGATGAGACATCCAAGGATTAATTACCAAAACTATCGGAAGTGATACTGCAATTAAACCTCTTTCTAAATAACAGTACAAAAATACGAGGTGAGGGCCAAGTATTCCAAAATTTGTATTAAAAAAAAGTGTCTGAAAATTATGTACATACTGGAGTACTCTAAGAGTAGAACGAAAGCATTTTTGTCGAAGCTGATGCAGAGCCCTTCGTTTCCAGGGCTCGGAAACCGGTTTCGTCTTCATACAATTAACCGGTTAAAAATTTCGGTTAATTGCGTCTTACGATATTTTTTCGTACTTTAAATCATTTATATCATAGATGAAGGCTAACAAAAACAAATATTAAAATAAAAATGGTATCTCCATTTTTATTTTAATATTTGTTCCTGAGTCTTGTGTGTGTTCTATGTATGTAAATTATGAAAATTATGTACACACTGGAGTATTCTAAGAGTGGAACGAAAGCATTTTTGTCGTTTCTCATCAGTTTTTGGAAAATCTGCGTATATACATAGAACACACCCAAGACCCAGGAACAAATATTAAAATAAAAATGGAGATACCATTTTTATTTTAATATTTGTTTTTGCCTAACAAAAACAAACATTAAAATAAAAATGGAGATAGGTATGAAAAGTACTTTAAGGCTCGGTTTTATAAAAATCCGTTGGACCTTATGTCGGTTTGTTATGTCAAAAAATGTACTGAGTTACTGAAATTTGATCTCACATTTGGTCTGATGGATCTTTATAAAACCCGGCCTAAGAGATATTTGGGTGGATAAACTATTCTTTGTTGCTCGTTGCCATGGTTACGTCTCCTGAGTCACTCTTTAAAACTGTGATTTTGTAGGGTTTAAATCTACCAAACGTGAGTTTTAGCGATGAACATAAATCCATTCGGACATGGGTCATCTCTTGAGCATGCTTGAAGTCCATATTATAAACATTTTTTCTAATAGACTCGGTTACTGTTGTCTCCTAGCTGACGGGACAGAATAACAACAAGATAAAGTTGATTGACCCACTTCAAAAATAGTATAAACCGGTTCCGAGCTCTGTTCGTTTCACTCCGCCAATTATGTATGCTTGAGTTTTGATTGTGGTAGATGGAGAGACCCCAACCATATTTTTTTAATGATGCTATTCGGACCTTGGATCCTCCCAATTTCCATTACATTTTATAGCAACCAACACTTCAAAGTCAAACCCCAGTACATATTTTATCAAGATGAATTGTAAGGCCTCGCGGACAAGGCAAATATAGGTAAATGGTACCAGCACCACGCAGGTACGGACTTTTAAAAATCAATCATTCAAGTAGCTGGTACTGATTGAACGGATAAAATACAAGAGACGCTTTATGTGCCGTCTGATCAATGATCCGATTTTGCTGGCTCACCCTGTAAAGTTATGTATTATCTTTTTTTTTATATAACTACAGCGGCAAGCAAGCTTAGGGTCTGCCTGATGGTAAGCAAAATAAAAAACAAAAATGACAATCAAACATTTATTTTGCAAATAGGATACAAGGGCCACGCACCGGAAGACGAGCTGTCGGTAGGCCTCCGACAAGGTGGAGTGATGACCTGGTGAAGGCCGCAGGAATCCGGTGGAAACAAACGGCACAGGACCGGTCTAAATGGCGAGCCTTGGGGGAGGCCTATGTTCAGCAGTGGACGTCTTTCGGCTGAAATGATGATGATGATGATACAAGGGCACTTTTTTCAAGAGTAATTTGAAGAAATTGTGGCTCTCCAACGACTTGTGATTTGGTTGAATACTATATATATTTATTTATGTATATTAGTTTAAATACCTATATATTTAGAATACGTATTTATTATATGTTTAGTTGTTATATATTTATTTAGTTTTGGTTTAAGCTATAAGTTTCCTTATTGAAAAGTTTTAGTACACTGTGTAAATCTCATTCTCCCACTCTCCACTCAATTCCTCAAAGGTTAGCTGGAAGAGATCTCTCATAGGGATAAGTTCGCCTTTGTACTCTAATCTTATGTGACATGTATATTGTTTTAATCTGTTATTGTGTACAATAAAGTGCTTACATACATACATACATACACTTTTCCATGTCAAAATATTAATTTACAATTTAAGAATGTCTGACTATAATAGTACATTTTCATGTCAAAATATTAATTTACAGTTCAAGAATGAATAGTAATTTCGAGTTTACAATTATAACAAAATTAATGTCATAGAGTGCAGATAAACTTGCAAAGTTATCTATTACAAATATTGCAACATCAGTAAGGTTAGAGATGTATAAGGAGTCAAGATTAAATGTAGCAAATACCGTTGGCTATGGACCCGAATCCTACATTTTATCATTGTCTGCTAAGTTAAACTTTTCCTACGCCTCAGCTTCGACCCACAACTCACCCGGCATTATCAAAATTTCACTGCAAAAATACGTGAGCACCATAACGTTCACAGGAACTTCAAATCGTAACTCTTCCCGGCTCTGTGTGTTATGAAATTGAATAAAGATACGGGGTAAGACATTTAAATAGTTGAACCATTAAGGCCCCGACTACGTGCACTCAGTTCTCATGCAAATTCCGCTGAATTTATGGGTGTAATTTGTGCACGTAGTCTTATCGGCTTCACAATTAAACTTATTATGACAGGAGTTACGGGTAGTGGGTTTTATTCTTTAAATCGGTCAATTCGGACTTACACTTAGGGCGGGTTGGGTCATACGCGGATTTAGGTTCGCGTCTTTCCTGTGGACATACCAAAAGTTAAGGGTCCTTATCAGCTAAAAAACGCTCATCTATTTACGCCATTTTCGGTTTAAATTGACACGTATCTTGATATTTTCTCAATTTTACTATCTAGAACAGGACTATTGCGACCTTATGTCATAAATTTTAAATGTATTTTTTTGATTTTTCATTAAGAAATATCGCTTCAAACATCACTCCAAATCGACCATTTTCAAGCTAAAAACTTGTTTTTTCCGCTCAAATTATACTAAACACAATATAGTCAAAAAATGGCTATCTTACTATCTAAAACTTTAATAAAATCATCAATACTTTTGTCATAATTTGAAATCAAAACATTTTGAAACTTATAAGGCCTCTTAAGGGATACAAAGCTTAATTTTGGATTGGACCAGTAACCCGCATAAACAGTGTCTCCGTTTCTATAAACCCCTGTAATAAAAACATAGCTAACATGCACATAAGCCGTTAACTATTGACCACAGGAGGGACGACTTTTTTCAACTAAGTATGACCCGGTTGCACCAAACCGTCTGTAATCGTAAGCGGTGTTCGTTAAAATCTGAAAGTTTGACAAGTTTCCATGGGATGACAGCTGCCGGCGCCATATTTGACGATGACCGGCCTGTGATCGTATGTTGGTGCAACATACCCTAAGGTTCGTAGTGTGAACATAAAAACGCGGTATAGAGGCGACAAAATCATTTGTGATTCACAAAATGGTACCTTTTCGCGGAGTTAATAAGGCGCAATTTCTATGATGCGGCATTTTAAAAATCGTTCGTATTAAAAAGGACTTCAGAATCTCTTTGTCGATGTCAATTTTCAGAATGACATAATTATATCCTCACACAATATAAGAGAGTTTTAATTAGGTATTTAACGGGGTACGCTACGTTAGTGAGAGTGGGATAGATAGAGAGAGTCCGTGTATAAATAGGCACAGGCGACATATTGCGCGACAATGCGCGCTGTAGGGTAATATTAACTTCCTGAGGTCTGACCTTCAAAAATTAACAAAATAATCTCGACCTTAATAAATGTATGTATAGTTCAAAATCAATTGTATATGTAGTACCTATATAACACGGGGCCTCACGAATTCAATCGGCATCGCCCGCAAAAAAACCACAAAGTTTCACGAGTATTGAGAAAATGCGACCAGAGAGCCGGACACGAAAGCATTTTTGCCCAAGTCATCAGTGAATGCGGCCTGTGAAACCAGTAATCAACCTTTATTGTGATATGCAATCGCTGTCTAAATGGGATTGAAATTGGACAGTTATTGCACGACTGCTCGTAGGTACAAAACTACAGGAATTGAAAACAATTTTGTATTGCAAACGCAGCGTGTCGCAATTGACAGTTCAAAATGAATGAACTGTTAGATGGGGGAATATTTTTTTGTACATAAAAAAAATGGAATTTGTGCCTGTTTGTCTGTCTGTTTAGTTGTCTAAGCATCACGTGAAAACTAGCAAATAAATTGTAGTACAACATTCACTAATAAGTTTATTGGATCCTCGGACAGGTTAAAGGCTATAAAAATAATACAGATTGAGGATGAAAGGGGGCGAAAAGAGGAGTTGAACTTTGTGTGTCCTTCTTATCGTGATTTAAATAAATAAATACAGCCTTTATTTCTCTGACGTTTTGACACTTAAGTAATTTAAACTAAAGTTGCTGGTTAAATTTTCTTTCTTTTTAAAATTTATTGTAAATAACGATATTACGAATTACCGTTTCGATTTATTTCGTCAGGCTGTCTTTCGACATAGTCCTCCTCTAGTTATCTCTGTCTCTCCCTGTTTCTAGCAGTCCTTCTCCACTGGCCTTCCTTTTTTCACACTCTGGGTACCAATCCGTTACATCTCTTGTCCATTTTCCATTGCCATCTCACATCAAATGACCAGTCCATTTCAATTTGAAATTGAATTGAAATTCGTGATTAGGCTTGAAAATTGATAAGCATATATTTGAAAGCAAAGTTAAAAAACCTCATTCAAAAATTGTGCAATAACAGATAATATTTGTAAATAACCAAAAATCCCTCAACCCATAAAGGGGGTGAAAAAAGGGGTTGAACTTTGTGTGAGAAGTTCTTCAATTCGTGATTTAAAGGCTTGAAAATTGATAAGCATATACTTGAAATCAAAGTTAAAAGAACATTCAAAAATTGCGCAATAAGAAATAATATTTGTAAATAACCAAAAATCCTTCAACCCATAGTAACTGCTTGAAATGAGAGATTTAATTATGTTAGCCAGTCGCTGTCAACATTGAAAAACCAGTGACTTGAACCCCGTCTACCTATAATTGATATGTCTTCAGGGGTCATCTAGAAGGTTGTTAGAGTGATCATATGTGTTAACGATGTTGTCTGAGGGCCTACAAAATTTGACATAAAGTATTGAAGATACGTTGTCATTTCCGTATATCAAAGCCAACCACGACATGGAAATTAGCATCATGTATGGTTTCTTTAAGCAGACTTCCAGATATTATTTTGACAACGCTCGCCATCATAGGAATCCGTTAGATAGGAAGTCTGTCGACTGTGTTCCCATCCCTCTCCCCTTTGCAGTAACTCGGAGATCATTGATCAGGGGCCGCACGGTCCGGCGTCCTAGGCATGTACTCACGGACTCGGACGAGGTAATCACAGAGTTCATCCAAAGATGGAACGCTGCGCTTACGGGTTTTAAATGTGGATCGTAGGTGTTGGCACGGAACCTTCATTGTGCGTGATCCGCACGCACTTTCCCGGTTTTTTCATAATGGCGGAACCATGGAGGTTGTAAACAAAATGCTCGCCAGGTGTACAGCTCACAGAGCCACTAGTTTTATTAGAAACATTTGTCACCGGAGATTCAAAACGGTCTGTAATTAACTGTACACTGCCCAACGGTAGGCTACCCATCAAACTGCAGGCCTCGTCGATCACCGCTAATAATGCCGTAGAAAATTAATGACTGAATTCACCTCTAAACGCCATCATTTCTCGTGAATGGAACGCCACATATTAACTTAATATTCTTGCTTTAAGTTATGTATGGAGGCCTTCGTAAAAACCTTTTTTTAGTAATATATCTATATAGTGACTTGCATTATATGTCGACAACCCTAAATATTACGAGTTTGGTCCAAAAGTAAAATAATTTCCTGTTTATATCCCTATTTTAGTCATAGTCACACCAAAACGAGCAATATTCAAGTTAATTTAGACTATAGTTAGTTGATTTGGACTATATTGGTATGTGCTGTATCTCATTTTCTATTGCTCTTGAATATGTATTTAAGATTTTTTTTTATCCTTAACTTACTCAACACCTTGTTTGAAAGAGCGAATTCCTTCTAACACAATTTTTTACTTAAAAAGAGGATTCGACACAACATTGTTAACGTTAATTGAAAAAAAAATACAATCCCGCGACCGCCAGATTAAAAGTCACTGCCTTACAGCTCTTTCAGTAGCTCGACGCCAACAACAAAGAATGGAAAAAAGAAAAAAAAACATTTGTTCGCACAGAGTCAAAGAAGCGGAGTAATATTGTCAGTACACTCATTAAATAAAACAATGACATTTGTAAAACAATAGAAGGTGCCACGAAATGGTCCCGAGTCAGCATAGTGGGGTCATTGTTAGTTGCAAAAACAAAAGTAGTCCCTTCGGTGGTCAATAGTTAACGGTTTATGTGCATGTAAGCTATGCTTTTAGTACATGGATTTATAGCAACGGAGACACTGTTCATGCGGGTTACTAGACCAATCGAAAATTAAGCTTTGTAGCCCTTAACTTTTGGTATGTCCACCGAAATGACGTGAGCCTAAGTCTGACAATGACCCAGTGCCAACCTAATTGGTCAACGCTGGTCTTCCGTCGGTGCCAATAGGAAAACTTAAGTTTTTTTGCAGTGGTCCATACCACACGTTTAGAGGAATTAATAGAGATCGAGCCTTGGTCAGCCACAAGACAAAAAAAACATCAACTTGACAGCTGACATGTGTCAAATGTGGTAGTTACATCTATGAGTTTGTACATTCAAGATGTAACTACCGCATTTGATATCTGTCAAGTTGATTTTTTTTTGTTTCGCGGCAGTAATGAAATGAAATGAAATCATTTATTCTTCAATTTAGGCATGTTACATCCACTTATGAATGTCAAAAAACTACCACCGGTTCATAAAATAAACTACTGCCTCGAGAAGAACCGGCGTAAGAAACTCGGCGAGGTGTCATTTTTTCAAAACAATAAGTAACAGTAAGTATCATAATACTATAGAATTCAAATGCTACAATATAAACATATTTTTTAATATTAAGGACAAAATATTTCTGTGTTAGACCAAGGCACGATCCTATTAATCCCTGCAAAAGTGTGGTATGTCAAAGATAAGATTCAAAAAAATCTGAAAAACGATACTTAATAAAGGAAACGGGAGACAACTTTGAACTCTGTAATAAGTCTAATATCAAAAAATAATAATATGGTCCACTCCAAAAAACTTCAGGTTCGCAATTGATGAACTCACAACGATTAACACATTATAAATAAAATAAATAAATAAATATTTGTGGACAATCTTTCACAAATGAACTTAGTCCCAAACTAAGCAAAGCTTGTACTATGGGTACTAAGTGACGATATACATACTTATATAGATAAATATATACTTAAATACATAGACAACATCCAAGACTCACGAACAAATATTCGTGTTTATCACACAAATAAATGCCGGGATTCGAACCCGGGACCTCCAGCTTCGAAGGCAGGGTCACTACCAACTAGGCTAAAGCGGTCGTCAAACATTAAAAACAAAAAACCATTTAATAGTGTTCAAATGCATTACAAAAGTAGCTGTTCCACTAATTGCCCTTATAATAAACACAAGCAATTTGTCATCTGTTTGACGTAATCAAATCAAAACCATGTATACAATTTTTCAGGCTTGATTGGTTTTACCTATTTTCTCATTTCCTGCAGTTCATTATATAAAGTACCGTGTACTTAGAGCAAAAAGTCGTAAGTCAGTTGAAATTTCGATAGAAATACGTCCTATTATATTAAAGCGATAGTATAATGGGTACAGAAATGATGTTGTAGGTGGTTTTGTAGCGAATGTGAGCGACGCCCCTTCATTTCGATGGCGCGTTTACTCGCGACGGATAGGGGACGGACACGGAACGGCTAAATAGGCATAATGACAAAAAAAATATTCATGCTATTCAAACCAGTTTTTAGGGACGATCAAATATATTATATTTATTATTCATATTCATTTATTCATCAACAATCAATATTGTGTTTGAACTTAATGTAAATACATAAGATAACATAGAAAAAAAAAATACATTGTTATAAGCCGCACGATACACAAATAATTAAGTATTACAAACAACAGATTACATAATAATGTCAAAAAAAAAAAAAATGGAAATTAGCTAATTATATAAATCACATCACAGGTCAAATATGCTATCCTACTCTATTTACTACTACAATTCATAATTAATTGAATATACAATATCACATTAAAAAAAAATGTTTATATGGGACCGACTACAATTACAGCAAGACAAAACCTGGACCATAGGTTCTGCTCTTACGACTCCACTGCGATTAAGGGTCGGTTGCACCAACATACAATCACAGGCCGGTCATCGTCAAATATGGCGCCGGCAGCTGTCATCCCATAGAAACTTGTCAAACTGTCCATACAATCAGATTTCCTGCCTCGCACAACCAAACTATGGAATGAACTGTCGCCTGCGGTATTTCCGGATCGATATGACCTTCAAACCTTCAAGAAAAGAGCGTATTCCCTTCTGAAAGGCCAGCAACGCACTTGCGACATAGCAGGTGTTTATGGGCGACGGTAATTGCTTACCATCAGGCGATCCGTCTGCTTGTTTGCCCCCTATAACATAAAAAACAAAAAAAAAAGATTTTAACGAACACCGCTTACGATTACAGATGGTTTGGTGCAACCCACCCTAGGACAAGCACATAGACGAAGGGCAGCTCAATATGAGCCCTCTTTAGGATAGTAGTCGGCAGTGTTGCCACTCACTTACTGTCCCTTTTTTCATAATCTACTCTTCGAGATAGATGCTAGAAGCATCGCCGTAATTTTCTACTCACGCTTTGAACTATTTTTTTCCATTGTGACCTAAAATCATGTTAAAAAGTACCTAACAACTCAAAAAAGATAACGTCCTATAAAAGTGGCAGTTCATATCTAATGTATTTCAAAGGCCGTTTTTAAGGACATCCTGAAAAATGAACTTTCAAAATGTTTGTTTTTTTTTGTATTTCGGTACTTTTTGACCAAACACCATTATTATAATCATTTCAAGTGGGATCGGCATTATTTCATGCCTTGTCATGGTAAGGGTTGATCATATGGGTATATGATCAACCCATATAATATTCATTTCATATTTTTTGAGACCGATCCATTAGTTTTTGCATATCCGTGGCTGTCGGAATGGTATAATATAAAAAACAAATTTAATTTGTTATACAAAATATATTACATCATGACTTTAAAATTAGGTACTAATATTATATTAATATCAACAATCTTGTGAGTCACATGTTGCTCAAAATAGATAAATGGTTGCTACCTATTCTATTCTATTATGGCGCCTGCTTACTCGTATGCCTGTTTGTCATAGCCATTTTATAATAAAAAGCTAATTTGTGAAAATACAAAGACAGATGTGCTCAATTGAAAAATAATTAAATAATGCATTTGAATATCCCCCGACTCTATAGGAAATAATTACATAGAGATAAAAATATTTTTTTTTCTAAACGGTTAGCTGGTTGCGAGGTATATTTACAAGCCCAGAAAAATCCGTCGGGGACTGCCATTGCCAGCCCTGAAGTGAAATAATAGTTTATACAGTTCTGTAAGTTATCTCGAATTCCATTATTATTATTATTTTAATGCAATTGGGAATTGACATGGTAATCTCCGTTCCGTCGTGGGTAAAAAAGAAATTTAAAAAAAAATGTCGTGTAGTAAAAAGAGGACTTTGGGCTCATTTTTTCGTATCCGATTCAGGCACGCGCTTTTTGAATCAAGCATTCAACCATACTGTAGTGCCTTGTCATACCACAAATGCTGTTTCATTTGTTACATTATGAATACCTTGTAATGCGGTGGACTAAGGCGACTTTCTGATATCGCGGGGCGGGATCTGTATATGGTATTTTGTTCTTTGACGTGAGCTTACTCATGGTCTAAGTAAAAAAGGTCTGATGATCCAGATTATGACACCACGTACATGACTATCGATGATACACTAACACTTAGCCTATGTTAAGGTTCTCCTTAGGTCATGTGAGGTTCCCCTTAGGTCAGATCAGATCAGGTTCCCCTTAGGTCAGACAAGGTTTCCTTTAGGGAAGGTTAACCATAGCTCAGGTAAAATTCCCCTTGGGGAACTTCCTGACTTGTCAGGACGCATGGAGGCGATACGAATCCAGTACCTACTGCCCCGCACAGCACATCATATTAGTACTGCGCAAACATAATGACAACATCCGGTCAGGTGAGGAAATCTCTGCGACATCAATACAAAGAGACTAAGATAATAAAGTGGATGTCTCTGTTAAAGTTCAAGCGGTTACTTCATAGTAATTTACTAGACACGCAGCGCAGATTTTATACTCCCTCTTAACGACCCTAACGACCCTCTCGTTATTTTACACGCATGCACACGTATACACACAAACATACATTTACACATGGACAAAAACACACACATACATACATAAACACACGAAAAATGAACATTTATTTGTTTTTTTTTTCATCATGTGCATTTAGATATTTATTCACTGCTATTTATCTATTTTTTTATTTTTTTTTGTCACAAACCTAGAGCACGCATAACACAGCATACATTTGTTTTTTTTTCTCTGTTTTTTTCTGTTTCACTCTTTTAATTAACTCCATCCTGGAAGCGACTCACGGGATTTGCTTGGTTAATGGCGTCCATGCTGGATGCTACGCTGTGATATATCAACTTAGTTTTGAAATGTGTGGTGTACATTCCAACATATGTGATAATCCACATCGAAAGGGCCCTTATGGCAGCAGGCGCTTACGTTGCACCTATTCACTATTGTATTGGAACAGCGGCAATAAAGGCGTAAGTGCCGGCCGCCATAAGGTCCCTTTCAATATGGATTATCACATATATAAAATAAAAATGATCTGCGCGCTCGCTGGAAAGCTGGAGAAATTGCCGGCTTGAGGATATGCAATTAAACCCAGGAGAAAAGATTAGTGCACATGATCCTTGACCACTCCGAGTTCTAATAGAGATAGCTGAAGCAAGCATTTTTCGTAAACATTTTCAAGATCCTGTACAGTCGATTTTAATTACGTATTTAATGTTCCGTTTGGTATTTTGACGGATATCGAAGTTCATCATTTCATTTATATTTTCCGCGCTAAATCAAAAATTTTGATAAAGGCACCTCCGTTTGGAATATTTTATTGAAAAATATTTATTTACCGCGTGTAAGTAAATGTTTTTAACATCTATTTGTTGACGTAAATTAATTCAATGCAATAAAGGGTACATTATTGTGTATACAAGTGTGCTGTTATGTAAAAAGCTTATAAAGGAGTTGTTCTACGTTCGATAAACATCAGAATCGTAAACAGCGATAATGTGGAAGGTACTTTTCTTGGCCTGCCTATTTCATATCAATGACGTCATCTCTAGTGGTGATGGTAAGTAATTCTTGGGGCCCTATTTTTTTATATAACGACGGTGACAAAGCTTACAAGCAGATCAGTAGCATATGGACACTTGAGACTATAAAAAAATCACAATCCCGATGCCAAATCTTCATTAACTTGAAGATTCTTTGTTGGCAGCTAGAGATATAAAAAATAACATATTTCGCTTTGCCATCTACTCAAATAGATGTATACGAGTGCTAGTTATCATTATCTCCGTTACTTTTCTTCTCTCTCTCTCTTCTCTTGTCTCTTGAGAAACGCTGGTAGTTTTTGACTTGTAAAAGTGCTCTTGCGGCCGACTTGCAGAATAATAGTATATTATGCAACTGGTGTATAAGAAGGGTATAAAAAGGCGAGTGGTGTGGGTTGCGATGTGAGCCTTGGCGAACATCGCAAGTAAAGACACCACGAGCCTTTTTATACCAGTTATACACCGTTGCATACAATACTTTTTTTACGACTCATTTCAAATAAAAAGTAACTACCTATTTTTCAGACTTTT
Organism: Epiblema foenella; assembly: GCA_963556455.1. Lineage (NCBI taxonomy): Eukaryota > Metazoa > Arthropoda > Insecta > Lepidoptera > Tortricidae > Epiblema > Epiblema foenella. Next base: position 21,946,045 of record OY747105.1, read on the forward strand.
CATGCGCCATATTTTCCCTTAGTAATTGTGCAACTTACTTACACAATTTCTTCAGTAATGCTATATAACTTCTTCGTGGATTTTTAAAATAATCAACGTACCTACACATTTCTTCATAAACGCAAAAAAATTGTTTGATTTAAGTAATATAATTATTTATCAGCTTGAATGTTTTCGTTTTCAATTGGGCATTTGGTGGGAAATCTACAGAAGAAATAAAGTATGTATTTATATTAGAGTTCATGATTGCGTAAGTCGCGAAAAAAGTACAGGAGTAGAAAAAGTTGATTTATTTCATTTATTACCCAAAGGTTGTCTGGAAGTCTAGCGATAAGACCGCCTGTGATTTACCTCTAAGCTTTATGTTCTGTATTGTGTACTTTTTGATGTGTGCAGTAGTGTTTTTGTAATTGTATTGAATAATATAAACCTATATACATACAAATATTATAACTAAATATCAACGGACCATTCTACTTTTTCATGTACATAATTTTTACATACTTTTTTTATTAATGCAGATTTTGGAATACTCACTTCATATTTTCTATTGTTATTTAGAAAGAGGTTTAATTGCAGTATCACTTTAGATACTCTTCATAATTAATGAACCATAGCTAATATCCATAAATCGAGTAACTCAGTGGTTCTTGAATGTCTCACCATTTGTATGAAAAAAATGTTTTTACCACTGTGTTACCGACCTTTTACAGAAATATGTTAATATTTAAGTATTTTTATCTACAAAATCATTTTATTAGGTTCAGGTACTATTTCGAAATCCTACTTTGTTACACTGATTCAATACATATCACAGATTTTTTTTTGAAATAGAAAACTGGACATGAAAAAGTAGAATGACCCAAATATAAATAGTACCTATCAATAACACAGTCTGAAGCTAAACAACTAAAAACGAAATAAAACAGAAACGAGTAATCACAGAAGAGTATTTATCTCTTTCGTGATTAGTTGTTTCTGGTTTATACTCTTTCAATCTACTGTTGGATATAGAAAGGAATTTAGTACAGTCTAATAAAAGAAAAAATAAAACGAAGTAGTCCGTTTTGTTCTGCGATTTTGTTCACACCGTAGGACAAAACGGATTTTTCTGTCCGGTTTGTCCTACGATGTGAACAAAGCGGAATTTTTTGTCCGGTTTGTCCTACGATGTGAACAAAGCGGATTTTTTTTCCGGTTTGTCCTACGATGTGAACAAAATCGTAGGACAAAACGGACTACTTCAATAAAACTGGTACGCTTTGTATGGAAATTCAATACAAAGTTTACCTATATGCGTTTTATTTGCTTTAACGTGAAGAATGTTGAAAGTACCCACCAGGGATCGTTACCGGTATTCTTACTACCGGTTTTAAATAATGTATATAATTGCATTTCGCTATTTATACCACTAAAGCTCTGATTAGCGGTATAATCCAAACCGGTATTCAAATATATTAGCGGTTTCGCTAATTGACAACAATACCTCTATTTGATACTTTAACCATAAAAACCATTACCGGTAATAGCTGTCAGTGTCAATATACTCGATTATTTGTATCTGTAAACTGGCGTATTGTAAAAAATAGGCATTTACACCTATTTGTTGCATTTTAGTAGTAATGTTTAATTGACATCTTACCCTTCAAGTGCAATGAATATCGGTATTGAATACAGGTATTTAATATCGTAAATAGTCTATACATATAGGTATAGATAAAAGCGGAATGACAATAATACCTCTAATTAGAATATAGGTATTCTTTTATTAGCGGTAACAGTTTGTCAATTTCTGTACAGATATTATATAAAACCGGTTTTACAATCCCTGGTACCCACCAATGATTTACTTTCAGAAAAATGCGGCAAAAACGAAAGATACGTAGCATGCCCAGACACAATGTGTATTCCACAAAACTGCTCCCAACGCGGATTTCCAGTACCCTGCCCAATACTGGGCCCTGAGGGCAAGTGCCCCGGCAAACCTACCTGCATTTGTGTCGAAAATTACTTACGTGATGACAATACTGGTCAATGTATTCCAAGTAAAAAATGCAGTGAGTACACATTTCATAGACTGTACCGACCAGGCATATGATGTTAAACCGATTAGATTTCATCTTGTTTCCTGGTTGCCCTGAAAATCAGCGTCATGATTTTCATGACACTGCTGAGCGGCATCCATTTTGGTACTAAATAGGTACCTATTTATAATATCCTAGAATGTGTAAACAACTTGTACCAAATAAATATTTCTTTCTTTTTCTTTCTTTAGCTAATATACTGTACGTGCGTAAGATAAGTTAGAGATGTAAGACCCTACGAGGTGTATTGATGATTATGTATGTACTAGTAAGTATATAAGGCTACTGATACATGAATAAAATATACACATTTGTACAATGTTCAGAACAGTTTTGCGTCTCACTAAGTGTGGACATAAGCCCCTCTGGGGTGAAGTCTCACTCGAGTCAAACTCCCTTTAACAACTTCGTTTAAACATACTATACTTTGACGAACACACACATAGCGATACATTATATTATCGATGTCCCTAGGGGTGTAAAGTGTGTGTTCATATGAGCGAAATACTTTTTCCCATTTCGCATAAGTTTATTTTCCCAAACGATGAAACCGTTAACTTTTCAGGACTTTAAAGAAGCAATGTATAGAGCTCGTTAGGTTACAAGTAGGTCAGCTTCGATGTATAACGATCGTGAAAGTTATACGGTTGCTTAAAAAAGGTACCTATGGGAAATCTGTGACTAACTCGGAATCCTTTTTTTGAACACCGACACAGCGAGCACCTTTTGTCACCGTTTAGAAGGAACTGACGTTAAATAAGCAATGGCGGCCAATGCAAGTAGCATTCTTATGTTGCCAGGATTGAAAAATTAACGTTTTTAAGGAAATATTAATTGCATAAGTCTGTTCAAATCGCTGTGACTCTCTCCGGTACTGTCGATTTCTTTGGACAGTGGAAAAAGTGTTTATTTGGCATTATAGACCGTATTCTTATATAATTAAAGCAATAATGCACTCATTATTTTATCTATGTGACCACATTGAATATTTATTTAAATTTTTTTCTAGTTTCTGTAAGCCTCTGAACATGACTGAGTCGACGTGGGACATACACGTTTTAACACTTTTCGTATCTTTACTTTGTAATAAATCTAGTAATAAATATAATATTAATCGTTTTATAAGTAGAACATGAATTGCTATAATCTATAGAATCAAACTATACCACATATACCCAAATTCTAAAGGAAAAATAAAACATTTGAACGTGTGAGACACTCAAATTCTGCTATGTACACTTTTTTGAAAAACGCTCGCACTCGCGGACAAAGAATACGGGTCGTTAAAATACCGTCATATTTCCTAAAATAGTGCAGACTTGTACAGTTTTTAATCCTGTCATGATCTTTATTTAATTATATTTAACCTGACTGACTGAGCGATAGCAGCGCGCGGTTGGAGAGTAGCCTGGGGAAAATCCAGGTGTAACGGAACGTATTTAGCTACGTAGTTCACATTTCTTATAAATAATTTATAGAAAAGGTGTAAAATATAAGAGAAATTAATTTACATTTGATTTGTAGGTCTAAGAAAGGAAATCACTACTATTTTTGGAGTTGTATAGCATCTAAACTATACTCATTATTAAAAAAAATATATGTTTTCAAATCCCATCAAATTTTGGCATATCTTCATCTAGTTAGGTACATGTCAGCAGGATTAGTAAAAAATATGAAGTAAATTGATTGAATAAACAACATTAAACAATATCACGCATTTGTCACACATTTGTCACGCATTTGTCACGCATTTGTCACGCAATTGTCACGCATTTGTCACGCAAAAATGTCAAATGTCACGAAATTGTCGAAAATTTTGTCACGTAAATGTCACGCATTTTGTCACGCATTTGTCACGCAAATGTCACGCAAATGTCACGCAAAATGTCACGCAAATGTCAAGAATTTGTCACGCATTTTGTCACGCATTTTGTCACGCGTTTGTCACGCTTTTGTAACGCATTTGTCACGCAATTTAGGGTATATAAAGGATGAGAAATTTCTACGGAGTCACTTAGAATTCGTCATTCAGACTGTCAAGGTCTCTGGCTTGCTAGCGTTTATTTTTGGTGGGTGAATTTCTTGAAATAAGGGTGGCTCGTCATCTTGAGGAGGTGCTCTTCATCATGAGGGATCACCTTTTGCTAATAATACTTAATAATTTACGGGGTTTTAACATATTTTCAGTAATTTAAAAAGCCAGAACTTTGTCCAGGTTTACAGTATACCTGAGGAGTCATTCCCGCCTAACGGTGTCAAATGGGCATGATTCAGAGTCTTAGTTATCAGGTCTGAAGGTGGCCTGACGTCTCCTTTTTATTATCTACATAGGAGACGATCTATCCTTCACGTTCTCACAATGCCCAGCTGGCAACGTAAACGAGGCTGCCATAGTTTGGGTCAGCATAGAGGGGTAATCCTCGCTCGTTGAAATTGTGCAGTATTTGGAGAACGGTCTTGTTAAATATATTTATATATTATCTTTATATACACAATAGGGCGTCTTACTCACTGTACCCTGTCTGCGGACCAGTGGGGGGAGACAACTTACACAGGCCATAGTGTTGCAAACCTCAGTTTAGCCGACTGAACTTTCAAAGCTTAGTTAGGGACTCGCATTCTTTGAAACTAAATCTGGTAAGGGATTTTAGTTTCAACAGTTTAGATATTTCTGAAGTAGAGATAGGTTAACTTCATACACTGATTTTAAAGCTATTCAGATTTAAAACGTGAATTTGTATTCGGGTTATTTTAACTAGTTATTGCAAAAAAAAACAGGATTCTGGAATTATTGAATAGGTTTAGGAAATTATGATATTTTTCTAGTGTCACTAATTTGTATATTAATAGGTTTTCTATATTATTTAACTAGATTTTCTGAAGCCATAACGGTGTCAAACTGAGTGAATCATTTATTTGATTATACCACGTGACAAGCAAAGCAGTTCCCTGGTTTAATCTGTTTAGTGACAAGCTGAGCAGTTTGCTAAATATAGCGTACACAGTGACAAGCTGAGCAGTTCACTAAGGTATAATGACAAGCTGAGCAGTTCATTTAATTAGCAGTTATTAGATTTTATCTTAGAACAATTAAACTCTTTTCTAGTATTCTGGAATTAGAATTTGATTATAGAGTTTTCTAAAGGTTTATGTATAGCACAGATTGGAGAGTTTCTTGGTGTTTCTTCTCTTCAGAAAACTAGGTTCCGAAACACTGGTAGTTTTTATGAAATAATATCTATTAAAACTAAACACAATAAAATAGATATTTATTAGCTATTTTGATTTCCCCCATCCAGGCGTCAACAGTAGTGAAGTAAGTGTGTATGTTTGGAACAGAATATTTGAATTTCATTAGCTAGCTAGGAATGGTTATAATAAAGTAAATTTTAATGTAGGAAATAATATTCTGTTCTTAGTTAGGTTTAGGATCACTGCTGTTTCGGTAACGGATCATCGGTAGGTCCTGGTAGGGGTTGTTTTACCACAAAACAAAAATATTCTTATTTGTGAGAATATTTAGGAGAATGATTATGTTTAGTTTAAGTTCTAGTATTTTGATATCAAGTTGATTAGTTAGTTCAAGCTAGATTTGAGTAATCAGAATGAGGAATCCAAACCTTGACATGAATTCATATATAAAAGATAATGGGTTTTACGATTCACAACTCTTCAGGGGTCTACCCTAGACGATTCACTTTGGCCAGTACGTAGTTTCATTGTAGGTTAATAGAAAACATATTTTATTTATATTTATATATTATGTTGTTGAGTGGGGGGGGGGACGTTACACAGGGGAAAACCTCCGGCACGACCACGCGTGTGGTTTGAAACACTGCAATACTCTAAGTAATTATACATCTAACCTGCGAAATAAGAGTTAAAAAAATTCACGTTTCCATGTTTAAATCGGACTCCTAAAAACCCATGAAAAAAACAATGTTAACGGAGCGAGATATCGCAAAAATCAGTTTTGGATGAATGGAGGTTGATATTTTTATGATGGAATCCCGGGAATTGCTAATACTGTTGGATATTACGAAGAATAATATATCATGTAAATAAAACTAGTGTAAAATATTTAGAAAAACCTATTGCGGTTATTTAATTTAGGGTGACCCGTAATGTTTGACCTCGAGTGTACATACCTATACTCGCCTTATTTTTCATTACACAGCCAGTAGTTGTTACCACTTCTGCTGTCCCCACCACGGAAACCACTTACGAGCATAAACCTAGAAGTGGTTGCGGCGGTAAGAAAAACAGACAGTTGAAGTTGTAAAAGCTAAAACTTTAAACAAAGATGAACTTTAAGGGATTTTCATCATTAACGTAATTTCTAATCAAAATGATATACTTAAAAAATATTTTCCCTCAGTCGAATGAGCCTACGAGCCACGACCCCTTATTACATTGCTCCCTCTGGATTGGAAAGTTAAATTGCAGTCGATTTAAAATTTGATACCATTATAGCTGACCCCGGATTCCTTTAGAATACAACGGAAAACGTTGTCTTTCTAGATTCATGTCCCTAGAGATGGTGATTAAGTATTTCCAGCACATCTGCCACAAATATATGTTTTCACAGAGCTACCACCCAAATGTGGTAAAGACGAGGTGTACAACAACTGCTCACTCCCTGTCTGCCGACCGTATCTCTGTTCCGATCTCGGCTTTCCCTGCAATAAGAAATGCGAGCCTGGATGCATCTGCAAGGACAACTACCTTCGCGATGCCAACGGCCATTGTATACCAATCAAACGCTGTCCAAGTAAGTTTCAGGCCTCGATTTTGGTACCATAGCTGACCCCGGATACCTTTAGAATACAACGGAAAACGTTGTCTTTCTAGATTCATGTCCCTAGAGATAATGATTAAGTATTTCCAGCACATCTGCCACAAATATATGTTTTCACAGAGCTACCACCCAAATGTGGTAAAGACGAGGTGTACAACAACTGCTCACGCCCTGTCTGCCGACCGTATCTCTGTTCCGATCTCGGCTTTCCCTGCAATAAGAAATGCAAGCCTGGATGCATCTGCAAGGACAACTACCTTCGCGATGCCAACGGCGATTGTATACCAATCAAACGCTGTCCAAGTAAGTTTCTGGACTCGTTTTTGGTGCCATAGCTGACCCCGGATACCTTTAGAATACAACGGAAAACGTTGTCTATCTAGATTCATGTCCCTAGAGATGATGATTAAGTATTTCAAGCACATCTGCCACAAATATGTATATGTTTTCACAGAGCTACCACCCAAATGTGGTAAAGACGAGGTGTACAACAACTGCTCACGCCCTGTCTGCCGACCGTATCTCTGTTCCGATCTCGGCTTTCCCTGCAATAAGAAATGCGAGCCTGGATGCATCTGCAAGGACAACTACCTTCGCGATGCCAACGGCGATTGTATACCAATCAAACGCTGTCCAAGTAAGTTTCTGGACTCGTTTTTGGTACCATAGCTGACCCCGGATTCGTTTAGAATACAACGGAAAACGATGCCTTTCTAGATTCATGTCCCTAGAGATGATGATTAAGCATTTCCAGCACATCTGCCACAAATATGTATATGTTTTCACAGAGCTACCACCCAAATGTGGTAAAGACGAGGTGTACAACAACTGCTCACGCCCTGTCTGCCGACCGTATCTCTGTTCCGATCTCGGCTTTCCCTGCAATAAGAAATGCGAGCCTGGATGCATCTGCAAGGACAACTACCTTCGCGATGCCAACGGCGATTGTATACCAATCAAACGCTGTCCAAGTAAGTTTCTAGACTCGTTTTTGGTACCATAGCTGACCCCGGATTCCTTTAGAATACAACGGAAAACGATGCCTTTCTAGATTCATGTCCCTAGAGATGATGATTAAGCATTTCCAGCACATCTGCCACAAATATGTATATGTTTTCACAGAGCTACCACCCAAATGTGGTAAAGACGAGGTGTACAACAACTGCTCACGCCCTGTCTGCCGACCGTATCTCTGTTCCGATCTCGGTTTTCCCTGCAATAAGAAATGCAAGCCTGGATGCATCTGCAAGGACAACTACCTTCGCGATGCCAACGGCGATTGTATACCAATCAAACGCTGTCCAAGTATGTTTCTGGACTCGTTTTTGGTACCATAGCTGACCCCGGATTCCTTTAGCATACAACGGAAAACGATGCCTTTCTAGATTCATGTCCCTAGAGATGATGATTAAGTATTTCCAGCACATCTGCCACAAATATGTATATATTTTCACAGAGCTACCACCCAAATGTGGTAAAGACGAGGTGTACAACAACTGCTCACTCCCTGTCTGCCGACCGTATCTCTGTTCCGATCTCGGCTTTCCCTGCAATAAGAAATGCGAGCCTGGATGCATCTGCAAGGACAACTACCTTCGCGATGCCAACGGCAATTGTATACCAATCAAACGCTGTCCAAGTAAGTTTCTGGACTCGTTTTTTGTACCATAGCTGACCCCGGATTCCTTTAGCATACAACGGAAAACGTTGTCTTTCTAGATTCATGTCCCTAGAGATGACGATTAAGTATTTCCAGCACATCTGCCACCAATATATGTTTTCACAGAGCTACCACCCAAATGTGGTAAAGACGAGGTGTACAACAACTGCTCACGCCCTGTCTGCCGACCGTATCTCTGTTCCGATCTCGGCTTTCCCTGCAATAAGAAATGCGAGCCTGGATGCATCTGCAAGGACAACTACCTTCGCGATGCCAACGGCGATTGTATACCAATCAAACGCTGTCCAAGTAAGTTTCTGGACTCGTTTTTGGTACCATAGCTGACCCCGGATACCTTTAGAATACAACGGAAAACGTTGTCTTTCTAGATTCAAGTCCCTAGAGATGATGATTAAGTATTTCCAGCACATCTGCCACAAATATATGTTTTCACAGAGCTACCACCCAAATGTGGTAAAGACGAGGTGTACAACAACTGCTCACGCCCTGTCTGCCGACCGTATCTCTGTTCCGATCTCGGCTTTCCCTGCAATAAGAAATGCGAGCCTGGATGCATCTGCAAGGACAACTATCTTCGCGATGCCAACGGCGATTGTATACCAATCAAACGCTGCCCAAGTAAGTTTCTGGACTCGTTTTTGGTACCATAGCTGACCCCGGATACCTTTAGAATACAACGGAAAACGTTGTCTTTCTAGATTCATGTCCCTAGAGATGATGATTAAGTATTTCCAGCACATCTGCCACAAATATGTATATGTTTTCACAGAGCTACCACCCAAATGTGGTAAAGACGAGGTGTACAACAACTGCTCACTCCCTGTCTGCCGACCGTATCTCTGTTCCGATCTCGGCTTTCCCTGCAATAAGAAATGCGAGCCTGGATGCATCTGCAAGGACAACTACCTTCGCGATGCCAACGGCGATTGTATACCAATCAAACGCTGTCCAAGTAAGTTTCTGGACTCGTTTTTGGTGCCATAGCTGACCCCGGATACCTTTAGAATACAACGGAAAACGTTGTCTTTCTAGATTCATGTCCCTAGAGATGATGATTAAGTATTTCCAGCACATCTGCCACAAATATGTATATGTTTTCACAGAGCTACCACCCAAATGTGGTAAAGACGAGGTGTACAACAACTGCTCACGCCCTGTCTGCCGACCGTATCTCTGTTCCGATCTCGGCTTTCCCTGCAATAAGAAATGCGAGCCTGGATGCATCTGCAAGGTCAACTACCTTCGCGATGCCAACGGCGATTGTATACCAATCAAACGCTGTCCAAGTAAGTTTCTGGACTCGTTTTTGGTACCATAGCTGACCCCGGATTCCTTTAGAATACAACGGAAAACGATGCCTTTCTAGATTCATGTCCCTAGAGATGATGATTAAGCATTTCCAGCACATCTGCCACAAATATATGTTTTCACAGAGCTACCACCCAAATGTGGTAAAGACGAGGTGTACAACAACTGCTCACTCCCTGTCTGCCGACCGTATCGCTGTTCCGATCTCGGCTTTCCCTGCAATAAGAAATGCAAGCCTGGATGCATCTGCAAGGACAACTACCTTGGCGATGCCAACGGCGATTGTATACCAATCAAACGCTGTCCAAGTAAGTTTCTGGACTCGTTTTTGGTACCAAAGCTGACCCCGGATACCTTTAGAATACAACGGCAAACGTTGTCTTTCTAGATTCATGTCCCTAGAGATGATGATTAAGTATTTCCAGCACATCTGCCACAAATATATGTTTTCACAGAGCTACCACCCAAATGTGGTAAAGACGAGGTGTACAACAACTGCTCACGCCCTGTCTGCCGACCGTATCTCTGTTCCGATCTCGGCTTTCCCTGCAATAAGAAATGCGAGCTTGGGTGCATCTGCAAGGACAACTACCTTCGCGATGCCAACGGCGATTGTATACCAATCAAACGCTGTCCAAGTAAGTTTCTGGACTCGTTTTTGGTACCATAGCTGACCCCGGATTCCTTTAGAATACAACGGAAAACGATGCCTTTCTAGATTCATGTCCCTAGAGATGTTGATTAAGCATTTCCAGCACATCTGCCACAAATATATGTTTTCACAGAGCTACCACCCAAATGTGGTAAAGACGAGGTGTACAACAACTGCTCACTCCCTGTCTGCCGACCGTATCGCTGTTCCGATCTCGGTTTTCCCTGCAATAAGAAATGCGAGCCTGGATGCATCTGCAAGGACAACTACCTTCGCGATGCCAACGGCGATTGTATACCAATCAAACGCTGTCCAAGTAAGTTTCTGGACTCGTTTTTGGTACCATAGCTGACCCCGGATTCCTTTAGAATACAACGGAAAACGATGCCTTTCTAGATTCATGTCCCTAGAGATGATGATTAAGCATTTCCAGCACATCTGCCACAAATATGTATATGTTTTCACAGAGCTACCACCCAAATGTGGTAAAGACGAGGTGTACAACAACTGCTCACTCCCTGTCTGCCGACCGTATCGCTGTTCCGATCTCGGCTTTCCCTGCAATAAGAAATGCAAGCCTGGATGCATCTGCAAGGACAACTACCTTCGCGATGCCAACGGCGATTGTATACCAATCAAACGTTGTCCAAGTAAGTTTCTGGACTCGTTTTTGGTACCATAGCTGACCCCGGATTCCTTTAGAATACAACGGAAAACGATGCCTTTCTAGATTCATGTCCCTAGAGATGATGATTAAGTATTTACAGCACATCTACCACAAATATATGTTTTCACAGAGCTACCACCCAAATGTGGTAAAGACGAGGTGTACAACAACTGCTCACTCCCTGTCTGCCGACCGTATCTCTGTTCCGATCTCGGCTTTCCCTGCAATAAGAAATGCGAGCCTGGATGCATCTGCAAGGACAACTACCTTCGCGATGCCAACGGCGATTGTATACCAATCAAACGCTGTCCAAGTAAGTTTCTGGACTCGTTTTTGGTACCATAGCTGACCCCGGATTCCTTTAGAATACAACGGAAAACGTTGTCTTTCTAGATTCATGTCCCTAGAGATGGTGATTAAGTATTTCCAGCACATCTGCCACAAATATATGTTTTCACAGAGCTACCACCCAAATGTGGTAAAGACGAGGTGTACAACAACTGCTCACGCCCTGTCTGCCGACCGTATCTCTGTTCCGATCTCGGCTTTCCCTGCAATAAGAAATGCGAGCCTGGATGCATCTGCAAGGACAACTACCTTCGCGATGCCAACGGCGATTGTATACCAATCAAACGCTGTCCAAGTAAGTTTCTGGACTCGTTTTCGCTGGTTGTTACAGCCTGTATCCCCCAAGCGGGGACCTCTCAATATTTTTGCTTATGGTAAAATGGAAAGCCAGATAACCCAAGCCCGCCGACCAATTTTAACGTTCAGTGAAAATGAACCGTAAGAATTTTAATTTCTTAAGTTTAGCATAATGTGTGTAGCTGATCTAACCAATTAGTCTAAATCCTGATTCTAATATTAGCTGTGTTTAATCCAGATACACTACTTTCTCGATAAATTACTCTCTTCTACTGATATTTTCGTCTTTAACTACAGCATGTGCCGGAGACCCAAATGCCGAGTCCGGCTGTGGGAACAACTGTGGAAAAACGTGTGCTACATACAAAATAAAACCACCACCAATTTGCACGCTTCCTTGTAAACTCAACGGTTGCAATTGCAGAGTTGGATTTGTGTACGATCCTAATGTGAAATCTTGCGTTAGACCAAAGGATTGCAGTGAGTCCATTTTCTTCTTTCTAAGAACATTTTTTATGACACTTATCCCACTGCTGGGTCGCCTTTCTTTCGCAGTCTTTCGTTTGAGCGTATGATATCGATTTTATCACTGAATCGGTCTACCGTTTGGTCGTCCATTATGAAGAGGTGTCTGTGTCGTTTTTTCAACTTATTTATTTACTGACTGTTTCAGCACCCACCTGCAAAGTTAATGAACAATATTCTCCATGTATCAATGGTGGATGCGGTCCTAAGAACTGCAGCCAGGTGGGCCAGCCAAATATCTGCGTAGACCCTGTGACCTGTATAAAGGGATGTGTCTGCGTCAAGGGGTACTTGAGAGCTCCAAACGGGACGTGCGTGCCAATAGACCAATGCCCAAGTAAGGAGTTCACGTACACAGTAGTACACAGTGCGCGAACGATCAGGCCCCAACATTTCAGTCGTCAGACTGCATGTTGTGCATCATTGGTGTATCTAACTTTTGCTATACCCCAGTTTTATCCACATCAAGACCTAGACCGCCATCATGTCATTTAACATTTAAAATTGGCTTTTTGGTGAAGCATAACATCGTGAGAAAACCTACACCAAGCTTTGCCTGTGTATAGAAAGGTCGGATGGTAGTGACTTTCGTAAAACTAGTTCCTACGCCAAATCTTGGAATTGTTCTTCAATGCGCCCCGGGGCTTCTTAGAGAACAATCGAGGAACCGCTAGGAGGATGAAGGTCCATTACATAAGGTAAAACTAGGACCTACCACTAGGCTCTATTTAGGGCTCCCTACCCAAAGGGTCTGCCACAAATATATATTTTCACAGAGCTACCACCCAAATGTGGCAAAGACGAGGTGTACAACAACTGCTCACTCCCTGTCTGCCGACCGTATCTCTGTGCCGATCTCGGCTTTCCCTGCAATAAGAAATGCGAGCCTGGATGCATCTGCAAGGACAAATACCTTCGCGATGACAACGGCGATTGTATACCAATCAAACGCTGTCCAAGTAAGTTTCTGGACTCGTTTTTTGTACCATAGCTGACCCCGGATTCCTTTAGCATACAACGGAAAACGTTGTCTTTCTAGATTCATGTCCCTAGAGATGATGATTAAGTATTTCCAGCACATCTGCCACCAATATATGTTTTCACAGAGCTACCACCCAAATGTGGTAAAGACGAGGTGTACAACAACTGCTCACGCCCTGTCTGCCGACCGTATCTCTGTTCCGATCTCGGCTTTCCCTGCAATAAGAAATGCGAACCTGGATGCATCTGCAAGGACAACTACCTTCGCGATGCCAACGGCGATTGTATACCAATCAAACGCTGTCCAAGTAAGTTTCTGGACTCGTTTTATGTACCATAGCTGACCCTGGATTCCTTTAAAATACAACGGAAAACGTTGTCTTTCTAGATTCATGTCCCTAGAGATGATGATTAAGTATTTCCAGCACATCTGCCACAAATATATGTTTTCACAGAGCTACCACCCAAATGTGGTAAAGACGAGGTGTACAACAACTGCTCACGCCCTGTCTGCCGACCGTATCTCTGTTCCGATCTCGGCTTTCCCTGCAATAAGAAATGCGAGCCTGGATGCATCTGCAAGGACAAATACCTTCGCGATGACAACGGCGATTGTATACCAATCAAACGCTGTCCAAGTAAGTTTCTGGACTCGTTTTTGGTACCATAGCTGACCCCGGATTCCTTTAGAATACAACGGAAAACGTTGTCTTTCTAGATTCATGTCCCTAGAGATGATGATTAAGTATTTCCAGTACATCTGCCACAAATATATGTTTTCACAGAGCTACCACCCAAATGTGGTAAAGACGAGGTGTACAACAACTGCTCACGCCCTGTCTGCCGACCGTATCTCTGTTCCGATCTCGGCTTTCCCTGCAATAAGAAATGCGAGCCTGGATGCATCTGCAAGGACAACTACCTTCGCGATGCCAACGGCGATTGTATACCAATCAAACGCTGTCCAAGTAAGTTTCTGGACTCGTTTTCGCTGGTTGTTACAGCCTGTATCCCCCAAGCGGGGACCTCTCAATATTTTTGCTTATGGTAAAATGGAAAGCCAGATAACCCAAGCCCGCCGACCAATTTTAACGTTCAGTGAAAATGAGCCGTAAGAATTTTAATTTCATAAGTTTAGCATAATGTGTGTAGCTAATCTAACCAATCAGTCTAAATCCTGATATTTTCGTCTTTAACTACAGCATGTGCCGGAGACCCAAATGCCGAGTCCGGCTGTGGGAACAACTGTGGAAAAACGTGTGCAACATACAAAATAAAGCCACCGCCAATTTGCACGCTTCCTTGTAAACTCAACGGTTGCAATTGCAGAGTTGGATTTGTGTACGATCCTAATGTGAAATCTTGCGTTAGACCAAAGGATTGCAGTGAGTCCATTTTCTTCTTTCTAAGAACATTTTTTATGACACTTATCCCACTGCTGGGTCGCCTTGTTTTCGCAGTCTTTCGATATGAGCGTATGATATCGATTTTATCACTGAATCGGTCTACCGTTTGGTCGTCCATTATGAAGAGGTGTCTGTGTCGTTTTTGCAACTTATTTAATAACTGATTGTTTCAGCACCCACCTGCAAAGTTAATGAACAATATTCTCCTTGCATCAATGGTGGATGCGGTCCTAAGAACTGCAGCCAGGTGGGCCAGCCAAATATCTGCGTAGACCCTGTGATCTGTATAAAGGGATGTGTCTGCGTCAAAGGGTACTTGAGAGGTTCAAACGGGACGTGCGTGCCAATAGACCAATGCCCAAGTAAGGAGTTCATGTATACAGTAGTACACAGTGCGCGAACGATCAGGCCCCAACATTTCAGTCATCAGACTGCATGTTGTGCATCATCTAACTTTTGCTATACCCCAGTTTTATCCACATCAAGACCTAGACCGCCATCATGTCATTTGATATTTAAAATTGGCTTTTTGGTGAAGCATAACATCGTGAGAAAACCTACACCAAGCTTTGCCTGTGTATAGAAAGGTCGATGGTAGTGACTTTCGTAAAACTAGTTCCTACGCCAAATCTTGAATTATATGTCAATGCGCCCCGGGGCTTCTTAGAGAAAAATCGAGGAACCGCTAGGAGGATGAAGGTCTGTTACATAAGGTAAAACTAGGACCTACCACTAGGCACTGTTTAGGGCTCCGTACCCAAAGGGTCCAAACAGAACCCTATTACTGTCACTCACGCGTCCGTCCGTCCGTCCGTCATCTGTCATAAAATTTTGTTCCGAAGAATTGTTTGACTTCCCATTAACCTATGAACTTGAGGTGATAACGTTTATTGTTACGTATATTTTACCAACAAATACTAATATTGATAAATTTGATTTTCGAAGTATAAATTTTTATTTATTTTATTAAAAGAACTTAATTTTGCGGTTGGTTCAGAACCGCAAAATGTGAAAAGTCCAACACGCACATGGTCTGTTTTTCTCAAATTCTTGCTTCAATTTAAGCCTTAATTTTTAAGACAAACTTCATCATTAAAATTGTTCTTCACAGCACCAGATTGTCCTACTGGCGAAGTTTGGGACAAATGTCCCACAGTGCCATGTGAAGGTGACAATTGTCCCAAAACAAGGAACTCGCCCCAGACCTGCCCGGTCGGTATCGTGTGTGACAAACCACGGTGTGTCTGTGGATACAACCGAAAGAGAGACAAGACCGGCAAATGCATACCAATAACTGACTGTCGTAAGTGACCAGACTAGACCAAGTCCATTTATACTGTAGGTTTAATTTCACACGACTTTGAATCTGGATGTCATGGGTTAGAACTTCGATTCATACCCACCACTAGACACTAGGTGATTCAAAAAAACTTATACTCGCGGACAAAGAATAGGGGTCGGTAAAATACCATCATATTTCCTAAAATAGTGCAAACTTGTACAGTTTTTTAATACCGTCATGATCTTTATTTAATTATACATCTAACCTCCAAAAATATCAGTTAAAAAAATTAATGTTCCCAGGTTTAAATCGGACTCCTAAAAACCCATATTTAGACCATTTTATGCATGAATTGATACTTATCTCGACATTTTTTCAATGTTACTATAACAGGACTATTGCGACCTAATGTCATACATTTTAAATATATTTTTTGGATTTTTCATTAAGAAATATCGTTTAAATGAAAACATCACTACAAATCGACCATTTTCAAACTAAAAACTGTTTTTTTCCGCTTAACTTCAGCAACACACAATAAAATCAAATAATAGCTCTGTTAATATCTAAAACTTTTATTAAAATATATTTTAATCACTTTATTGGTACTATCAACACTTTTATCATAATTTGAAATCAAAACATTTTAAAACAAGTCAATAAATTACGACCGGTTTTAGCTTAGTGGTTAATGTCGCCTAGCGCGTTCCTTCGTTCCTAGCGCGATAGGGTATCTGGACACCACGAAGTGCCAGAGCAGAGTTTAGCCAAACTAGCAAGAGGAAAAGTATCCAGGTCTAGATTAGGCTAGCTTACTATGGGGCTGGTTCATTGTCGACCTGACATGTTATGATTCATGTTCTTAAATTGAGGTGCTAATGAAAAACTGAGCAAGTACAATAAAGAAATGCCTAAATTCCAAAAACGTTGAAAATAAAATCAAAGAAAAAAGCAACCAGAACATATCAAGTCCATGAGAACAAAATGACAACAAAAACAAAATAAAAAAACTATTTAGACTAATGAAACCTAACCTAACCTAATCTAAATTTCAATAACATTGAAAACTAAACCAAAACAAAGAGCAACCGGAACATAAGTCTATGAGAACATAATGACTACAAAAATGAGAAAAAAAATATTTTAGAGCACACAGGACTTTTAGACCACTTTAAAAACAAAAATATTTATCTAATAATAATACGTTTTTTAGCTCCATTCAAATGCGACCGTAATGAAGAGTACCAGGCTTGCCCGTCGAATTGCCCTGGGGAGAAATACTCTGACTTCATCAACAAGACGAAATGCCCACTCTACAGGATCGGAATCATCGTCAACTGTAGACCGGCTTGTAAATGTATCAAAGGTTACTACAGGAATGACGATGGAAAGTGTGTTCTACCTTGCGAATGTAAGTTTATTGCTATAGATCCGCACCTAAATCAACGGCCTAAGGTCCGTTTTGGACTTGCGAGAATCGCGCGGTGCTGTTCCCGCGCGATTATTTATTTACATGAAAATATTCCGAGGTGTTCAGACTTAACTGCGCGGTTAATTCATGTAAATAATGAACAGCTCGGGAATCGCACCGCGCGGTTCACGCAAGTCTGAACCGGTTACCGGTCTATTACAAGGCTTGTACTCCGAACTTCGAAATCCAAATTTCGTATCGTGCCACCCCTTTTACTCTCGTTTTATACACTATATGAGTGACAGGGACGGAATTTCGAGAGACAAAGTTCGGGTTTCGAATTTCGGAGTAGCCCCCGTTGTAATATAGTTTTTACAAGGAGTGTCAAGCAGGTAAACAGCGTGCTTCGTAGCTATAAAGGCTTGTACTCCTTCTTCGAAATCCAAATTTCGTATCGTGCCATCCCCTTTACTCTCGTTTTATGGACTATATGAGTGACAGGGACAGAATTTCGAGAGACAAAGTCCGGGTTTCGAATTTTGGAGTAGCCCCCGTTGTAATAGTCTTTACAAGGAGTGTCAAGCAGGTAAACAACGTTCTTCGTGGCTATAAGCCAATGCGACAGCGGCATATACGACCGCAAGCCTGCCAAGTAAAGTTTGCTCCTGGCGGATAGGTGCCACATTGATGTATCTAGGCTCGCTTATCTGCGAGAGCCGCAAAACGGTTCATCGTGAACTTTACGCTCATCGAGCACCAGTTTGCACCATTTGTCCCTGTCCTCTGTAAGCTCGCCCCATTTTAGCCGCACCCGCACGTAACCAGTGGGGCTAGCACAACTTGCTGACAAACCGTATCTCGCGCGACTCAGCGATTCCTGTCTCGCTCGAACTGTGCAGGTTAGAAAGAGGAGGGTAGATTTTTCTCTAGCACAACTACCGCTGCGATAGCCCCTCAGGTGCGGCTACAGGTACTGTATGAGATGCTGATAAATAAACACTGATTCCTTCTAACCCGTCAACTACCGGTCCCGGGGATACCCGTGCTCATTATAAAAGAATGCTATTGTTTATTCTCGGGAGACCACGGCTTTTTGATTACAATTTCGATATATGATCAGGAACTTCTGACTCCAGTCATGGAACCGGAGTGCTGATAAAATTTCTGATTCTGAAGTATAAATTACACCTGTCAATTCTTTTGATGGGTTTGAACACATTTTAGAAGGAATTGGTGACTTGTATATTTTTTTCAGAGACATAGATATATTTAACTCTTTTCCGCTTTTGCTGATGCAAACTATTGACAAAACTGTTAAAAATGACATTTGACATATGAATAGCCAAATGCGGTGCCATATGAAAGAAAAAAATGTACTTAAATAATCTTTTGAAAGTTTTATACGTATATCTTACAAAACCATAAATTATACACAAAAAATGAAATTATATCACTGTTAGCTTATAAATGTATGTTGTAAATAAATAAGTAAATAAATTATACAAAACGAAACGTTAGAATTCGTCAGTGACGAGTTACGAGATAAAGAAAAGAAATCGGACTTTAGAATTATATTAGTTACACGGCACATTTCAACCTCTACGTACTATACTCGAGAAATTTTGTGAGCAGGTAACACCCAAAATCAAACGAGAATTAACTGAGAAATGCTACCTGTATACCTCTTTTTTTTCAATATTAGAAATTAGGTAAACAAAGAAACACACACAAAATGAATTCGCATTATTCGCACGAAAGATCAGAATAAGTGACAGTTGGGTTTTATAATTCTTCTTTCACTTTCCGAGCTATTCGGCTTTGGAATTCTTTATCTCCTGATTTGAGGCGTGCTGAATCTCTTACTGTCTTCAAAAAACAGCTTAAAGATCACTATTTGTCTCTCTCATGACACACTTACGACTTAGCTTCTTTAGACTATGTGGCTGACTATATATTTGTATATGTTTATGTACGTATATTTTTATACTATATTTATGTATGTTTATTTATCCTTAATTAAATGTTATTGTTGTAATTATTAGTAGGCTTCATATGTATTAACTCTGCACCACCTGCTATGAATCGTTCTGATTAGATTTCCGCTACCCTAAGGTTGTCTGGAAGGTATCGCTCTTTAGCGATAAGACCGTCTGTTGTTTGCCTCTTCTCATTGTGTTTTTGTACTGTACTGTATCCTTCGATTGAGGTGTGCAATAAAGAGTATTTGTATTGTATTGTATTGTTAGTGACTATGACAAACAATTTTTTTAAAAGCCGATCAGACTACTTAGGCTACGTTCACACGGAGCCCATTCGATACGATATTTTTGCGTATGCGAATTCACCGTCTACGAGACGGCTGTTCACACGGTGTTTATTCCAATCGGTTTTTTAGATAGGTCTACCAATATGTCCCATACACGAGGTATATTCCCACTGCTCTGGCAGCTGCATACCTCGACAATGCTCTGAGCTTGGCTACCCACTAAATTGCGGTAAGTGCACGCCCAGTGCCGAGCTCAGTGGCGTGACCGAGCTCAGTGGCGTGACCGAGCTCAGTGGCATGCCATGGGAGAGGCCCATGTCCAGCAGTGGACTGACACAGGCTGATGATGATGATGATGATGATGCACGCCCAGTTGCGTTTGGAACAGGGACCAATACCGGTATTTTTAAAAAGCCCAATATTTTGGATTACTTTTTGCTCTTTACGTAGGGCTGAATCATGTATTTAGGTAACAACGTCGTATTATTAGATTGTCCCATTAAAAACGAAATAATGAACCGGTGACCTTAATAATACCGGTATTTTTCTATGGAGAAAATACCGGTATCCGATCCCTGGTTTGGATGGACAATTACGAGCGAGCAGACAATGGTACTTGCATTATTCTACCGTTCATTATTTTTTTCGGGGAACTTACCAAAGTATCTGGACCGCTCGTGGCCAACGTCGGGCGAGGTCAGTTCTTGGATGGGTGACCGCTTTGACTGGTTATTAACTGAGCGCCGTGCTTTGGAACGTTAAGCCGTTGATCCCGGCTACAGTACTGTCTATGATAGCAGTCGTTAAGCCAAGTTCGGACGGCTTAAGAACTTCTAACAAGTTGCCCACTCCCTTGACAAGCCTAATCCCAAGAAGGTCTGGTTTCTGTCGGGTTGGAAGGTCAGATGGCAGTCGTATCCATAAAAACGAGTGCCTATGCCAAATCTTGGGATTAGATAGCGGACACCGGATATCTTTCTGTGTGTCCATTATGTTATGACGATCCTTATTCGGTGCAAATGTTTAAATCCTATTCCATTATTATTATTTATATCTTAATTGACGATCATGATGTGAATTCGTATACTTTTGACATGAATGCAAATTTATATTGTAATTTACATCTATGAAATAAATGAATCTGAATCTGAATCTATCCTTCAGGATGCAACTGTACTGGGATAACGCTAGGAGAATGGTGATGATGAACTGAACAAAGACTTAAATCATTCGTTCTTCAGTAATATTTCACTATACAAAAGACCGATGGCTAATGAATCATATCAGACTATTAAGTTTGTACAGCTGCTGTTTTTTATCATTGTTTATTCAGATTTACCAGCGTCACTAAAGTATAGTGTTGTTGTCAACTTAATACATCGGAACATTAAGTTTGTATTGGGAAAAACATTTGAAAGTCCAAATACCATTTATATTTTACTAGCTTTTGCCCGCGACTCCGTCAGCGTAGAACTTGTATGTATGTATGTATGTATAAATAATAATAAATAAATAATAATAAATAAATATTAGAGGACAATCTTACACAAATCGAACTAGCCCCACGGTAAGCTCAAGAAGGCTTGTGTTATGGGTACTAGACGACGATATATTTAATAGATATAAATACTTAAATACATAGAAAACATCCAAGACTCAGAAACAAATATTCATGCTCATCACACAAATATTTGCCCTGACCGGGATTCGAACCCAGGACCGTCAGCTTCACAGGCAGGTGCACTACCCACTAGGCTAAACCGGTCGTCAACATGTATGTATGTATGTAAGTAAATACTTTATTGTACACAAGACAAAGTAAAATAAATTATACAGAAAAAAACCACAACTCGTTCATTGCATAAACATGTTTTTCTTTTATATCAGGCGCTTATCTAGTTATCGCTCTTGCATACAAACTTCCACCCCCTTAAGGGATGATTTCCGGGATATAAAGTATATTACGTCCTTCTCCGGGACTCAAATGACCTCCATGCCAAATTTCATCACAATAGGTTAAGCGGTTTAAGCATGAAGAGGTAACAGACAGACACTTTCGCATTTATAATACTAGCAGCGCCCTGCGGTGTTACCCGCGGATAAAAGGTAGCCTATATCCTATTCTGATGTCTAAGCTACAATACTGGAAAGTTTCATAGAGATCCGTTCAGTAGTTTTTGACATTAAGCGGAACGTACATTCATCCGCACAAACTTTCACGTTTATAATATTATTAGGATTATTAGGATTAGTATGGTTAGGTTTAAATCGTCTTCACTTTCTTTCTTTAACAAAGAGCAATAAACCAAACGAGGTTTATGACGTATGTGCTGCCCTCTGCCCGCCGAAGCGGTGCGATATGGATGAAGCAGTGTTCGACTGCGCGCCACCACCCCAGGCGACTCTGACTGCAGTCCGGGGTGTCGGTGCGCTGACAAACACTACCGAAACGTCGCAGGCGCATCCGTGTTGAAAAAGAAATGCGAGAGACGTACGATCCTCCGATAAATTACAACTACCCACTAGCTAGGGAGGTGGCGGGACTGATCGGAGCCTTACGATTATAAGGATGGTTCTTGTCATTAAGGAGGATTCTCAATATTATTTGAGACGTTAGTGCCGTTAATGAAGCATGAGTCTTCTGGTAGATGTCGCTGTACGCCTCCCTTAAGGCGTTTGTATAAAAAGAATATACATTAGCAGCGGTACTGCTTAATACGAAGGAACGGTTGATGAATTTGGAACTGGGTAGCGATTGCACCTATAGCTCAGTTGGCTAGAGCGACTGGCCGCGAGTGCCGGGAGGTCGCAGGTTCGAATCCTGCTCGGTGCGAAATTTTTCAATTTCTCCTTCATTCTAAATTATAAGGATGACACCTCGAGTATCTTACGCCGGTTCTTCTCGAGGCAGAGGTTTATTTTATGAACCGGTGGTAGTTTTTTGACATTCGTGCATGTAATATGCCTAAATTGAAGAATAAATGATTTCACTTCAATTCAAGGCCCGGACCAGGCCCGCCACCTCGTTTACCAAAGGAGTTCAGAGCAGACCACCCTTTCCTGTACTTCTTGAGAATTCAATCAATAACAATGTCCTGCGGAGTATATCTTAATTAAGGTTGAAATATTAAAATCTACAATTAACAACTGCCTATATTGAATACCTATTGGAGATGGTTCTCAATCCATTATAAATTTCCTTCAATCAACTCCTAGGTACTTACATCGTTTGTTGCCATCAAGTTTTGACCATTCATAATAAATTTAACACACCCATTATAAAAATGTGGAATCCCGAATATCGAAACCTCACTAGCAATTTCGATAAAATTTATCGTAGGTCTCTTAATTCCTTCGCATCAATTTCTGTTTTTCAGCAAATTCAATAACAATTCTGCACGTGTGCACACATACAGAGTATTTGTTCATTTATCAGTAGTGTCAATGAAACTTCGTGCATATGGCAAATAATATGGAAATAATTAGCATTGGGGAAGAAAGGTTCTCGAGTGGCGGCCTCGCACGGGAAGACGAAGCGTTGGACGGCCTCCCACTAGCACAAAGCATTTTGAAAAAAAAAACAAAGTGAATCCACAAAATCAAACTATCTTTCATAAAATTTTACGAGAATCGGTTGAGGCAACAGCCATACGTTGGTCACACGAAAGCATTGCCAAACTGTAATGGCGACGCATTACACACTAGGTATTGTCTTAGGTGTCCATTACTAATTACTACTTTTGCAGTTGCATAGTAGCCTAACCGCTTAAGGCAAGGCCTATTCAGAAATCTGTCAAAAATACTAAAGTCTCAGCTTCCAGTGTGAAGAAATAATGTAGAATTTCACTACACAAAAATTACTGTAGACTGAAAAAGAAAGAAAGAAACACAATAACCAAACAAAATATTGAATAGTTTTGACAGATTTACGTCAAAAAATCCTAAATATCATGGTAAGAACGAGCTTTCATGCTGCCGATTTCGTAATTATCAACATTTTTTTTACAAAAATGATAGTTCTTCTATTGTTTTAAACTTATAACACAATAGCCGGACAGACTTAATATAAATAAATACCAAATTACGCGCAAACCTTCCGTATAGAGCGGGATGGTTGATTGCAAACTCACGCGTGTTAGAGTGGGACATTAGCAATTGAATAGCCTTGCCTTTAGCGTTGCAAAGAGAGCTCCTTCTCTATATATTTTTTCACTGAATCGACGTGAATTTCTGTTTTTCTATTGTCCATTGTCCTCTTTGTGCGACATTGGTTTACTTTTCTTTTATACCACGCCGGTGGTGATAAACAAGCGTACGGTCCACCTGATGGTAAGCGGCCACCGCAGCCTATAGACGTATACGTTGCCGACCCTTTATGAAATTTGAGAATTCACTGTATTGAAAGGTTACGATTTATATATTTTTCCCCATATTTTTCATTGCTTTATTATTATTATCACTATTTTAAATCGACATTAATATAATAGTAATTAAATCATTGAATGTATATTGAGAGTCAAATCTGACTGATTATGATGTAACCATTACCAACTCTACCACCATTTATAACCACATTCAAACAAAAAATAATTTGTAGTTGAAGATAAATCTTACAAAAAACCTAATAACCTAAACGACATTCGATAGTGTCGTTCAAAAAATAAAATTCGTTTTAACAGAAAAATAAAAATTGCTTAAGTAGGTAGGTAACAATTTGAAAAACTACTTTATTGTTGACACAAGTGCACGACATCAAATAAAAACAACATATATAAAAGAGAGTTGGTGCTACGTGCGAGCAGCACTAGCTGCCAGTATTGAGGATGTGTAAGGTGCTCTTGTTTGTAGCCTGTATGGTTGGCCTCACAGTCGCCACATGTGATGGTAAGTCCTTTTTCCAGATGATCAAAATGTGATATTGTTTGTAGCCTAGTTGATAGTGACCCTGCCTACGAAGCTGGTTGTTTGTGTGAGTCGAACTGAAAAACCGAAAAAAGTAAAATAATTTGACGACCGGTTTAGCCTAGTGGGTAGTGCACCTGCCTGTGAAGCTGACGGTCCTGGGTTCGAATCCCGGTCAGGGCAAATATTTGTGTGATGAGCATGAATATTTGTTTCTGAGTCTTGGATGTTTTCTATGTATTTAAGTATTTATATCTATTAAATATATCGTCGTCTAGTACCCATAACACAAGCCTGCTTGAGCTTACTGTGGGGCTAGTTCGATTTGTGTAAGATTGTCCTCTAATATTTATTTATTTATTAATATAATAGTAATTTACATCATTGAATGTATATTGAGATTTAATATGTTGTATGCCATCTGACTGATTGTGATGTAGCCATTACTAACCCTACCACCATTTATTTATAAACACTCACATTCAAACAAAAAATAATTTGTAGTTGAAGATAAATCTTTCGAAAGTGTCATTCAAAAAATAAAATTCATTTTAACAGAAAAATAAAAATCGCTTAAGTAGGTAACAATGTGAAAAACTACTTTATTGTTGACACAAGTGCACGACATCAAATAAAAACAACAGATATAAAAGAGAGTTGGAGCTACGTGCGAGTAGCACTAGCTGCCAGTTTTGAGGATGTGGAAGGTGCTCTTGTTTGTAGCCTGTGTGGTTGGCCTCACAGTCGCCACATGTGATGGTAAGTCCTTTTTCCAGATGATCAAAATGTGATATTGTTTGTAGCCTAGTTGATAGTGACCCTGCCTACGAAGCTGGTTGTTTGTGTGATTATTAAGGCCATTTTCTTTTGAATTAACACGTATCTAGGCACTTTCTCAGTGTTACTATTTGGAACAGGACTATTGCGACTTCATGACATAAACTTTTAATGTTTTTTTTGGATTATTTATTAAGAAATATCGTTTCAAACATCACTCCAATTCGTCCATTTTTAAGCTAAAAACTTGTTTTTTCCGCTTAAATTCTACTACACGCAATAAAATAAAAAATGGCTATGTTACTATCTAAAACTTTAATACAATTATCGTCGGCTTAGTAACCTTATTGGTATTATCAATACTTTTGTCATAATTTGAAATCAAAACATTTTAAAACTTATAAGGTAATATAACACGAATATTTACGTGCATGGTGGGAATAAGTTGATAAGTCGAACTGAAAAATGGAAAAAAATTGAACCTTATTGCAATGTAATCTAAGTTCAAAGTTTGACAAAAAAACATCTCGAGTTGTCAACTATCCCGTCATGCATGGTTTGTTCTTGACTTTTGGGTGATTTTTTATACCACGCCGGTGGCAAACAAGCGTGCGGCCCGCATGATCGTAAGCGGTCACCGCAGCCTATGGACGCTTGCAAATTCAGAGTTGTCACATGCTCGTTACCGACCATTTAGAAATTTTAACATTCCTGGCCCCTGATGAAACCCATACTGGCAGTTCTTCGGGAAAACCTCGGTAGGGTCTATATAGTATCTGTTTATCTATATAAGTATGTATATCATCGTTATCTTAGTACATATAGTTTAGTAAAATTTCACTTAGAAATAAGCTGACAATTTACATAACTTGTGGTCGTCCAATCATGTTTTATGCCTGTACCAATAACATCGCTCAAGCGGCTTCAAGTCGTTCAGAATCATTTTCTCTGTAGGGCGACTTGTACCATTCGAACCTCAGTCTGCACCATGACCGAGGGATTAGCACCATGTAAGCCGTTGTCTCAAAAACAATAGCATTCTTTTGTTATGATCCCTGGAATCCCAGGGACCGGTAGGCGACGGGTTTTTGATAACGCTCCCCATCATAGGAATCCGTTAGTTAGGAAGGCATTCGACTACGTTCCCATCCCTCCCCTCTCCGGCGTCGTCCGGCGACGTAATCACAGCGTCCATCGAAAGATGGACTGCTGTGCTTACGCCGTCCAACTTGGACACGACGCGTACACTTAGGCATTCCCGCCGGCGGGGACGTCCATTGCCCGATCACGACACATATAGTCCCTATTCGTCCCGGTACCACCTCATACCGGGTAGTCAGTCCGACCCAGGTCGGGCCTAGCTGAGTTTCTTGCTGGACTCTTCTCAGCTAGGCTAGGTTTTGTGAACCAGCAAAAAACTCCCAGTACCTCGATTCCACTCACACCTCTGGTTGGAGCCGCTCAACCAATCTCACTGGAGAGTAAACTCTTAGAGTATTCCAGTGTTTAAATCACCTGCGTGGTCGTGTATTAGGTTTCCCCTAGATTTTCCCCAGGCCTCTCTCCAATCACGGACTCCTATCGCTTTATTGGGCCCGGCCTATAAAGCCACACTCAAGTTCAAAAAGCTATTATAACGAACTAGCGACCCGCCCCGGCTTCGCACGGGTGCACTATTTAATGGATGTTATTATACATGTAAACCTTCCTCTTCAATCACTCTATCTATTAAAAAAACGTATCAAAATCCGTTGCGTAGTTTTAAAGATTTAAGCATACATAGGGATATAGGGACAGAGAAAGCGACTTTGTTTTATACTATGTAGTGATGTAAAAAACCGATATCCTTTTGTCGCTACAACATTGACGTATCAGAAAATATGATCCGGATTTGCTCTCATTTTCAGTTCATTAATTTACAATTAGTTATTTTCGTTTATTCTTTTTCGTATACTTTCTTCTGAAAACGTGAATATCTTATCTACAGTGATGGGTGATAAATGGCAACCATAATTTAACTCGTGCTCATGAATAATTTTATGGGAAAATAATATATTATGTACTTAATTTTGTGCAGTTACTTTATTTATTGACTTTTTAACGAAATTGATTTTCGCATAATAGAGGGGGTTAGAGCGGAAGTAGAGGGAGAGTAACAGTTATTATTCATATTGATTTATTTGGTTGTTAATCATATACTGCCATTATACTACGATATTATACGTCAGGTCATATCAAAAATAAAGGTAACTAACAATAATCGAAAATCCATGTTAGGATAATGTTTCTGTTTGTGAATTACCTAATGTAAGTACCTAAGTAGGTACTTAATTATAATTTTTTTGTTTTACTTAATTCATCATCATTAAATACTTGACAATGAAACATTATTTATTGTTAAAATACATAACAAAAATATAGAAAATGTACAAACAGACGACGGCAATGAGGGACAAAAACAAAAATTGTGGGGCGGAGGGGGAGGTTGGTTATAAAATCTTGCTTAGTGTAGGATACCTGCTCCGTCTTCGCAATCGAAGGCTTTGATGTGTCTTCTGGTGCCTCTCACCCTCATGGAGACAGCTCGTGTTATAAAACCTTGCTTAGTGTAGGATTCCTGCTCCATCTTCGCAATCTAAGGCCTTGACGTGTCTTCTGGTGCCTTTCACCCTCATGGAGACAGCTTAAATACTTGACTAATTATTATTTACTACTAAATATTTATTTCAGTGACGAAACCTGTCTACAAATGCCCACCCAACGAAGTGTTCTCGAACTGCACCAACGGGGGCTGTGAAGCCCGCAACTGCAGTCAGGCCGGCAAACCAGTGCCATGCGTAAAACTGGACCCTAAGTACTGCATTAAGGGCTGCGTGTGCCAACCAGGCTACTTGCGCTTGTCAAACGGGACCTGTGTACCACAGAATGAGTGCAATGAAGGTATGTTTTTTATTTCAGTATCTTTCGTAATCCTTGCTCACTATTTACCCAAAGAAATTTACTAAGCGCGAGAGTTCAATATGTAATGTAATAAAATCAAAATCAAAACATTTATTCCGCAAATAGGCCTCAAGGGCACTTTTACAAGTCAAAATGTATCTAAGTACATTAAATAAAAATAATACAAATAGAGTAAATAGAAAGAAAGAAAGAAAGAAAGAAAATGGTTTATTAGCGCAAATCACGTACTTACAAACGAAACTGAATATATTTAAACATAATTGCGCCAAAGGGTCTTCACTCAGCTTGGTATAGAGTAAATTTATTGATTCTAACACAAATGATACAACAGGTTACACGGGATTTCTGGTGCAGTCCAAACTAGGCGAGCCTGTATCTTGGAATACACCATTTGTAGCAGTTACGAGTATAAAAAATAATCAAAGTATCATTAATTAAATGTAGTGTTACATGTCAAAA
This sequence comes from Epiblema foenella, assembly GCA_963556455.1. Taxonomy (NCBI): domain Eukaryota; kingdom Metazoa; phylum Arthropoda; class Insecta; order Lepidoptera; family Tortricidae; genus Epiblema; species Epiblema foenella. The sequence continues at coordinate 21,974,850 of OY747105.1, forward strand.
ATAAGACTAAGAAGCTAATAACAATCGAGATTTGTTAGAGATGTATGAGGTCTCTAAGCGTTAAGATAAAAGGTAATAAAGTAAACTAATCATAATAAAATATTTTGAGCTATATCTATAACACGTCAACATGGAAATAATAAAATCTAATAAATAAATATCCTCAGAGATGTATAAGTAAAAACGCACCACAGGCGCATAGGTATATATATGCGATGGGTAGTGTACCTATGGTGGGAAAGCTGAGATTAGAGGTCATTTCAGGCCCCCTAATCACACTACAGGGTTAGATCCCAAGGCAACAATGTTGCAATTTAAATACACTCCTCACTTTTCACGGCCGGTGTGCCCTTTATCAATATTACTGCGGTTGGGTGGAGTTACTACAGCTTATGTTTGCGGTTACGCACAGAGCATCTGGCACACCATCGAGAAATATCCCATAAGTATCCTTAGCGACAAAGACAGGCCGCATTATATAAAGTTTTATAACTGTTCGAACCTGTAGACCAGAAGATTGCTATACGCTTAAATAAATAGATTAAAGCGGCAATTACACTTCGTCGTTCGCATGCTGCATGCGGCGACCGCAAAAGTGTAAAGAACACGTTAGTCGGTCGCATTCGGCGATCGACAGCTGCCAACGCTGCACTTACGGCGTCCAACTCTGACACGACGCGTACACTTAGGCATTCCCGCCGGCGGGGACGTCCACCGCGCGATCGCGACAACAGTGACATATATAGTCCCTATTCGTCCCGGTACCGCCGCACACCGGGTAGAGTCAGTCCGACCCAGGTCGGGCCTAGCTGAGTTTCTTGCTGGACTCTTCTCAGCTAGGCTAGGTTGAGTGAACCAGCGACAGAACTCCCAGTAGCTCGATTCCACTCACACCTCAGATTCGGTTGAAATCGCTCAACCAATCTCACTGGAGCGCAAACTCTTAGAGTATTCCAGTGTTCCAAACCACACGTGTGGTCGTGCCGGAGGTTTTCCCCTGGATTTTCCCCAGGCTACTCTCCAACCGCGCACTCCTGTCGCTTTATTGGGCTCGGCCTATAAAGCCACAGTCAGGTTCAAAAAAAATAAAAAAATAATGTAAAGACAATTCGTTTGTTGTCCTAAGTAGCTTAAAATGAATTCGGCGACCGCATTAAGTGAACAACGAAGTGTAATTGCCGCTTTACTATCAAATTGTGGCCACGCAGGTTGCGGTGACGATCCCAACGCGCACCCTGGCTGCGGTGTCAACTGTGGAAGAACGTGTTCTACTTACAAAAAGAAAGATGTAGCCTGCATTTTGATCTGCTACCTCAATGGATGCGATTGCAATGACGGCTATGTCTACGACCCTAACGTCAAGAAATGCGTTTTACCTGAAGATTGCAGTAAGTATTTCTTTAAGTTTTGCTCTGTGTGGTGAGCCCCAATACAATAGGGATAATGATGAAATAAAACTACAATTTATAACACATGGTGGTTATCTGGATAGAAAACCATCAAATTATCACAATAAATAGTAAATTAGACAAATGAATTAAATTCATAAAAAGATATGGGACAATAGACATTCGAAAACCGTCGGTTTTTGTTTATTGGCCAAATGTAAATTCAAAGTTACTAATAGAATTCTCATGTTTCAATAAAAAAGAAATTGTATGGCAACTATGTACATAAATGCAATATTTTAAGACAAAAACGGCAAATTTCCCTTTTTTCCATACAACGGTATAGTACTAGGTATATGCTGTACTTTGCCTTTCATTTTCGTCTTTTGTGTTGCTCTAGTTGTATTTGGTCCCATACAAACAGTTTCATCATCATCATCATCATCATATCAGCCGAAAGACGTCCACTGCTGAACATAGGCCTCCCCCAATTTGGGGGGGATTTGCCATAGTCGCCACGCTTGGCAAGCGGGTTGGCGACCGCAGTTTGATGGTGGTAATGATCGAAGGATGCTGCTGCCCACCCTCCGATTTTCCCTTATTCGCCTCCTACGAAACCCACGGAAAGAGATGGGGTGGCGCAATTCTTACCCGGCAACCACACGGGCTACAACAAACAGTTTATCGTCTCTAAAAACTGGTTCGAATGGCATGATTTTTTTGTCATCATGCCTATTATTGACAGTCACCTGCGGTATAAACGAGGTATACGATGTTTGCCCGGCGCCGTGCCCGCCGCGGCGATGCGACGTGGATGACAGACTGATCCGGTGCGCTGCGCCGCCGCAACCAGGGGACCCAGAATGCAAGCCTGGGTGCCGATGCGCCGATGGCTATGCAAGAAACGCCACGGGCACATGCGTGCTTAGGGAGCAGTGCGAACAACGTGAGTTATGTTTCTCTGATTCAACGGACTGATGTTAGCTTTAATCCTTGGAACGACTTCTGTCAGTCAGCTGTGAGCGCATTATTTGACGGCATGTAGATTGCTTTAACATTATATGCATTAACACCTCTAGGAATGGACACGACACATTTTAACACCTTAAGGTGTCGTTGTGGACACGACACAGTCATTGTAACACCTTAAGGTGTCGTTGGCGCGACAAAGGTTAATGAACTGACGACGTAAGCGTTTGACATATGAAGTATAAATAATGCGTTGCCAGCCTAATTAAATCTTCGGTGTAGTCGGTCCTTAATATCAGCATGGCCGATAGATCAAGATTATAGCCAAGTTTCTACAGTCACGTTTTTCTAAATAAGAAGCTTACTGAAAGATTGGTGGGAGAATAGTATGAATCATTCTGCATGACACATAGACCGTAGTAGCAAAATAAGTCATCAATGCTTAAAAACCTTTCGCAATTAGAATTTTAATGTGATATTTTTTCCACAGCTCTGACCTGCGACCAGCCTAACGAAATATACGACCCATGTCCAGCGCCATGCCCCGGTTATAGATGTGATGTTGACCCAAGGCTTGTGTTTTGTCCGCGCAGCCCTCAATATGGCGATCCTAGATGCAAGCCAGCATGCAGGTGTATTGACGGATACGCACGGGACGCTGACAAAAAATGCATTCCTAGAGATCAGTGTCGTAAGTGAATTATTTTATTTAATGAAACAAATAAATAAAACTAATGAATTTTATTCATTAATTTCATTAATTAATTGGTGAAAAAAGACTAGTACGATATCCAGTACCACGCTGCTACAGTGCATGCGCAAAACGACATTTTAATTTCTTAGCTCCTCACCTATACAATAAAATAATTAAAATGTTAAAAATTAATAAATTAAGTAACTTTCAATTTAAACACAAAATTAACTACTGGCTGAAGTCGATAACATATATGGAATCAGAGGAATTGCTTACTATAATATCTTAATACAAATCCAAACATCTCACTTAGTTTTCAGACACACACACACACACACACAGACACACACGCACACACACACACACGCACACACGCGCGCGCACGCACACACACCACACACACACACGCATACCACACACATGCATGTTGTATTGCACCTAAGATTAACATTTACCTGTTTTGTACAAATGAATGTTGTGACTATTATAATGCCTGTATTTAGGAAGGAACTGGCTTTTGAGACACAGGGAAACCTACTTTGAAAGCCTCAACTATTATGTACCTATATGTAGTTGCAATAAAGAATTATTATTATTATTCTGCAAGTAGGCCGCAATGGCACTTTTACAAGTCAAAAAGGGCTAGCGTTTCTCAAGAGACCACTGCACACTGCCGAGAAGATACGCCGAAAGCAACTCGACAGTCAGTGATTTTCTCCAAAAATAAACGTTTATTACAATGATACTACTTAACCTACTTAAGTAAATCTGACTGGTAAACAACAAATTTAAACAAAAAAACGAGGAAAAAATAACAAGTAGTTCTACAAGAAAACTGTACGTATTACATGGTATATTAACAAATACTAGATAAGGAAAACAACTACTCTCCAACCGCGCACTCCTATCGCTTCATTGGGCCCGGCCTATAAAGCCACAGTCAGGTTCAAAAAAAAAAAAACGGTCGTTTACGCTGCAATGATGTAAAATTCGACACTCAAGGGAATCAAAATTTATAGGCTACGTTTCATAGACCAACAATGAAATTTGGGAAATGATACCGTAAAAGTATATAAAAATGTTTATTAACTTCTAGCGCCCATATGTGGACTTAACGAAGTACCTTCAAATTGCACAAACGGAGGTTGTGACGCCCGCAACTGTAGTCAAGCTGGCAAACCCGTGCCTTGCGTGAAACTGGATCCCAACAGCTGCATTAAGGGCTGCGTGTGCCTACCAGGCTACTTGCGCTTGTCAAACGGGACCTGTGTACCACAGAATGAGTGCAATGAAGGTATGTCTTTACTTTCAGTATATTTCGCAATCCTTGCTCACTATTCACCTAAAGAAGTGTATTCTGGTGGATCGGTGCAGAATAGTAACGGGAGGGCAGTGACCCGCCCCCGCTGCCCGCCCGCTATCCTCTAACTACTCCCTTTATACTCCTATACCGTCATCAGTCATATCAGTTAAATGGTAGACCTATAAGTATTACTTACTGTTAAATTTTGGCCATGCAGGTTGCGGTAGCGACAAAGACAGGCCTCATTATATAAAGTTTTATAACTGTTCGAACCTGTAGACCATAATTGCTATACGCTTAAATAAATAGATTAAAGCGGCAATTACACTTCGTCGTTCGCCGCATGCTGCATGCAGCGACCGCAAAAGTGTAAAGAACACGTTAGTCGGTCGCATTCGGCCTGTGCATTCGGCGATCGACAGCTGCCAACGCTTATAGGTAGGCGGAAAGACTAATGTAAAGACGACGTTTGTTGTCCTAAGTAGCTTAAAATGAATTCGGCGACCGCATTAAGTGAACAACGAAGTGTAATTGCCGCTTTACTATCAAATTGTGGCCACGCAGGTTGCGGTGACGATCCCAACGCGCACCCTGGCTGCGGTGTCAACTGTGGAAGAACGTGTTCTACATACAAAACCAAGCCTGTACTCTGCCCATTGATTTGCAACCTCAATGGATGCGATTGCAATGAAGGCTATGTCTTCGATCCTAATATCCAGAAATGCGTTTTGCCTGAAAATTGCAGTAAGTGTTTCTTTTAGTCTTGATCTTTATCCAAATTTATTATTAATACTCTGTTGATCATTTAATTTTCGTCACCTAGCATATCAATTTGACTGCCTTGGGTTCAAATGCCAGTGCGGTAAAATGGTGTGATGACCACCAATATCTTTGCTTCTGGTTTAGATGTTAGCAATTGAAGCAGTGCTTGACTCTGGACAAGTGTACATAGTATACTTTCAATCTTAATGACAATAGAGGTGAACGATAGGTGTCATCCACTGAGCATTAACATGTCAAGCATACGGACAACTTTATACACCATGTTTTGCGTTCCAACCATGTTTTAATTTCTTCCAGCTCCTACATGTGGTCTTAATGAAGTGTTTTCAAGTTGTGCCAACGCAGGATGTGGCCACAGAAACTGCAGCCAACTTGGCAAGCCTGAGTTATGCATAGATATCCTCCCCGAATTTTGCACCAAGGGGTGCATCTGCGCCTCCGGATATCTGCGCGGTGATAATGGGACCTGTGTGCCTAAAGACAAATGTGGTAACTGAAACGTATAACTGTTTAAATCATACGCGATAGCCCTCATTATTCACTACGACAGCCTGAGATCTGTATCGATATAGGAAGAACACTTTATCAATAAGTACCTCATTTCTCTCGTAACAAAAATTGGTAACATTCAAGCGGAGCGTTCATATTACTTACTTATCCGCCCGCTACTCACTGGCGTGCCCCGTCTTGCCCCTGTATCGTCACAGAGGACTTACTCCGAGCTCCGTATCGTGCCGTCCCTTTCACTCTCGTCTTATACACTGTATGAGTGAAAGGGACGGCACGATACGAAGTTCGGATTTCAAAGTTCGGAGTAGACCCTCAGGCACCCGGCACCGTCTCGGTTCAAAGGTAATACTTATTTACTACAAAATTGTGCCCATTCAGGTTGCGGTAACGACCCCAACGCACACCCTGGCTGCGGTGTCAACTGTGGAAAAACGTGTTCTACTTACAAAATCAAAAATGTACCCTGCCCTGCCATCTGCAAACTCAATGGATGCGATTGCAATGAAGGCTATGTATTCGATCCTAACGTCAAGAAATGCGTTTTACCTGAAAATTGCAGTAAGTGTTTCTTTTAGTCTTGATCTTTATCCAAACTTATTATTAATACTCTGATGATCATTTAATTTTCGTCACCTAGCATATCAAGTTGACTGCCTTGGGTTCAAATGCCAGTGCGGTAAAATGGTGTGATGATCACCAATATCTTTGCTTCTGGTTTAGATGTTAGCAATTGAAGCAGTGCTTGACTCTGGACAAGTGTGCATAGTACACTTTCAATCTTAATGACAATAGAGGTGAACGATAGGTGTCAACCACTGAGCATTAACATGTCAAGCATAGGGACAACTTTATACACTATGTTTCGCGTTCCAACCATGTTTTAATTTCTTCCAGCTCCTACATGTGGTCTTAATGAAGTGTATTCAAGTTGTGCCAACGCAGGATGTGGCCACAGAAACTGCAGCCAACTTGGCAAGCCTAAGTTATGTATAGATGTCCGCCCCGAATTTTGCACCAAGGGGTGCATCTGCGCCCCCGGACATCTTCGCACTGATAATGGGACCTGTGTTCCTGAAGACAAATGTGGTAACTGAAACGTATAACTGTTTAAAGCAAGGCCCATTTAAGGATGATTCACACTAGACCGTTCCGCGTCAGGGCCGGCCCGTTTTTTATGACAGAAAATCAACGGCCGCCCGGCCACGGACGGGCCAGGTGACGCTCGGAAACGGGCCGGCCCGGACACGGAACGGTCGCTCTATTATCAATGCAAACGTTTGACGGCCGATCTACCTACTTCCGAGGCTCGGAAACGGCACGGTCCAGGCCCGGCCCGGATGCGGAACGGTTAGCACATTAACACACAAAAAAGCTCGGACGGGGCGGCCCGGAGACGGAACGGCCCGGACACGAAACGGTCTACTGTGAATCATCCTTTAGAGATCTGACGAATATACTGAAGTTTGAGCTTCCAGTGTGAAGAAATAATGTAGAATTATTACACTGCATAAAAATTATTGCGGACTGAAAAAAAAACAAATAAATGAAATAACGGAACATAATATTGAAAAATGTCTTGGTAACGTATGCTGTAGATTTCGTAATCATCAACGACACTGATAGGTTTTTCCTTTACAAAAAGGATAGCTTAACCACGCATACCGCACGCGGTGCGCAGGCGCCGATGGGCCACGAGCGCACAACAACAGTTATCTAAAACAGCTTACTTAGAACAACTTACTTGTTATTGACGACCGCGTTAGCCTAGTTGGTAGTGACCCTGCCTTCGAAGCTGGAGGTCCCGGGTTCGAATCCCGGTCATGGCATTTATTTGTGTGATGAACACGAATATTTGTTCCTGAGTCTTGGATGTTTTCTATGTATTTAAGTATATATGTACCTTTGCTTAGTTTGGGACCAGGTTGATTTGTGTATGATTGTCCACTAATATTTATTTATTTATTTATTTTATTAGGAATTTACTCTATTTACTTAGCAAGTAAGTTAGAGCCACTGTCGTACCACTGGCGTTTTCAAAAAAACTCAAGTACGTAATATTATATGATTTGGTATTTGGGCCATTAAATTTTTTCATGTACATAATTTTCAGACACTTTTTTTTAATGCAGATATTGGAATACTTGGCCTTCGCTTCATATTTTTTTATTGTTATTTAGAAAGAAGTTTAATTGCAGTATCACTTCCGATAGTTTTGGTAATTAAGGAACCACAGCTAATACCCATAAATCGAGTAACTCAGTGGTCCTTGGATGTCTCACCATTTGTATGAAAAAATGGTTTTTACCTCTGTGTTACACACCTTTTACAGCAATAAGTTAATATTTAAACATTTTTACCTATAAATTCCTTTTAGTAAGTTCAGGTACTATTTCGAAATCCTACACTAATTCAATATATATCATAGATTTTTTTTTGTAATAGAAAACTGGTCACGAAAAAATAGAATGACCCATTTAACAGTGACTTTTCGGTGAAGAAAACATCGTGAACTAGCCGATCTAAGTTTAAATTTTGTCAAGCGGATGTGTCCGCTAACGAAATCGTAATTTACAAATAAAACGAAACATTGAAAAATTAATCGCCACAGATGGTATTTGAATCCACGACCTTTGGAATCCTTCCATTGCTTAACCAACAGCTACCGTGGGTATCCCTTGTCGTGGGTTCAAATCCCACATGTGGCGACTAATTTTTCAATTTTTCACTTTTATTGAAAATTAAACGGATCTAAATCCAAACAAGGTCTAGTTTTCCCTCTGAGTTGGAAGGTCAGAGGGCAGCCGCTTTCGTAAAACTAGTTTCTGTGCCAAATCTGGGTATTAGGTGTCAATGCAGCTTCCAGGCCCCTTAGAACACTACATGGAAAACGCTAGGATGATCATGATGATGATGATCAAATTTAATTTTTCCATAATATCCGCTGTCCGCCCGCTACTGACTGGCGCGCCCCGTCTTGACCCTGTATCGTCACAGAGGACCTACGTGCCGTCCCTTTCATTCTCATCCTATACACTGTATGATGAGTGAAAGGGACGGCACGATACGAAATTTGGATTTCAAAGTTCGAGTAGACCCTCAGGCACCCGGCACCGTCTCGGTTCAAAGGTAATACTTATTTACTACAAAATTGTGCCCATTCAGGTTGCGGTAACGACCCCAACGCACACCGTGGCTGCGGTGCCAACTGTGGAAAAACGTGTTCTACTTACAAAATCAAAAATGTACCCTGCCCTGCCATCTGCAACCTCAATGGATGCGATTGCAATGACGGCTATGTTTTCGATCCTTACGTCAAGAAATGCGTTTTACCTGAAAATTGCAGTAAGTATTTATTTTAGTTTTGGTCTTTGTCCATACTAAAAAAAAAATCAAGCCCAGAAAATCAAATTTAGTATTTCAAAGATTCTGACTATTATTTAATCCTAGTGATCTTGCATATCAAGTTGACTACCTTGGGTTCAAATGCCAGTACGGTAAAGTATTTGTGCGATGAGCACCCATACCTTTGCTTCTGAGTTTAAATGTTACCAATTAAAGCAGTACTTGACACTTGACAAGTGGTCATACTACTTTCAATCTTAATTAATGACAATAGAGGTGTCCAATAGATATTAACCACTGGACATTAACATTTCGAGCATAGAAACAGTAACTTTATATACCTTGTTTCCCCTTCCAACCATCTTTTATTGTCTCCTAGCGCCTACATGTGGTCCTAACGAAAAATATGTCCACAGAACTTGATTTCCACCGACTTGCCTATCTATCACTGACTCGTAACTCGGCGCACACTCACGGACCCGAACGATGTAATCACAGCGTTCATCAAAAGATGGAACGTGGCGCTTACGGCGTCCAACTCAGACACGACGCATTCCCGCCGGCTAGGATGTCCACCGCGCGATCCCGATAACACAGACATATATAGTGCCTGTTCGTTCCGGTACCAGCTCGGGCTAAGCTGGGTTTCTTGCTTCGAGACCTGGACTTAAAAACTGGAATACTCTGAGTTTGCACGCTAGTGAGATTGATTGAGCGGCTTCAACCAAATTTAAGGTGTGAGTGGAATCAAGCTACTGGGAGTCTGAACCGCCGTACCCAGCAGGCCAATAGCATACTATAACTTTTTCAAAGCGCATTAGTACACATCAACTGTTGTTGCTTACACAGAAAAATGACAGAAATATAACAATGTTCTAACTCTCGTTCGTAAACCTGTGTACCCACCCCGCAGCTCGTCATTTATTTATTTATTTAAATATATTTACACAGCATTACAGATTTACTCTAATACACTGTGAAACGAAACATCAACTTAAAGGAACAAAACAATAATGCTAATTATCTACGTAGGTACACTAGAAAGCCTATCATCCATCATCTTACAGAACTTCAGACACTCCCTACACACAGCCGTCCATCGCCACGCAAGCAGATCACACTCGGGTGCTGACACCAATAGGGCATTCAGCAGCGTCAGGGCGCGGAGGTGCGGCGAGTTCCTGTGCGACACAGTGCGAGCCGGAGGCACTGCTAAAAGCGGGCGCGTACGAGGTCTAAGATCCATTCGTGGGAATCCTGCAACGTGCAACCTCACAAATTGCCTCACTAGTTCAAGGCAATCTGACTCTCCCCGTAATACACGGCAAACAAAGGAGAGTAGGCTGAAGTTGCACCTCACTTCCAAAGAGGGGAAAGTCAGAGTTCCAAGTAGAAACTTTGTGGGATAAAGGAATGGATAATATCCATACATTTTTTTATATAGAAATCTTAGAAACGTTTTTGAACCTTTTCCAAGAGTAGTATATAAGTATATTCGTAAGGGTTCCAAATTATAGCAGATGCTTCTAGCTTGCTTTGCACCAGCGCGTTATATAATAACTTAATAGCTACTTGATCATGAAAAGCTCTAGCATTACGCATAACGAAACCCAATCTACGGAAACAACTGGTGGAGGGATCTTATATGGTCATGGAAAGAAACCCGCGTATCAAATACTACACCCAGATCCTTGACGGAGGAGACTCTGTTAATAGGCTCGGAACTAAGTGAGTATTGTGCATAGGGGCAGAAGCACGACTGAAGGTGCAGACACAACACTTAGCCCCGTTAAAGCGAAGCTTGTCATCCACACTCCACTTGAACACCGCCGCAATATCCTCCTGGAGCGACTCGCAATCGGCAACTTGCTTCACCCCGTACACCAATTTCAAGTCATCAGCATAGAGGAGACATCTGGCGTCATATAATGCGATTAAAAAATAAGGTATTTTTCATTGACAGTCACCTGCGGTATAAACGAGGTATACGATGTTTGCCCCGCGCCGTGCCCGCCGCGGCGATGCGACGTGGATGACAGACTGATCCGCTGCATTGCACCGCCGAAACCAGGGGACCCAGCATGCAAGCCTGGATGCCGATGCGCCGATGGCTATGCAAGAAACGCCACAGGCACATGCGTGCTTAGAGAGCAATGCGAACCACGTGAGTTATGAGTTTCTCTGATTCAACGGACTGATGCTAGGTTTAATCCTTTCTACTAAACTACAAACCCATTTCAGAAAACTGTTGTTATGTTCAAACCGTTTTGTGAATATTGACGTGCTAAACAAACAAACAACGTCTCACCTTAAACGCTTACCTTCTCCGTTCCGTCGTGGGTAAAAAGCTCGTATAGCAACCAGAATTTCAATATGATGTTTTCTCCCAGGTCTGAATTGTGACCAGCCTAACGAAATATACGACTCATGTCCAGCGCTATGCCCCGGTGACAGCTGTGCTGTTAACCCAGCACTTGTACTGTGTGCGCCAAGCCCTGAATATGGTGATCCTGACTGCAGGCCAGCATGTAGATGTATTGACGGATACGCACGGAACGCTGCGAACGAATGCGTTCCTAGAGATCAATGTCGTGAGTGACCTGTTTTATTTAATGTGATATTATCTTGCAGTGTGTTTATTTAAGTCAAATGTTAGAAGTCACGGCCAACTTTCCGATGTTCAATCCAGCTGTAATTTCCACGTGGTTAAAATAGAACACAATGCAATCAACTGGTCAAACCCGTGATCTCTACTAGTCGGGTGCTAATACCACTCGGTTAGAGTAGCTTATAAGGAACATTATAAACTGGCCGCGTGGTCGTGTCGGAAGTTTCCCCTGGATTTTCCCCAGGCCACTCTCCAACCGCGCACTCCTGTCGCTTTATTGGGCTCGGCCTATAAAGCCACAGTCAGGTTCATAAAAGAAAAATAATATTAAGAATAAGAATAAGAATAAGAATGTTTTTATTTGCCATTAAGAGAAACACATACAATTGAATGAGACAAACAAGGTACTTAAAGAAATCAATTATGAAAGAGAGAGAGAAAAAAAAAACTAAATTTATAATAAGAAATACTTTGAGTCTAAGTTGGCAAATGGGACCATGTGCCAAGCTTAGCAGCCCAGCGCTAGTTTTCAAACTGGTCCCTGAGAGAGTGGTCGTTAGTCAAGATATTTAAGTGGTTTTTGTGCTCCAAAGATAATTATAAATAATTAAATAAATTACGTTCATAGTCGATGAGTGTGCAAAATTGTGTGTGTTGTCTGTGTGTTTGCGCGTGTGTTTGGTTTGTATGTTGTTTTTAATGTGATTAGTTTATTGCTTATATTTTAATTCTAATTAGTTGCGAGGAAATATTAGTAACAACTAATACTGAAACATCAAAATTACGTGCGAAGAAGTATGCACTCATCGCACGTAATTTAGATGTTTCTCTCTAGATTATACAATAAGTTTCACAGAATGGTTTTATCTTTCACCAGCATCGAAGAAGTGTCCAGGACAGAACGAATTTCTCGACACCTGCATAAGCGGCTGTTCGAACCAGAGCTGTGACAGCATTGGCAAGATCATCCACTGCCCCATACAGCCTGCTGTGTGCAGGACTGGTTGCCGGTGCAAACCCGGCTTTTACAGGAACGCGAGTAATGTTTGCGTGCCGGAGAGCGAATGCCGTGAGTTATATGTTTAAAAATTGAGGGTCGGTTGCACCAACATACGACCACAGGCCGGTCATCGTCAAATATGGCGCCGGCAGCTGTCATCCCATAGAAACTTGACAAACTTTCCATACAATCAGATTTTAAAGAACACCGCTTACGATTACAGACGGTTTCGTGCAACCCACCCTAAGTCAAGTCAATCTGCTGGTTATTTTGTGTTGGTTTAACCTAATAAAATGTTGTAACTCCTGAAACTGTGTTTGTTTTGTGTACTTCACAAGGTTATTGAAAAATAATTATAATCAGGGTCAGTGTAAATGCACAGTTTGTTCAGTTGTGTGAGTGGGCCCCATTTTCGCAACTGTTTTAGTTTTAAGTAATTTAATTATAATTCTAGATGTCGAAATAAAGCATATTCTGATTTATTCAGATTCAGATTCATTTATTTCATAGATGTAAACTACAATATAAATTTTTATTAATGTCAAAAGTATTAAGTATTCTATTTTATTCAAGTTACGAATTCATTTTTTTTTATAAAGATCTGATAAGACATTTACCACAGACCATATTTAATTATCATTTATCGTATGACAATTATATCGAACCGTGAGATCTTAAATTTCATATGCTCTACCCTTTTTGGGAATACGTATGTAGATCTTCCAGAAGTACTGTCTTCTTGCCAGTGTTTTGTACTTTTAGCACCACCCATCAGGGTTCACGAGTAGGGTTGCGGTGAGACTCCTCCTACGGACGTGGTACAACTTCCACACCCTTTTGTCAAGTGAATGGGCAACTTGATTGTTAGAAGTTCTCAAGGCAGCAGCCGGGATCCACAGCTTAACGTGCCTCCATGTTACTAATCTCGCATACAGCACGCGCACTTGCATATGGAGGGCTATATGAGCAATTTATAACTTGAGGTCGCGTGAGTCATTGACAGAAATCTTTAAGGAAATAAATATCCTAACCCAGCCGTCGCTGTACATATTTGAAATAACCATGTATGTTAGGAAGAATTTATACAATTTCCCAACGAATACTGATAAGTTAAAGACTACAAGAAACACTGGGAAACTCAAAATAACTTTTTATAGACCACCAGTGAAGGGTAAAAAGTCGTTTTTGGGAAATTGTATAAAATTCTACAATAAAATTCCAAGACACATTACTGAACTTACGGATTCTAAATTTAAGTCTGCCGTGAAACAGACACTTATTTCAAAAGCATATTATAAGACAAACGATTATATTATGGATAGGGATGTTTGGCAGTGATAACGTCCCGCACAAGTAATCTAACACAGAAATATTTTGTCCTTAATATTAAAAAATATGTATGTATGTTTATATTGTATCATTTGAATTCTGTAGTATTATGATACTGTTATTTTATATACATTGTATATTGTTTTGAAAAAATGACACCTCGCCGAGTTTCTTACGCCGGTTCTTCTCGAGGCAGAGGTTTATTTTATGAACCAGTGGTAGTTTTTTGACATTCATAAGTGCATGTAATATGCCTAAATTGAAGAATAAATGATTTCATTTCATTTCTTCAAAATGTTCATTAAAATTCTTAACGTATTCCATACTATTTGCGTCAATAATTTTTATTAAATATTTACACACCTGTATAAATGTATAAAAAAATGTCCACCCATGTATCAAAGAAGGTTATTGTAACTTATCATGTAATGTTCATGTTCATTGCATGTAGAGGTTAATTATTTAATAATTAAAGAATATCGTTTGATGATTATGTACGGTTGAATGCGTGCGCCGGGGCGGCTGCGTTTATATAATGATAAACATTCACGCATCGCGCACCGCCGGTCTACAAACAAAACAGCGAAAAAACAAAGAAGCTGACGGGGGCCAACCGGCAGCTGTTCCAGCGGGCCCGCGAGGCCGCACGCTCCGCGGCCTGGCGTTACTTCTGGACCCGGGACGGCAAGATCTTTGCTCGTCGGGCTGATGGTCAGCCGAGTGTCCGGCTGCGTCGCTTGGCGGACTTAGATATTTTTAAAGCCGTCGATGTTGTGCAAACTAGTCCGTAGTTGTTGTTATTGTGAAGTCCTGAAAGTAAATGTTATGTTATTGTTTTGTATTTTACTGTAAAAAACATTCTTACCACTCTGTTCTGGCCTCCAAATTTCTAATGTTGTGTTTGTTAATTCGATTGATATTGTTGTGTATCTTCGTGGTAGTGGGCCGACAAATTATTACTTGCGTACTGTCGTGTGATTCAGCCTGGAACAACCCATTATATGTTACTTTATATAATTACTCTTTAGATACATGTGTCGCACTACACTGCCACTTCCTCTCGTTAAGTATAACATATTACGTATTTATGAATATATCTCACGCCCATAACACTTCACTTATACTTACTTATATATAGTTGTTATCAGCTTGTAAGAGTTATTTTTTCGTTTCAACTTGTTATTGCCATGTCGCGTTTTAAAAACTTCACTGTTGGTTTATTTAATGCTGGATCCCTCGGTACGAGACACGACGAATTGACTGCGACTATGACTGAGACTGATGCGGACATCATTGCCATAAATGAGTCCTGGCTTTGTGTGCGTCACATTCCACGGCCGGACAGCATACGTGCGGGGCGAGGCGGGGGTGTTGCTTTTTTCCTACGCCGGGAAATCTGACGTGACCATATCCGACTTGACTTTTTACGAATTTGCTAGACACGACGACAAAACTTTTCCACTGTTACCTACGACAACTACCACAGTCACAAAGATTGTGACATCAATAAAAACGACCGCGAAAGGACTCGACTCAATTGATATTGACATGTTACTTCTAACACTACCGAGAACTGCAGACATACTGACTCACATAATCAACAAGAATATTGCGACTATGACTTTCCCATCTGACTGGAAAATCGCCCAAGTGACCCCATTACCAAAAAAAACAAATCCTACTGACCTGTCCCAACTCCGACCCATAAGTATACTTCCCTATATGTCGAAGATAATAGAACGGGTGGTCTATCAGCAGCTGTCCGATTACCTGAAGAAACACAACATCCTACCTGAACTGCAGTCGGGTTTTCTCAAGGGTCGGTCGACAGTTACTGCGTTGCTCGCTGTAGTTGATAACATCTTACAGGCTCGGGATGTTGGTAAAAGCACTATTTTAGTTCTTTTAGACTTCTCCAGGGCCTTTGACTGCATCAACGTGCCCCTACTCTTAACTGAAATGTCATATTACGGATTTGATGTTACAGCGATAAAATGGTTCAGCAGTTATTTGTCCGGCCGTGCGCAGACAGTTGCGTTGCGTAGGATGGATGGTGGTACTTTGTGGTCCTCTCTTTGTCCGGTGACAAGAGGAGTACCACAGGGCTCCATACTGGGTCCACTGCTCTTTATATTGTATAGCGCTGATATCACTAACAGTATACGGAGCTGTGGATACCATCTTTATGCGGATGACTTGCAGCTCTACTTTTCAAGCGCACCGTCGGACATAATTATCTGCTGCCTTACACAACATTAACGCGGACTTAAGTCGTATTTCCACTTGGTCGGAGAAGAACAGCTTGGTCCTTAATCCCGCCAAGTCGAAGTATGTAGTTTTTGGTTCCAAGCATCAAGTCCGTAATACGATTCACGGCCTTACTTCCGATAGTGTATTCGTCATGAATGAACCAATAGAGCGAGTGGTAGAAGCTAACAACCTCGGCCAACTCATGGACGGGAATCTGCGCTTTGAGAACCAAATACTTAGTCAATACTAAGTGAGCAACTGCTTCTATCGCCTTAAAGTTCTATATAATATACGTGAACACCTTAGTGTCAATTTGCGTGTCGTGCTTTGTGAATCGCTTATATTATCTAAACTAAACTATTGTGATGTCATTTATGTTGGATGTATTATTAGTCATTCTAAAAGGCTCTTACAAAGAGTGCAAAACGCATGCGCTCGTTTCTGCTTCCGAGTCCCTCCCCGGTCCCACATCACTCCGAACTTGAACGCCGCCAACCTTCTTAGCATGTCCGCGCGTCGACGCCTGCACCTCGCGACTCTTCTGTTTGGGGTGGTAAACCACGAGTCCCCACCGTACCTTTTTAAAAAAATACAATGGTCAAAGAGTGCGCGTAGGTTTAAGGCATTGGCTATCGTGCCTATGCACAGGACCGCGGCTTTCCGAGGCAGGTTCAGGTTTGCGGCGTCTAAGTGCTGGAATGACCTTCCACTTCCTGTCCAGGCGGCACCTAGCAAGTATACCTTTAAGCGTAAGATTAAGGGCTATTTGTTGACGCTCCAAAAATCCCAATCCTAATCCAGCACTATTAGCAGCAAAAAAATATACCAACCCTTTTCATTTATAGATTTCAAATTTGTAGCTTTTTGTTTTTGTACTCCCGATGCCGATATTTTTGCTTATTATTATTATTATTTTATTTATTTATTCATGTACGACTTGTTACGAATTGTTTTCGCTATTGCGTTATTTTTATTTTACTAATTTATTTTTCTGCAACTGTATGGCGTTCCGTGAGTCACCGATGGTACTGGCTGAAAATCAGCGCTGTAGGTGTCAATGACACCTCAGCATAATGCTGAGCCAGTGTCCGTTTCACTGCCGCGGGGACACACATGTTGTGTGGTTTCTGTGTATCTTTTCTTGTCATTTATGTGTGTTTTCTGTGTCTGTGAAAAAATGTTTCTTTCTTTCTTTCTTTCTTTCTAAAAAACCTTGAAATAAGTATCATAAATCCAACCAGATATTTTTTTCTAGCAACACCACCATGCCCCGACGGTGAAGTATACTCCCGATGTCCAACCGTCAAATGCGATGCAGATTATTGTCCCAAAAATAGAAATTCTCCTAACACCTGCCCGGTGGGAATAGTCTGCGACCCGCCAAGGTGTGTTTGTGGTCCTCTAGACCGCAGAGATCGCAAAACTGGCAAATGTATCAGAGCGGATAAATGCCGTAAGTGTAATTAGACCTCATTAATATTATCTTTGTAAAATTCCCTAAAATACTAAACTTCGAGTTGGTTGCACCAAACCGTCTGTAATCGTAGGCGGTGTTCGTTAAAATCCGACTGTATGGTAAGTTTGACAAGTTTCTATGGGATGACTGCTGCCGGCGCCATATTTGACGATGACCGGCCTGTGATCGTATGTTGATGTAACCGAGCCTTAATATAGTCACTTAGGCAAAGAGGAGAGGACTCCCGCTCCGAATCGTTTCTGGTGCAAAGACTCTCCGTCGCTATTCAGCGCGGAAATGCTGCTAGCGTTATGGGCACTTTTGCACCGGGACGATGAGGGGCGGGTTATATGACTAAATTGTTATTTTTGATGTAATAACTGTAATAGACATAAAATACATTAAAATATAGTCACTAAACATAACTAAGAGCGTGCGTAAAATTATGGGTAGTATCCGATGGACGTTTGCTTTTTGATTTGGGCCAGTTTGGACTAATATAAAATAACTGGTTTTTACCGCAACTACAGCAATAGACGAAATTCATATTAAATTTCGGCTGAAAATCTTACTTCAGTGACACTATGAAAAACATACGCAAACGTGGCGAGACCTCCACCACACGCCCAGTTTCAGGCCATAAAACTTAGTATCCTATTTGGTCATCTATTTAGTTACAATTTTCTGATTGAATTGTCATTTTCTTAGTATTACTATCTAGAAAACGACTATTATGACCTAATGTCATGAATTTTAAATGTATTTTTTGGATATTTCTTTAACGAACATGGTTTCATGCATCACCGCAATCGACCATTTTCAAGGTAAACACTATGTTTTTCTGCTTAAATTCTAATATACACAATAAAATAAAAATGTTCTTGCTACTATCTAAAACTTTAATAAAATTTAATAACTTTAATGGTATTATCAATACTTTTATCATAATTTGAAATGAAAATATTTTAAAACTTAACTGATAACTAACGTGACTTAACTATTTTAGCACCATTCAAATGCAACGGGCCTAATGAAGAGTACCAGTCTTGTCCAGCCACTTGTCCGGGAGAGAAGTGCACTGACTACATCAACAAGAGCAAATGTCCACCCTTCAGAATCGGCAAAGTTGTTGCCTGTAAACCTCAGTGTAGGTGTAAAAAAGGATACTACAGGAACTCCGATGGAATTTGCATTTTAGCGTCCCGATGTGGTAGGTTTTTAACTATACCTAAGACGATTTTTTATTATATTATCATTGGTTATTTATACAAGTAGGCTTCAAATTCGCATTCACTAGTTTAACTTACCTACGCCCTAAGGCTCGGTTCTATAAAGGTCCGGCAGACCTTATGTCGTTTTGTTATGTCAGAAAATGTACTGAGTTACTGAAATTTGATCTGAGATTTGGTCAAACAGATCTTTATAAAACCCGGCCTTAATCTATCTCTTTTTATCTTACGAAAAGATACACCGCAAAGAGCAACCCTCCAGTTTATAATTTCTTCAATAGCATTAAGTGTCATCAGTAATATTATTAGAGTTATTGATTATATATTTTTACCTGTCTGGTTTTTATATATATTTTATAAAACCTCCATAAATATTAATTATTAAACTATAACTACTGATTATCTAGTTAATACCAACTCTTAAGTGGAAAACTGAAAAATTTAGACAAATCTAGATAACTATCTGACTGTTTGCAGTTTTATTCAATTTCCTCTTGACAGAGTTTAGATGAGTTGTTTTAGTAGGCTGAGTAATAAAAAGAAAATAAAGACTCAACCTTGGATTTTTATATAGAGATAATTTTAAACAATATGTTTCGACTATTGTCAGAAACACAGTCATAATATAGTCAAGAATCGTATATCTTAAAATCAATCGTTATTGTTTCCTCGAGTTGGACAGAACAGCGTGATCGCGCGATCCCGATAACACAGACATATAGTGCCTGTTCGTTCCGGTACCAGCTCGGGCTAAGCTGGGTTTCTTGCTTCGAGACCTAGACTTAAAAACTGGAATACTCTGAGTTTGCACGCCAGTGAGATTGATTGAGCGGCTTCAACCAAATTTAAGGTATGAGTGGAACCGAGCTACTGGGAGTCTGTACCGCCGTACCCAGCAGGCAAATAACATACTATAACTTTTTCAAACCGCATTAGTACACATAAGCTGTTGTTGCTTACACAGAAAAATGACAGAAATATAACAATGTTCTAACTCTCGTTCGTACCTGTGTACCTGTGTAACCTGTGTACCCACCCCGCAGCTCGTCATATAATCCGATTAAGAAATAAGCTGTTTTTCATTGACAGTTACCTGCGGTATAAACGAGGTATACGATGTTTGCCCCGCGCCGTGCCCGCCGCGGCGATGCGACGTGGATGACAGACTGATCGACTGCGTTCCACCGCCGCAACCAGGGGACCCAGCATGCAAGCCTGGGTGCCGATGCGCCGATGGCTATGCAAGAAACGCCACGGGCACATGCGTGCTTAGGGAGCAGTGCGAACCACGTGAGTTATGAGTTTCTCTGATTAATCCTTTCTGCTAAACTACAAACCCATTTCAAAAAGCTGACTTGACTGCCAAACAAACAAGCAACGTATCACCTTAAACGCATATACCTTCTCCGTTCCATCGCGGGTAAAAGCTCCTATCGCAACTAGAATTCCAATGTGATGTTTTCTCCCAGGTCTGAATTGTGACCAGCCTAACGAACTATACGACTCATGTCCAGCGCCATGCCCCGGTGACAGCTGTGCTGTTAACCCAGCACTTGTGCTGTGTCAGCGCAGCCCTCAATATGGCGATCCTGAGTGCAAGCCAGCATGTAGGTGTATTGACGGATACGCACGGAACGCTGCGAACGAATGCGTTCCTAGAGATCAATGTCGTGAGTGACCTCTTTTATTTAATGTGATATTATCTTGCAGTGTGTTTATTTAAGTCAAATGTTAGAAGTCACGGCCAACTTTCCGATGTTCGATCGAGCTGAGTTAGAGTAGCAGAAGGAACATTATAAACTAACCACGTGGTCGTGAAGCCGCTCAACCAATCTCACTGGAGCGCACACGCTTAGAGTATTCCAGTTTTTAAACCGCCCGCGTGGTCGTGTCGGAGGTTACTCCTGGATTTTCCCCAGGCCACTCTCCAACCGCGCACTCCTGTCGCTTTATTGGGCCCGGCCTATAAAGCCACAGTCAGGTTCATAAAAGAAAAGTAATATTAAGAATAAGAATAAGAATATTTTTATTTACCATTAAGAAAAACACATACAATTGAATGAGCCAAACAAGGTACTTAAAAAAACAATTATGAAAGAGAGAGAGAAAAAAAGAACTAAAATAATAAGTAAAACTTTGAGTGTAAGTTGGCAAATTGGTCCCAGTTTCAGCATGTGCCAAGCTTAGCAGCCCAGCGCTGGTTTTCAAACTGGTCCCTGAGAGAGTGGTCGCTAGTCAAAATATTTAAGCTGTTTTTGTGCTCGAGGGATAATTATAATTATTATTACGTTCATGGTCGATGTGTGTGCAAAATTGTGTGTGTTGTCTGTGTGTATTTTGTTCGTATGTTGTTTTTAATGTGATTTAATTATATTGCTTATAATTTTAATTCTAATTAGTTGCGAGGAAGTATTAGTAATAACTAATACAGAAACATCAAAATTACGTGCGAAGAAGTATGTACTCATCGCACGTAATTTTGATGTTTCTCTCTAGATTATACAATAAGTTTCACAGAATGGTGTTATCTTTTACCAGCATCGAAGGAGTGTCCAGGACAGAACGAATTTCTCGACACCTGCATAAGCGGCTGTTCGAACCAGAGCTGTGACAGCATTGGCAAGATCATCCACTGCCCCCTACAGCCTGCTGTGTGCAGGACTGGTTGCCGGTGCAAACCCGGCTTTTACAGGAACGCGAGTAATGTTTGCGTGCCGGAGAGCCAGTGCCGTGAGTTATTTTTTTAAATAATAAGTCAATGGTAGCTGGTTATTTTGTGATGGTTTAGCCTAATAAAGTATTCTTAAGTCCTGAAACTGTTTGTTTTGTGTAGTAGTTAGTGAAATTTAATTATAATCAGGATCAGTGTAAATGCACAGTTTGTATTCTATGAACTGAAGAAATGAAGGTATATTCTATGAACCGCTACATAAAAGTAATGTCAAATTGTAAAAAAATATTAAATTAGGGGGGGGCACTCCATACATGTAACCGGTGGATGAAAAAAATAATTTATAACACATAGTCCTGTGGGGTATGGATAGGCCTTTCAAAATGATGTGGACGTTTCTAAAAAATCTATTCTATTTAAGGCAACTGTTGGAGAGATAGTAGCTGTCAAAGTTATAAAAAGTGCCCCCCCCCACCCCTCTAATTTCCAAACTATGAAGCATAAAATTCTAAAAAATTGAGGTGGTGTGCATTAATAAATACTTTCAACGATTTTTGGTTTGAACGAGATAGGTTTTATGATTTTTGAGTTTTCGCTTATAAACTGTCTTGCCCCAATAAAAGGACTTAAGTGCCGTGAGTACCCTATGAAGATACGACTTTTTTAGATTCAAAATTGGATAGTGGTTTTAAATATGGACTAGTAGGTGTTGGTACGGATCCCTTCATTGTCCGACACGCACTTGGCGGGTATTTTTTGTATGACAATTATTTGGAACCATGAGGTCTAAAATTTCATGTGCTCTGTCTACCCCTTTGGGGATTTCAGGTGTGAGTTTATGTATGTATGTAGATCTTCTAGAAGACAATGCGGTTGCCAGTTTTTTGTATTTATAGCACTACCCATGGTTCACGAATAGGGCTGCGGTAGGTACTCCTCCTACGGACGTGGTGCAATTTCGACACCCCTTTGTCAAGTGAATGGGCAATTTGATTGTTAGAAGTTCTCAAGACACTCAAAGGCCTCCAACTTGGCTAAACGACTGCTGTCATGGACAGCAGCCGGGATCCGCAGCTTAACGTGCCTCCAAAGCACGTTAGCGCTCAATTAGTAACTTCTCAAAGCTGTCACCCATCAAAGACCTGACCCCGGCCCATGTCGCTTAATCTCGCATACAGCACGCGGCACGCGGGCGCTGCTCTGAAGCGCTCGTGACCATAAACTTGACCGTTCGGTCACACGGTCAATAATATTATAAACTAATACCTACTTCTCCGGTGCTTTTTTGATATCTGTCTCTAATGGTACATTAGTTACCAAGGACGGTAAAACAAAGAATGTCTCAGATCGCAGGTATTTGACGCCCGAGCCGAAGGCAAGGGCGATAATTATGCGATCTGAGGCTTTCTTAATTACCGCCCGAGGTAAGTACAAAATTTTATGTCACTCCATGGCCAGGAAGTGGGATTTTCCGCGCGCGGAGCGTGCGGTAATTGCCACTTTATGGCCAGGTGTGACATAAATGATATAATATGTTTCACAAAACAATTCTCGGGGAGAGCTTGTGCCGTGAGTTTGTTTTTTCAGTTATAAGTCAATTAATAAAAATCGGAGCGTGTTCTAAATTATTAATTTAATTATTTTGTTAAGTAGAATTGTTTTTCTTCAAAATGGTCATTGAAATTCTTAACGTATTCGACACTGTTTGCGTCAATAATTATTATTAAATATTTGCACAGCTGTATAAATGTATAAAAAAAACGTCCACCCATGTATCGAAGAAGGTTACTGTAACTTATCATGTAATGTTCATGTTCACTGTATGCAGAGGTTATTTATTTAATAATTAAAGAATATCGTTTGACGATTATGTACGGTTGAATGCGTGCGCCGGGGCGGCTGTGTTTATATAACGATAAACATTCACGCATCGCGCACCGCCGGTCTACAAACAAAACAGCGAAAAAACAAAGAAGCTGACGGGGGCCAACCGGCAGCTGTTCCAGCGGGCCCGCGAGGCCGCACGCTCCGCGGCCTGGCGGTACTTCTGGACCCGGGACGGCAAGATCTTTGCTCGTCGGGCTGATGGTCAGCCGAGTGTCCGGCTGCGTCGCTTGGCGGACTTAGATATTTTTAAAGCCGTCGATGTTGTGCAAACTAGTCCGTAATTGTAGTTGTTGTGAAGTCCTGAAAGTAAATGTTATGTTATTGTTTTGTATTTTACTGTAAAAAAACATTCTTACCACTCTGTTCTGGCCTCCAAATTTCTGATGTTGTGTTTGTTAATTGGATTAATATTGTTGTGTATCTTCGTGGTAGTGGGCCGACAAATTATTACTTGCGTACTGTCGTGTGATTCAGCCTGGAACAACCCATTATATGTTACTTTATATAATTACTCTTTAGATACATGTGTCAGTCTACACTGCCACTTCCTCTCGTTAAGTATAATATATAACGTATTTATGACTTCACTTATACTTACTTATATACAGTTGTTATCAGCTTGTAAGAGTTATTTTTTCGTTTCAACTTGTTATTGCCATGTCGCGTTTTAAAAACTTCACTGTTGGTTTATTTAATGCTGGATCCCTCGGTACGGGACACGACGAATTGACTGCGACTATGACTGAGACTGATGCGGACATAATTGCCATAAATGAGTCCTGGCTTCGTGTGGGACAGGAAGGACGCGCTCCCACCGTACCTAATTACAGACTGCGTCACATTCCACGGCCGGACAGCATACGTACGGGGCGAGGCGGGGATGTTGGTTTTTTCCTACGCCGGGGCCTTAACGCTCGCACGCTGCCTCACCCGCCCGCACCACTGATAGAAGAATCTAGTTATTGAAGCCATCTATAGCGAGAAGCGTGCCTTCTTCGAACATAATATTAACGACGAGACTGACTCCAAGACCCTCTGGAAAAACTTAAAACGCACAGTTCTTCCGGACTCACAGACTCAGACTGAGCTCCCTGCACACTTTGACGACCCGGACTTAATCAACCGCCACTTTCTCAGTTTACCTGGAAAATCTGACGCTGACCATATCCGACTTGACTTTTTACGAATTTGCTAGACACGACGAGAAAACTTTTCCACTGTTACCTACGACAACTACCACAGTCACAAAGATTATGACATCAATAAAAACGACCGCGAAAGGACTCGACTCAATTGATATTGACATGTTACTTCTAACACTACTGAGAACTGTAGACATACTGACTCACATAATCAACAAGAGTATTGCGACTATGACTTTCTCATCTGACTGGAGAATCGCCCAAGTGATCCCATTATCAAAAAAAACAAATCCTACTGACCTGTCCCAACTCCGACCCATAAGTATACTTCCCTGTATGTCGAAGATAATAGAACGAGTGGTCTGTCAGCAGCTGTCCGATTACCTGGAGAAACACAACATGCTACCTGAACTGCAGTCGGGTTTTCTCAACGGTCGGTCGACAGTTACTGCGTTGCTCAATGTAGTTGATAACATCTTACAGGCTCGGGATGTTGGTAAAAGCACTATTTTAGTTCTTTTAGACTTCTCCAGGACCTTTGACTGCATCAACGTGCCTCTACTCTTATCTAAGATGTCATATTACGGATTTGATGTTACAGCGATAAAATGGTTCAGCAGTTATTTGTCCGGCAGTGCGCAGACAGTTGCGTTGCGTACGATGGATGGTGGTACTTTGTGGTCCTCTCATTGTCCGGTGACAAGAGGAGTACCACAGGGCTCAATACTGGGTCCACTGCTCTTTATATTGTATAGCGCTGATATCACTAACAGTATACGGAGCTGTGGATACCATCTTTGTGCGGATGACTTGCTCTACTTTTCAAGCACACCGTCGGACATATCTGCTGCCTTACACAACATTAACGCGGACTTAAGTCGTATTTCCATTTGATCGGAGAAGAACTGCTTGGTCCTTAATCCCGCCAAGTCGAAGTATGTAGTTTTTGGTTCCAAGCATCAAGTCCGTAATACGCTTCACGGCCTTACTTCCGATAGTGTATTCGTCATGAATGAACCAATAGAGCGGGTGGTAGAAGCTAACAACCTCGGCCTACTCATGGACAGGAATCTGTGCTTTGAGAGCCACATACTTAGTATTGTGAGCAACTGCTTCTATCGCCTTAAAGTTCTATATAATATACGTGATTACCTTAGTGTCGATTTGCGTGTCGAGCTTTGTGAATCGCTTATATTATCTTAACTAAACTATTTTGATGTCATTTATGGTGGATGTATTATTGGTCATTCTAAAAGGCTCTTACAACGAGTGCAAAACGCATGCGCTCGTTTCTGCTTCCGAGTCCCTCCCCGGTCCCACATCACTCCGTACTTGAACGCCGCCAACCTTCTTAGCATGTCCGCGCGTCGACGCCTGCACCTCGCACTCTTCTGTTTGGGGTGGTAAACCACGAGTCCCCACCGTACCTTTTTAAAAAAATACAATGGTCAAAGAGTGCGCGTAGGTTTAAGGCATTGGCTATCGTGCCTATGCACAGGACCGCGGCTTTCCGAGGCAGCTTCAGGTTTGCGGCGTCTAAGAGCTGGAATGACCTCCCACTTCCTATCCAGGCGGCGCATAGCAAGTATACCTTTAAGCGTAAGCTTAAAGGCTATTTGTTGACGCTCCAAAAATCCCAATCCTAATCCAGCACTATTAGCAGCAAAAAAATATACCAACCCTTTTCATTTATAAATTTCAAATTTGTAGCTTTTTGATTTTGTACTCCCGATGCTATGTAAGTAGTAAATGTTTTTATTTTTGCTTATTATTATTATTATTTTATTTATCTATTTATGTACGACTTGTTACGAATTGTTTTCACTATTGCAGTTATTTTTATTTTACTAATTTATTTTTCTGCAACTGTATGGCGTTCCGTGAGTCACCGATGGTACTGGCTGAAAATCAGCGCTGTAGGTGTCAATGCCGCGGGGACACACATGTTGTGTGGTTTCTGTGTATTTTTTCTTGTCAATTATGTGTGTTTTCTGTGTCTGTGAATAAAGGTTTCTTTCTTTCTTTCTAAAAAACCTTGAAATAAGTATCATAAACCCAACCAGATATTTTTTTCTAGCAACACCACCATGCCCCGACGGTGAAGTTTACTCCCGATGTCCAACCGTCAGATGCGATGCAGATTATTGTCCCAAAAATAGAAATTCTCCTGACACCTGCCCGGTGGGAATAGTCTGCGACCCGCCAAGGTGTGTTTGTGGTCCTCTAGACCGCAGAGATCGCAAAACTGGCAAATGTATCAGAGCGGATAAATGCCGTAAGTGTAATTAGACTTCATTAATATTATCTTTGTAAAATTCCCTAAAATACTAAACTTCGAGTTGGTTTCACCAAACCGTCTGTAATCGTAAGCGGTGTTCGTTAAAATCCGACTGTATGGAAAGTTTGACAAGTTTCTATGGGATGACAGCTCTGCCGGCGCCATATTTGACGATGACCGGCATGTGATCGTATAATGGTGTAACCGAGCCTTAATATAGTCACTTAGGCAAAGAGGAAAGGACTCCCGCTCCGAATCGTTTCTGGTGCAAAGCCTCTCCGTCGCTATTCAGCGCGGAAATATTGCTAGCGTTATGGGCACTTTTGCACCGGGACGATGAGGGGCGGGTTATATGACTAAATTGTTATTTTTGATGTAATAACTGTAATAGACATAAAATACATTAAAATATAGTCACTAAACATAACTAAGAGCGTGCGTAAAATTATGGGTAGTATCCGATGGACGTTTGCTTTTTGATTTGGGCCAGTTTGGACTAATATAAAATAACTGGTTTTTACCGCAACTACAGCAAAAGACGAAATTCATATTAAATTTCGGCTGAAAATCTTACTTCAGTGACACTATGAAAAACATACGCAAACGTGGCGAGACCTCCACCACACGCCCAGTTTCAGGCCATAAAACTTAGTATCCTATTTGGTCATCTATTTAGTTACAATTTTCTGATTGAATTGTCATTTTCTTAGTATTACTATCTAGAAAACGACTATTGTGACCTAATGTCATGAATTTTAAATGTATTTTTTGGATATTTCTTTAACGAACATGGTTTCATGCATCACCGCAATCGACCATTTTCAAGATAAACACTATGTTTTTCTGCTTAAATTCTAATATACACAATAAAATAAAAATGTTCTTGCTACTATCTAAAACTTTAATAAACTTTAATAACTTTAATGGTATTATCAATACTTTTATTATAATTTGAAATGAAAATATTTTAAAACTTAACTGATAACTAACGTGACTTAACTATTTTAGCACCATTCAAATGCAACGGGCCTAATGAAGAGTACCAGTCTTGTCCAGCCACTTGTCCGGGAGAGAACTGCACTGACTACAAGAGCAAATGTCCACCCTTCAGAATCGGCAAAGTTGTTGCCTGTAAACCTCAGTGTAGGTGTAAAAAAGGATACTACAGGAACTCCGATGGAATTTGCATTTTAGCGTCCCGATGTGGTAGGTTTTTAACTATACCTAAGACGATTTTTTTATTATATTATCATTGGTTATTTATACAAGTAGGCTTCAAATTCGCATTCACTAGTTTAACTTACCTACGCCCTAAGGCTCGGTTCTATAAAGGTCCGGCAGACCTTATGTCGTTTTGTTATGTCAGAAAATGTACTGAGTTACTGAAATTTGATCTGAGATTTGGTCAAACAGATCTTTATAAAACCCGGCCTTAATCTATCTCTTTTTATCTTACGAAAAGATACACCGCAAAGAGCAACCCTCCAGTTTATAATTTCTTCAATAGCATTAAGTGTCATCAGTAATATTATTAGAGTTATTGATTATATATTTTTACCTGTCTGGTTTTTATATACATTTTATAAAACCTCCATAAATATTAATTATTAAACTATAACTACTGATTATCTAGTTAATACCAACTCTTAAGTGGAAAACTGAAAAATTTAGACAAATCTAGATAACTATCTGACTGTTTGCAGTTTTATTCAATTTCCTCTTGACAGAGTTTAGATGAGTTGTTTTAGTAGGCTGAGTAATAAAAAGAAAATAAAGACTCAACCTTGGATTTTTATATAGAGATAATTTTAAACAATATGTTTCGACTATTGTCAGAAACACAGTCATAATATAGTCAAGAATCGTATATCTTAAAATCAATCGTTATTGTTTCCTCGAGTTGGACAGAACAGCGTGATCGCGCGATCAAAATCAAAAATCAAAATCAAAACATTTATTCTGCAAATAGGCCTCAAGGGCACTTTTACAAGTCAAAATCTATCTAGGTACATCAAATAAAAATAATACAATAATCAAAGTATCATTAATTAAATGTCAAAAATAACTAATAACAATCGAGATTTGTTAGAGATGTATAAGGTCTCTAGGCGTCAAGATAAAAGGTAATAAAGTAAGTACACTAATCATAATAAAATATTTTGAGCTATATCTATAACACGTCAACATGAAAATAATAAAATCTAATAAATAAATATCCTTAGAGATGTATAAGGTCTCTGAGCGTCAGTCTAAAAAATAAAATCAAATGAGAACAGTGAAGTCTCTCATCATGTCAATTCCACTGAACACTAGTACGAAGTTACTAGTCCTTGCAAACATGAACAGACCGGACCCCACAAACAGCACCCGTTCACGAGTATGACGCGTATCTCAGCCATCGCCTCCCTCGACCATATGTTAGGGAAGGTTGCGACCCGATCAACGACGCCACCGTAAGCAAAGACCTTTAGGCGAGCATGACATATTCAAGCTGCAGGACATTTATAATCAAAGTAGTACTTAATAATAAAATATCGAATACAATGAGATACCTCATGATGTGCTCAAATGTACATGAAATGATTTTAGAACAGTAAAAGTCCAGACTAAAATTGTAGTTATACATGTCTACATTATAAACCATTACTAATTCTAGTAAATTATACAACTGGCTTAAAAGCTTCTTGATCGTTTAAAAAATCATTGACGGAATAATACGCCTTGCTTACCAAGTGACTTTTAACGTGACACTTAAATCTGTTGACGGGCAAATTCACTACATCCATGGGTATTTTATTATAAAAGCGTATACAGTTCCCCACGAAGGACGTGCTAACTTTACGGAGACGACAGGCTGCCACTGCGAGCTTGTTTTTACTTCTTGTGTTGTAGTCGTGGATTTCGCTGTTAAGTTTGAATTCATGGAGATTTTTCCGTACATACATAATGTTCTCAAAAATGTATTGAGAAGCTACAGTGAGAATATTTGCCTCTTTGAATTTTTCTCTTAAGGAGGCACGAGCTCCTAGTTCATAAATAGAACGCACTGCTCGTTTTTGCAGTACGAAGATAGTCTGGATATCCGCCGCTTTCCCCCACAGCAGGATTCCATAGGACATAACACTGTGGAAGTAACTGTAGTACACCAATTTTGCTGTCTCGACGTTTGTCAGCTGCCTGATTCGCCTCACTGCATAGGCTGCGGAGCTTAGTTTTCCTGCTAATGTGGCTATATGTGCATGCCACTGAAGCTTTGAATCTAAGGTTATTCCCAAAAACACAGTCTTGTCTTCGAATTCTAGAATTTCGCCCTTTAATTTAATTCTTGAGTTGTTTATGTGCTTAACATTGGGTAAAATAAATTTTATGCACTTCGTCTTCTTTGCATTTAAAAGCAGGTTATTGGCTGTAAACCAATTTACAATAGTGGATAATACATCATTAATACAGTCGAAGCTTTTCCCTTTTCTATCCACTTTGAAAATTAGAGAAGTGTCATCTGCAAATAAAACTATATCATGTCTACCCTGCACAAGCTCTGGTAAGTCATTTATGTACACTAAAAATAAGAACGGTCCTAGGATGGATCCTTGCGGTACTCCAAGAGCAACGTTTGAACCTGCTGACGAGGTCCCATTGATGACTACTCGCTGTGTTCTGTTCGATAGATATGATGAAACGAGATCAAGAGCTCCATACTTTATCCCATAGTGCCTAAGCTTTCTGATCAGATTTTCGTGATCAACGCAATCAAATGCTTTTGATAAATCACAGAAAACTCCAACAGCATCTTGAGCCTTTTCCCAGGCATCAAAAATATGTTTAATGAGATCCCGATAACACAGACATATAGTGCCTGTTCGTTCCGGTACCAGCTCGGGCTAAGCTGGGTTTCTTGCTTCGAGACCTGGACTTAAAAACTGAAATACTCTGAGTTTGCACGCCATTGAAATTGATTGAGCAGCTTCAACCAAATTTAAGGTGTGAGTGGAACCGAGCTACTGGGAGTCTGAACCGCCGTACCCAGCAGGCCAATAGCATAATATAACTTTTTCAAAGCGCATTAGTACACATCAACCGTTGTTGCTTACACAGAAAAATGACAGAAATATAACAATGTTCTAACTCTCGTTCGTACCTGTGTACCTGTGTAACCTGTGTACCCACCCGGCAGCTTGTCATATAATCCGATTAAGAAATAAGCTGTTTTTCATTGACAGTTACCTGCGGTATAAACGAGGTATACGATGTTTGCCCCGCGCCGTGCCCGCCGCGGCGATGCGACGTGGATGACAGACTGATCCGCTGCGCTGCACCCCCGCAACCAGGGGACCCAGAATGCAAGCCTGGGTGCCGATGCGCCGATGGCTATGCAAGAAACGCCACGGGCACATGCGTGCTTAGGGAGCAGTGCGAACCACGTGAGTTATGAGTTTCTCTGATTAATCCTTTCTGCTAAACTACAAACCCATTTCAGAAAGCTGACTTGACTGCCAAACAAACAACGTCTCACCTTAAACGCCTTATATACCTTCTCCGTTCCATCGCGGGTAAAAAGCTCCTATCGCAACTAGAATTCCAATGTGATGTTTTTTCCCAGGTCTGAATTGTGACCAGCCTAACGAACTATACGACTCATGTCCAGCGCCATGCCCCGGTGACAGCTGTGCTGTTGACCCAGCACTTGTGCTGTGTGCGCCAAGCCCTCAATATGGCGATCCTGAGTGCAAGCCTGCATGTAGGTGTATTGACGGATACGCACGGAACGCTGCCAACGAATGCGTTCCTAGAGATCAATGTCGTGAGTGAACTCTTTTATTTAATGTCTTGCAGTGTGTTTATTTAATGTGATATTATCTTGCAGTGTGTTTATTTAAGTCAAATGTTAGAAGTCACGGCCAACTTTCCGATGTTCGATCCAGCAGTAATTTCCACGTGGTTAAAATAGAACACAATGCAATCAACTGGTCAAACTCGTGATCTCTACCAGTCGGGTGCTAATACCGCTCGGTTAGAGTAGCTTATAAGGAACATTATAAACTGGATGCGTGGTCGTGTCGGAGGGTTTGCCCTGGATTTTCCCCAGGCCACTCTCCAACCGCGCACTCCTATCGCTTTATTGGGCCCGGCCTATAAAGCCACAGTCAGGTTCATAAAAGAAAAATAATATTAATAATAAGAATAATGTTTTTTTTTATTTGCCATTAAGAAAAACACATACAATTGAATGAGATAAATAAGGTACTTAAAAAACAATTATGAAAGAGAGAGAGAAAAAAAGAACCAAATTTATAATAAGAAAAACTTTGAGTCTAAGTTAGGAAATTGGTCCCAGTTTCAGCATGTGCCAAGCTTAGCAGCCCAGCGCTGGTTTTCAAACTGGTCCCTGAGAGAGTGGTCGCTAGTCAAGATATTTAAGCTGTTTTTCTGCTCGAGGGATAATTATAATTATTATTACGTTCATGGTCGATGTGTGTGCAAAATTGTGTGTGTTGTCTGTGTGTATTTTGTTCGTATGTTGTTTTTAATGTGATTTAATTATATTGCTTATAATTTTAATTCTAATTAGTTGCGAGGAAGTATTAGTAATAACTAATACAGAAACATCAAAATTACGTGCGAAGAAGTATGTACTCATCGCACGTAATTTAGATGTTTTTCTCTTTAGATTATACAATAAGTTTCACAGAATGGTGTTATCTTTTACCAGCATCGAAGGAGTGTCCAGGACAGAACGAATTTCTCGACACCTGCATAAGCGGCTGTTCGAACCAGAGCTGTGACAGCATTGGCAAGATCTTCAACTGCCCCTTACAGCCTGCTGTGTGCAGGACTGGTTGCCGGTGCAAACCCGGCTTTTACAGGAACGCGAGTAATGTTTGCGTGCCGGAGAGCCAGTGCCGTGAGTTATTTTTTTAAATAATAAGTCAATGGTAGCGGGTTATTTTGTGATGGCTTAGCCTAATAAAGTATTCTAAAGTCCTGAAACTGTTTGTTTTGTGTAGTAGTTAGTGAAAAATAATTATAATCAGGGTCAGTGTAAATGCACAGTTTGTATTCTATGAACTGAAGAAATGAAGGTGTATTCTATGAACCGCTACATAAAAGTAATGTCAAATTGTAAAAAAATATTAAATTAGGGGGGCACTCCATACATGTAACCGGTGGATGGAAAAAAAATATTCGATACACATAAGTTGTGATTTTTTGAATACCCTCTGTTACACAAGAACATATGAAATTTGTATGGGAGCAGAAATACATTTTTTTTCGAAATTGAGATTTTTTATAAATGTGTCCAATTTATACTATATAACTTTATAAATACTAGAAAACTATGAGTTGGACAACGTGAAAACAAAAACGAAAAATATGCTACTCTAATACTTATTTTTTTACAGATTTTTGAATTAGGAGGACATTCTATTTTTTGGAATGTACATTTTTTTTGCAATTCACCCCTTAACGTAATCGATACTGTTTGCGTCAATAATTTTTATTAAATATTTACATAGCTATTTAAATGTATAAAAATTGTCCACCCATGTATCAAAGAAGGTTATTGTAACTTATCATGTAATGTTCATGTTCATTGTATGTAGAGGTTATTTATTTAATAATTAAATAATATCGTTTGACGATTATGTACGGTTGAATGCGTGCGCCGGGGCGGCTGCGTTTATATAATGATAAACATTCACGCATCGCGCACCGCCGGTCTACAAACAAAACAGCGAAAAAATCTTGAAATAAGTATCATAAATCCAACTAGATATTTTTTCTAGCAACACCACCATGCCCCGACGGTGAAGTATACTCCCGATGTCCAACCGTCAGATGCGAAGCAGATTATTGTCCCAAAAATAGAAATTCACCTCAAACCTGCCCGGTGGGAATAGTCTGCGACCCGCCAAGGTGTGTTTGTGGTCCTCTAGACCGCAGAGATCGCAAAACTGGCAAATGTATCAGAGCGAATAAATGCCGTAAGTGTAATTAGACTTCATTAATATTATCTTTGTAAAATTCCCTAAAATACTAAACTTTAAGTTAGTTGCACCAAACCGTCTGTAATCGTAAGCGGTGTTCGTTAAAATATGATGTATGGTAAGCTTGACAACTTTCTATGGGATGACAGCTGCCGGCGCCATATTTGACGATGACCGGCCTGTGATCGTATGTTGGTGCAACCGAGCCCTAATATAGTCACTAAACATAACTAAGAGCGTGCGTAAAATTATGGGTAGTATCCGATGGACGTTTGCTTTTTGATTTGGGCCAGTTTGGACTAATATAAAATAACTGGTTTTGACCGCAACTGCAGCAAAAGCCAAAACGGCTGAAAATCTTACTTCAGTGACACTATGAAAAACATACGCAAACGTGGCAAGACCTCCACCACACGCCCAGCTTCAGGCCATAAATCCTAGTATCCTATTTGGTTTGAGAACATAAGGCAGTCTTATTGCCAATTGATATACATCATTTTAAGGGTTCAGTAAAAAATTTCTTCACGTTTTCTTAGTATTACTATCTAGAAAAGGACTATTTCGACCTAATGTCATGAATTTTAAATGTATTTTTTGGATATTTCTTTAACAAATATGGTTTCATACATTACCACAATCGACCATTTTCAAGGTAAAAACTATGTTTTTCCGCTTAAATTCTAATATACACAATAAAATAAAAAAATGGTCATATTACTACCTAGACTTCAATAAAATTGTCGTATCCTTTAATCACTTTAATGGTATCAATACTTTTATTATAATTTGAAATCAAAATATTTTAAAACTTAACTGATAACTAACGTGACTTAACAATTTTAGCACCATTTAAATGCAACGGGCCTAATGAAGAGTACCAGTCTTGTCCAGCCACTTGTCCGGGAGAGAAGTGCACTGACTACATCAACAACAGCAAATGTCCACGCTACAAAATCGGCATAGTTGTTGCCTGTAAACCTCAGTGTAGATGTAAAAAAGGATACTACAGGAACTCCGATGGAATTTGCATTTTAGCGTCCCGATGTGGTAGGTTTTTAACTATCCTTAAGACCATTTTTTTTTATTATCATTGGTTCTTTACATAACTAAGCTTCAAATTCTCATTGACTAGTTTAACTTACCTATTTTCTTAATCTATCTCTTCTCATTTTGCGAAGAGAGACACCGCAAAGAGCAACCCACCAGTTTATAATATTTTCAATAGTATTTTATAAGTGTCATCAGTAATATTATTCATTATTCATCAGTAATATTATTACTTATTCATTATGTATTTCTACCTGTCTGGTTTTTACATATAACTACATCGTATTAAACCTGCATAAATAATTATTATTAGTACTATAACTACTGATTACCTAGTTAATACCAACTATTGGTGGACAATTGACAAATTTAGACAAATCCCGATAAATATCTGACTGTGTGCAGTTTTAACAAATTTCCTCTTGACAGAGTTTAGATGGGATAAAAAACCATCATTTTAACTTAATTGTGTTGCTTAATACTGCGTTGTTTTAATAGACTGAGTAAAAAAAGGAAAATAAAAACTCTGTTTTGGATTTTTTTCTATACAGAAAATTTTAAGCTATCATATTTTGGCTATTGTCAGAAACACAGTCATAATAGTCAAGAATCGTATATCTGAAAATCAATCCTTATTGTTTCCTAGTTTGGACAGTACAGCGTTTCAAAGAACGCGATATTTCTCGTTGCACGGCTTTAATATGTGAGTTTCAACCGTAAACTAAAAATATCTTTAACATGTCTCTCGGAAGTTTAATTTCAACCAATTAATATACAACGAGTAGGTCAAACAACAAACTTATATTGGCCTTCTCCAGTAATGCACATTTTAATAATTGTTTATATAATAATGCAATTAGTGTATATAATAAGATGATCAAAGATTTAATGCACTGTGACGATATAAATTTATTTGACAAGATTGTGAAAGATTATTTTAAAGGCAATAGTATTCCAATGACAAATGTTATGACAATTGTTTAAATTAACCTGACAATATTTATTTTTATATATTTTTGTGTTATTGTTATTGATTGTGAGTAATTTCTATCGTATATAGTAATTTCTATCCTCTATGCGCATTATGAACTCATATTATTTGTATTTCAATTCAAAAACCATCTATTATTATTAGTTATGATTGTTTTAAAATTTATTTTGATGCATTTAATTGTGTTAATAGCAAATAAAATATTTTTGATTGTAATTAACGGTTTCCAGAATGCATCACAAATACCACTCCAAAAACACCAGTGATAATAACTGATGCTACTACTGCCAAACCACCAACTACCGTCCCGGGAGACGATGGGGACGGCCAAGACCAACGAGACAACCTTGAGGCTGGCATCTCTGTATTCAATGGGAAATTCCTTTACGTAAGATTTTTTGTTTAATACTAGCTACCCGCCCCGGCTTCGTACGGGTGCAATGCTGATGCATGTATTATACATATAGACCTTCCCCTTGAGTCACTCTATCTATTTAAAAAAACCGCATCAAAATCCGTTGCGTAGTTTTAAAGGTTTAAGCATACATAAGGATATAGGGACATAGGGACAGAGAAAGCGACTTTGTTTTATACTATGTAGTGATTTGTCATTTTTTTATTTGGGGCATCAACAGCGTTTTATATATTTATCGTATAACAATTATTTCAATACTGTCTTCACGATGATCAACAGCATTACAAAAGAAACCGGCCAAGTGCGAGTCCGACTCGTGCACCGAGGGTTCCGTACACAGATGTGTACCGATTCTGACACTATTAATTCAGGAAAATCTCAACAACGTGGTGTAGAAATTGAACGCCATGGGTACAGTGCCATCTATCGGCGAATTTTGTTTCAAATTTGAGCGAATGTACATACAATACATACTGTTGTATGGTGGCTTTTCACAGATACTTAATTATTTATCACGTGAACCGATTTCATTTTTTTTATTTTATTTGAAAGAAGGTACTTTCAGCATAATCTCGTATGAATTTATAAGACAAAAAACATGCAAAGGTGATTAAATTCCAAACTTAGTTTTCTATACTAAGTTCTACTTTAAGTAATTTATGGGGTCCGGTCTGTTCATGTTTGCAATGATTAGTAACTTCGTACTAGTGTTCAGGGGAATTGACATGATGAGAGACTTCGCTCTGTTCTCATTTGATTTTATTTTTAGACTGACTCTCAGAGACCTTATACATCTCTGAGGATATTTATTTACTAGATTTTATTATCTCCATGTTGACGCTTATGGATATAGCTCAAAATATTTTATTATGATTAGTGTACCTACTTTATTACCTTTTATCTTGACGCATAGAGATCTTATACATCTCTTACAAATCTCGATTGTTATTAGTTTCATAGTCTTATTTTTGACATGTAACACTACATTTAATTAATGATACTTTGATTATTGTATTATTTTTATATGATATAAAAAGATTTTGACTTGTAAAAGTGCCCTTGAGGCTTATTTGCAGAATAAATGTTTTGATTTTGATTTTGAGTCCTGCAGAACCCACGAAATAGGGAATTACAGGCCTAGTAACTGTAGATTTAGAGATACGAGGTCGACAATTCTTGTTCACGTCGAGGCTTGAGTACACAAGTGCTTTTCGCAAAAAAATATAATTAAATTTAAAAAGAAACAAAATACGATCACTTTGTCGGTCTAGACCGGCAATGTTGTGTGAAATTCCATTACGAGCCGTTCGTTGCGCCGCTCCCTAAATCTGATACTTCGCTGCCTGTTATATAACGAACATAACGTCAATATTTCATTGCATGTTTGAGAGAAATACAATTAATATAGGGCTGTTATTTTTTTTAGAACAGAGGATTAAAGGTCGGTTGCACCAACATACGATCACAGGCCGGTCATCGTCAAATATGGCGCCGACAGCTGTTATCCAATAGAAACTTGTCAAACTTTCTATACAATCAGATTTTAACGAACACCGCTTACAATTACAGACGGTTTGGTGCAATCCACCCTAAGAGTGAAACAGACGTTTAGAATCGCATCTTGTGTACGTCACCGGATTTAAGAGCCCTTATAAGTTTTAAAATGTTTCGATCAAATTATGACCAAAGTATTGATAATAACAATAAAGTCATTAAAAGAAACGATAATTTTATTAAAGTTTTAGATAGTAACGTAGCCATTTTTGGATTTTATAGTGTGTAGTAGAATTTAAGCGAAAAAAACAAGATTTTAGCTTGAAAATGGTCGATTTGGAGTGATGTTTGAAATGATATATTTTAGTTATATATATATTTTGATATGTAAAAGTGCCCTTGTGGCCTATTTGCAGAATAAATGTTTGTATTTGTATTTGATATTTCGCAATGAAAAATCCAAAAAATACATTTAAAGTTTATGACATAAGGTCGCAATAGTCCTGTTATAGATAGTAACATTGAGAAAATGTCAATATGCGTGTCAATACAAACAGAAAATGGCGTAAATAGACGAGCGTTTTTTAACTGATAAGGACCCTTAAGGTCTTTGAAAGACGAACTATTGTTTCAGAATCGCATGAAAGCTAGTCCAGGTGAGAATATCATTACGTCACCATGCTCCGTGATCACCCTACTAGCGCAGCTGGCGCTTTACGCCATTGGAGACTCCTGGAAACAACTGACAAGCGTTCTCAACCTTACCAGTAAACAAGATGTAAGTAATTTAACCCTTAAATTCTCCATTAAAAGGTATAAACTGCACAATGTTCGAAGTATTTCAATACTATCTTCACGAAGATCAACAGCATTTAAAAAAAACCGGCCAAGTGCGAGTCCGACTCGCGCACACAGATGTGTACCGATTTTGACACTATTAATTCAGGAAAATCTCAACAACACGGTGTAGAAATTGAATGCCATGGCTACAGCGCCATCCATCGATGAATTTTGTTTCAAATTTGAGCGAATGTACAATTTAGTATGTATGGTGGCTTTTCACAGATACTTAATTATTTACCACGTGAACCGATTTCATTTTTTTATTTTATTTGAAAGAAGGTACTTTCAGCATAATCTCGTATGAATTTATAAGAGAAAACTTTAAAGATTAGTTTTGCAGACTATTTGTTTTAAAAGTGAGGCTGCAAGGCTTTGACGAGGCTTAAACTCACATTCTTTTAATAGAAAATGAATAGTTTGAGCCTAGAGATATTCGGTATTCTAGCGGAATTTGCTAAAATAGTTAAAATAATAAAGGTAAAAAATCAACATAGTTATACACCTAATATGAGAACAACGGTTGGAACTCACTTGGAAAGTCACTATTTGCGACATGTTTCGGACTACAATTGGAGTCCTTCATCAAGTTGAGTGTTATCAAGGCAACCGACCGCGCAACACTGCCCTCCGACGCGCGTGAAGCTCGCGGGCGGAGGCGGGCGGGGGCGGGGGCGGGGCGGCGCAGTCCTGTGTTAAAGTTGACTGCTCCAACAAATTGTCCAGGTCGACCGACGGCAGGCAATTTATATAGTTATACACCGTTTTTTTCACTTGCAGATCCGAAAGACCATCCCATCTTGGGCTGACTCTTTCAACGGCCAAACCAGTGTGAACTTCTCTACAGCTGCTAAAGTTTACTGTAATCAAAATTATCCATTAAGTGACGGTTTCAAGAAAGATTCCGTTGATGTTGTACGCGCTGATGCCCAAGAACTTGATTTCAGTAAAATTATTGAAGCAGCTAAGATTATCAATGCCTGGGTAATATAATTTTCTATTTTGATTACTAGTTTTTTTATGATAAATTATGATCATAGTTTAATGTTATTTATGGTTTAGTAGGCCTGACAGGCCTGATAGAGGAGATGTTAAATAATATAACACGAATAAGTCAAAAGTCTTTGACCAGTGTGTGTTGCCAGTGATGACATATGGATCCGAGACATGGGCGCTAACGATGGGCCTTATAAGAAAGCTCAAGGTCACCCAAAGAGCAATGGAAAGAGCTATGCTCGGGGTTTCTCTGCGTGATAGAATTAGGAATGAAGCTATCCGTAGCAGAACTGGGGTCACCGACATAGCCTTCAAAATTGCGAGACTTAAGTGGCAGTGGGCAGGGCACATTGCTCGCAGGACTGACGGTCGATGGGGCCAGAAACTGCTTGAGTGGCGTCCACGCACCGGAAGACGAGCTGTCGGTAGGCCTCCGACAAGGTGGAGTGATGACCTGGTGAAGGTCGCGGGAATCCGGTGGAAACGAACGGCACAGGACCGGTCTAAATGGCGAGCCTTGGGGGAGGCCTATGTTCAGCAGTGGACGTCTTTCGGATGATGATGATGATGATAACACGAATAACACCATCACAAAATATAAAACCATGTTGTGTAAATACGGCCTCCAATGTGGGATACCGGCGACCGAGATAACGCGTGAGGCGGTTGTCGATGGAAGGCTGCATTCGTCGTGCATCGATCACGCGTGGGTTCGAAGGCGCAACGGAACGCGCTGAGACGTGTACATGTGCGGTAGACGAGTCGTCTTGCGCAAATAGCAGTGCAATTGCAAATTTAAACCACCTGTCACCCATTAAAGTTAAGGAAAAAGTAAACGCCTTCACAGGGAGCTCAGCAAAAGAATAAGAGAGGCAATAGGCGACCCTCGCGTAGGCAGCTTTCTCGCGCAAAGAATCGCAATCGCAGTTCAGCGCGGGAATGCTGCCTGCGTGATGGGCACCCAGCCCTTTTATTAATTAATTATTTTATTTTTCTTTTCTAAGTCTAAGGTTTTGTTTTAGGTATATTAATTTAATAGTAGTTTTGGTTTTGTATTTACTCTTTTAAGTACCTATCTGTTTTTTTAAGTATTCTCATAATATAGAAATCAGAAATATTTATTCGTGCAAAACACAAAAAGAACAAGAAAATAAATAAAAACAGAGGAACAAGGTATTGCACGAAATGGTTCTGTCTCAGCGTAGGCTGGCGCGATTGCCAGCGCTGATCTTCCGACAGAACCATTAAGTGATTTCCCAGAAGGTAACACATTTAAATAAAAATAAAAATATACATCTCAGTCCAATGCCTTGTCGTATTATCAGGCAGTCGAAGGAAAGGCTCAGGAGAAAGATACATGGAAATAGCTCTTCTGACAAGAGCTAAGCTCTTAAATGAATGATGATGATGGTCACCCATTTAAACACACGATGTATTTGATATATCATTCATCTAATTTCAGGTTGAGAGCAAAACTAATAATCTCATCAAGGATTTGATCGCACCATCTGATTTATCCGCATCAACGCGCCTGGTATTGGTTAATGCTATATATTTTAAGGTAACTATTTACAGTTATAACTTATTTAAACATTCTAAAGCATATTCCCTACCCTCCCTCCATAATACATTTAAAAGTGTGCTCAGGAGCTCCATGAGCTCATACCGCCTTCCCCCTTCTTCCATCGGACATCCAGACGTACGGCTGGATACCATCCTTACTTGGTCGAAATTCCTCTTATTCGAACCAAGCGCTTTGCATCATCTTTTATAATGCGCACTT